>CM035792.1:37616874-37944374 GCA_020466265.1 Siphamia tubifer | reverse complement strand
GATAAGTCGACTTGAAAAAAACTGCAGTCGTTAATGCCCTAGTAGCCCGTACACAATTCATGGAATGATAGTGTATATATCCTGTGATTGTGTTGAATCTCATGGCTGAACTAAGGCACTTCTGTGATTTTGTGAAGCAGAATTATCCTGGAAAATAACAAATCCAACAAAAAGATCTATATCAAATCATCTTTCAATACAAGATTAGGTTAGTTTTCCCCAATGCTGAAGCAATATTCTGACTATTTCTGTCTGATGGAAACAAATTGTTCAGAAAAAAAGATCAGTTTTACACCTTAAAAAAAAAAGAACCAAGAGCAACTATGTCTTAAGAAATATCATCTGCTCTTAGCATTATGCACATAGAAAGTCATAATTGTTTTGTATATGTTTGGATGATATGGTCAAAATCAAGAAAGAAAATGTTTTAAGTTAATTACAGTAACTTAAAGTATTCTCTTTATTAATGAATGTTATTTATAAAAGTTAAAAAGCAATGCATTTTAAATTTTTCATAGAATTAGAATATTAGGGCTGTCAAAACTAACACATTAATGTAGATTAATTAATCTGATTTCAAGTTGTAACTCATCTGCAGGACAGGATGACTCTGAATGTCTGTGTTAATGGGTAGTTTATGTAAGTAGTTACCGTGTACATATGCAAATCCACAGATGCAGAGATGGAAGACACTAAACAGTATGACCTTTGAGTACAAAAAAGCCAAGACAGAACAATCGACGGGCAAAAAAGTATTATATTATACTGTACAGAACAGAGTTTTCTTTTCCTTCCCATCTTAAAATACTACATTAACACGACATGTACATTCTGCTACCATTTTGGTTACGGTGTTGCCTAACTAGCATTTTTGTTGAAAGGTAGGCAACACTTTCTTTCTTGAGTGAGTTTCATGAAAAATACAATGCAGAACTATTTTTGAACCCTGTGATTAATCTGATTAAACATTTTAATAATGTAATCATCCATATATATATATATATATATATATATATATATATGTGTGTGTGTGTGTGTGTGTGTGTGTGTGTGTGTGTGTGTGTGAGTGTGTGTGTGTTTGTGCGTGTGTGTGTGTGTGTGTGCATATATATGTATGATCCGGAGACACATTTGTCACCAATTGGATGAGTAAAACACATATTTTAATTACTATATTTACATGCAGAAGTAATTTTGCCCTTGAAAAACACCGCATTTTCTGTGTACATGACTCATGAAAAAAAATTCTTCTCATATTTCTATACCCAAGTTAAACACTTTTTCACAGTTTCCTTGTGACATCAGGTATTTCTCTATATGAACTCAGCCTCCCACTTGAGTTCCGTCAGACACCATCTGGAAAAGGTCAACTTTTCTTTGTTGTTGTCTACAAAACCTGTTGACATCCTCAGTTATAATGTCTATTAGTAGGTATTCACATTCATTTCTGTCAAACCAAAAATGTGGATTATCCTTCAGCCTATTTTGTGTGGAAGTGGGTGGTGAAAAAGGCCAGTGAGTCACAACTTGTGGTAAAACTTACAAAGTAGATTCATTTTCTGAATGTGCTGTAGAAGTATCCAGATGGTAATTCAGAATATCCAAACAGAATATATTTACATGACATCTTTCAAATTAACAATATAATATTATAATAGTAGAATAATGTGGTGTTGCATAGCCATGCTCACCTGAAAATACAAACACTGACTTCACTAAAGTGTGTGAAAAGCAGAGAAGAAAAGCATTTTCAAAGAAGATGTCCAGCAATGTATGAAAATGACTTATTAGGCCAACATCTCCAAATGAAGAATCATTAAAATAATTTTTCTAAAACAAAGAAGAAACCAAGATATATATATTTATTTAGCATCTATTAATCACTGAATAGTGTTTTGCTGGTGATATAACGTGACCAGATTACCTTGTAAGACATACTGTATATTGTATACACTAGGGCATTAAAGACTTCAGGTTTTTTTCAAGTTGACTTATCCATCAATAAGGTCGAAGTCGACTCATGATGATGGAAGAACACAGACACATGACTGAAAAAAAAAGAAAAGAAAAGAAAAAAAAAAACACACGGACACACGTGTGTCCAGCAATGAGCCACTTGTATTAAAGTTCAATGTAACGTAACAATGTCCACTGACAAGACACAAGCATCAACATTTTAACCCCGACAAAACAAAGGCTAACGTTAGCAAAGAGTTTTCTGTTAAATTCAACAGAACATCAGTAGGTGAACATATGTCTGCATTTGGACTGGACCCACAGCTCTAAAACCAGACTGTCCACACGTCTGTCACACGTCCTCACTTTTTATATTAAGTGTAAAAAAAGACACACACCACACTGTCCACATCATGTTTGGAAAAAATGAGCGTGTTGTCTGCACTGCTGCTTATATCACGCAGATTAGCTAGTGAATGCCTCTTCAGATGGCCGTGCTGTTTTTTTTTTCATGTAAGGTGAAGTAAAAGACAGTGACAGACACACATTGCATTTGTGTCTGTCACTGTTTTTTGTTGGTTAGCCCATCACAACTGTCTCACCTGCAGCAGACAGAGACAGAGACAGAGAGAATAATATGCGACTTGTCGACTCTTCCAAATTTAAGTCGACTTGTGCTACAGGAGTTGACATGTCTGTTAATGCCCTTGTGTATATAGTGCATTTATTTTCACTGTGCAAATTTTGACAAGTGTCTTCTGTGTCCACACAATAGTGGTCAATAGTCATCAACGAACCTTTATCACGTGACAAAAACATGATGAAACTAGACGTAAACGTGGGTCTTGTGCCGATAACTATAATTAAATATATAATGCAGTTATAGATGACCAATAAAAAGCAGACAAAATGTGGCTTAAGAAATAAAAAATCATTCCTGAAATGTGTTTTTGTTGACAAAAACAAAATGAGCATTTATTTTAATTCTTTTAGCCGTGTTCTTATTTATTTATTGATTGTTGCTGTCTCTCGTGAGGAAGTTGTCAAGTTATGTCTCCACCAATGTCAACATCATAATTACTCCCATGATTTTCACCATTTCTTTTAAAATATTATAGCTCTGATAAATAAATATCTAGATAGTATTTGTGACATAATAATCACTTCCAATCTACTTTGAAATCACGTGATTGGCCGAGCTTTCTGATCACTATTCTGTTTGTGTCTTTCAAAAACACAAGACCACATCACATGTGAAAAAACAACTGAATGTTTGCAGTTAAGTAAAAAGATATCCCTGTGTTTAAAACATTTGTCTCACATTATAAGGTGTATTTCTCCATCTGAATCCCTGGTGTCCCAAATTACCAATTATTTTCTCCCTCAATCACTTTATCGATTTTTTTTTTTTTTTTTTGCGTTGAGCTGGGGTTTAAGTTGGCCTCCGTTCACCTGCTGAGTGATTCTGTTGGCGTTAGAAGGAATCTCCCGACTTCGTACCTGATTCGAATGCCAAAACTGCCCTCGCTACTTTTTATGCTGACTGTGCTCGGCGGTTCCGTTTGAGTACCCGTCAAATAACAAGCATGAACGTTTACAGTGAAGCAACTTAGAGAGAGATCAGTGACAACAGTGATTGACAGTGACGGCTCGTCTTCTACAACATTTATGTCAGATGCAATCGCAGTCAACCTGTCCTTTCAGTGCAGTGTATTAAATATGAGGGTGAACCAAAGCTCATGTCCTGTTGGTTTAATTACAGAAACAGGACGAGGCTGACTCTCCATCCACACTTAAAGCTGCTTTAAACCATGTTTTTATTACAATAATTAGGGTCAAATAACATCATGTGTAAATATTTGAGTTTAAAAATAAGATATGAATAGATTAGTTGCACTGATCTATATTTTTATGTGGGCAATGAATCAGTGCAGTGTGTAATGTGAGAGGTGTTGTTCCTAATGACAAAACCACAAAGATTTCACCCAAGCCCATACAGGAAGGTTTATATGAGCCTAATTTTCTGCCAGAAGCAAACAACCAGGACATGTTTTGCAAATGTCCTGTGATTCACCGATAGATTTCAATAATGCAAATGTTAAGCCTAATTAACAAGCTAATGCATTTTGTTTTGCAAATACACATGTTAAATGACTCTTAAGAACCACTCCAACATGATTTTACTGATCATTATCTGATAAATGCCCACGGTAATCTTCCACTTTTTCCACAACAGCCAATTAAAATGAACCATTGCTCTGCCAAGTCTTGCTAAAAGCAGCTCGAAGATTATAAAATCATGTAAAAATCTAATCATGATAAGTATTTTAGAATTTAGTATGTACGGTGGTGGAAAAAACATTTTGGACATTGTATGTATTCGTAGTATCTTTTATTAAGAATCACTCTAAACTATTGTTCCATCGATGAAACCCACAGGCTCTCTTTGTACATGCTCTGTTCCATCAAGGTCTGGATGTTTCAGTAAAATAATACCTTTTGAAATTCATTCAGGACATGACATGTAGAGACTGTCAAGAATTTAGTTTTGTTATGTTTTTTCTTGTAATCAATAAGCAAAAAAAAAACAAAAAAAAACGATAAACTTGCTTTTGTCTGATGTATGTATGTAGCCACATGCTTTGAACAACAAGTATTTTTGTAAATATTTTATACTTAACTGAAATTTTAAGGGCATCCGAACACTTGTTTCCACAACTGTGTTTATCTGCACATCACAAACAATGAGAAAAACAATTTAAGAATGATCATGCAAGTAACAATACACCACAAAGAAATAAAGAAAAAAGTGATATATAACTGAAATGATAATGAAAAGTGAAAAATGCAAATCAAATTAAAGAAAGCCTTACATTTAGTTTTGTAAATTAGAGTCCTTTTCAGATTCCTTTAAATTATGGTAGAGAAGATATTGGTTGAAGTTCAGGAAAGATGTGTATTTTAGAGAATACTAACTGACAGTAGTAAAGATATATGATTAGATCTTTATCCTTATAAGACATGCTGTGTTTATGTGTTGTCTAAGACTTAATTTTATGTTTGTTGGGGGGGTGGGGGGCAGTAGTTAACAGCAAATGTATAGTAATAGCCTAAGTATCACATATCCGTACCTGTGATTGTGAACCTGAATCACTTCTCTCACGGTGAACATCTTCAAAGTATACTCCATCATAGAGTCAGGCAATATGGCCTAATTTTTTCCATAAAAAATTTTATTTGCACACACACAACTTTAAAAATAATAATAATAATAATAAGCACAGGTGACAGAGAAAGTTCAAAACATGTTTCCTTTCATTCTATCAAAACCATAAAAAAGTAAAAATGTAATTAAATTAAAAAAGGCAATTTCCCTCCTTGAATTGAAAGTGTCAGCTGTTATTATAGTTTTAACAGCTGACTATAGACTATAATTTTCAGCAACTGGATAAACTGTCTTTTCCATGGTTTATATGGAATGATTGAACATTATGTCAATCAAACTATCATTCCACCCCCAACCCCCGCGCGTGCACTTCCTGCATGAATCGTGTTTTCAGAGCCTGAGCTCTAGTACAGGAAATTAAGCTAGGCTAATTATGTTAGCAATATTATGGTGTAAAGTTCACCGGAAAACTGTCTAGTCACTATAACATAAATCACAGGGAAACGTAACGTTAGTGCGATAGGTAGTTAGGTATGAACTGTGTGCAATCGCCTCCCACCCACTGAAAATCTGTGGATAAATAGTCTCATTAGTCAGTATGGGATCCCGTGCCTGAAACGGACCGGAGCTCGAAACGACAACGTCCGAACTATTGCTGAACAACGTGCCTGAATCCTTCGTATATCAGTATTCTGCGTGAGGAGGGAAACGGCCAGGTAAGGAGAGAGAGGGAGGAGGATGAGGGTGGGCTCCTGAAATTACTGAGCGCCATAGGAAAAGGGGGAAAAAACAACTCGGTTGAATGGACCTTCCCATCCTTCTGTGGGCGGATTTTTTCGGTAACCGCCCACTGCGCCGTTAACACCCGCTGCCAATGGCAACGAGTTTTTTCACTTCAGATTCACGGTACCGTATCACTCCGCAGGTAGTTCGGTCACTTTGAAAATAATTATTCGCTACGTTGAAACGGCTAATTTCTCCAGTCTGTTAGAGTAGTGGAAATAATAACTTGTCATAACCCCTAGAATTGACCCTTGACTATTTTAGAAATATTTTTTTGATAGTAACGCGTGGACAAAACATAATCCCTAGCTAAACCAACCACAAAAAACCTCAAATTAATCGAGAAAATTGGTATATTGCACAGGCCTACGCCATCACAATCACATTTCTTTTCATATCAAACCAAACCATCACTCAAGCTTTTTTGAAATTCCAGCAGCAAGAAACAATGAAGCTTTTTTTGTTTGTTGCTGCAGTGACAGTCAAACATTTCCCCAAAGTTCTGAGGAACATATCTGTTTGGTATGTAAACAAACGGACTGGTTTTGATGGAGTAAACTTTGAAGTTGTTCACCCTAAAGGAAGTGACTTGGGTGCGTGATTCCTGATACTTAGATCACTCACATTTTACAGATTTAATTCAAAATTGGTGACAAACATCCTATGTTGTTTTAATAGTCATGGTTTGTGTCAGTAGTGAACCAGGTCTATACTGTAGGTCTATGTATTTTGAATGACGTTTTGAACTTCAAACACATTTGTAAAGAAAAAAGAAAAAATCTTAATTTTTATTTATTTATTTCTGTGGATATACACCTGTGGAAAAAAACTCTTTTCTCTTTTTTCTTTTTTTAGGATTTAACTAAAAATATTAACCCCATTAAACATTGGCTGTTGAATGTATAGCTAGAGGCTAATTTAAACAATTCAACAGCCAGATTTAACCAAGCAACGTCCCAAAATGTAGCTGAATGGTCACATTTTATGGTAAATATTAATGGAATGTTGAAAAAAACAGTAATGTATTTATATCTCCAAAAGAAGTTTAGAGTATATCATGTTTTTTGGTCTGACCGTTGGATATCCTTTGCGATACTCATGCGATAATATTTGGTTTATAAATTCCATGTTTCCATATAAAAGAAGAGAGGAAAAACTGATTAAATTTTGGATCATTTACTATTTCTAGGTTGCCCACAAGGGGGCGCTCAAAAGATTAAAATCACTGAACACTCTTTTGTTTATATCTCTGGAACTATTTGTCTGATTGACTTCAAATCAAGTGCAAATGAAAGGTCATGCCCTGGGGATGCTTCACACCATGACATCATACCTGCCGGATTAAGAATTGGAGGTGCCTGGCTGGCCTGTAGCCATTACTTCCAATGGCATAAGCCTAGTTTCCTTTTGCTTTTAATATGTTTTCCCTTTTTCTATGTCACTGTAACCCTCCTCACTTTTTCCTTCCATCTGTCAGTCAAGGAATCATGGCCTATTTTCTTTGGTTTTGACTTTAGTTCTTAAAGAGATGATGATCCATGTTGTAAAAACTCTTCAATAAAAAGTAAATCACAAAAACAAATGGTTTGCCTTAGTAAACCACAACCACCCTATGTATGTTACCTATTATAAAGCATGATTTGTTCATTTGTTTTGGCAGAAAATTAGCTCCAAATGCGGAGGACTCGTAGTCCATTGTTTTGGTTTTCTAACCCAGTTCCAGCCAACAGCTGTTTTTGGCCAACCAGCTCAAATTGACACACTGCTCTGCCAAATACCTGACACCAGAGCAACTAAAAAGCCAGAAATTTCCCTCAGGAGAAGATGAAGGCCAGAATAGAGCTAAAGGATGACTCAGTTTTAGACGTACATTCATCTGGGATAAATGTCTGTCTGTAAATAAGCAACTGTTTGACTCTTTAATAGGATCAGGTGATAATGTTACCGCGTTGTTTCATTACCCTATTGCGCTGCCCCCTAAAGGCCTATGAAATGAATGCAGGTTCAGTGACAGTCACAATTTCATGCTTAGTGAGCTCGAAATCATTTTCAACACTGCTATACACGGGTTGGAGATGTATACTTTCCTTCCCCTCCTGAAAAAGCCAAATGTCTTAACTCATAAAGACCCAGTGCTGCTTCTTTTAGTCTCTTCCCAAATGATTTTTCTCTCTCATTCTTAAGTGATTCATCACAATTTACTCTAATTTGATGCTTTATATTTTGCATTTTTACATCCATAAAGACCCAAACATCCACTATCAACCAAAACCATTAACTGATGTAAATGTTTAATACCTATTGATCCACCAATTATATCAATATATATGTTTATTATTGTTTCATGGTCATCAGCTGTAACCCATAAGGATATTCAGAAGCTATGTAGTTACTGTGGAAACATTATCATCTTCTGCATCACTTATTCACTAATAAAACCTGTAAAGTTGACAAATGACAGTGAATGGAGACACTTGGTTTATGTAAAAAAATGTTATAGCTTTACTGAAAAAGTGATTTGTTTCTCAGTTTTCTCTGTTTCATAATCAATAACCTTCAACATCCTCTGAGCTTTTATAAACATCTACATGTTCAATAAATTTAATATTAGAAAATATTTGATTTTCAGAGAAAATTCACAAGATACCATTTGTTACAAATATTAAACAGAACTGTTAAATAGAAAGAAAAATTAATTTGTGATCTTCCATAAAAGTCACACAGAGTCTTTGTGGGTTAAGTGAACATCGTAGTTTGCAGATGGGTGTAGATGTTCATAAAATGTCAGACAGAATTGAAGAATTTTTTTTTCTCCTGTAAAATATAGTAATAACTGAACATAAACCAACTGTCTACATCCACTGTCACTGATCCAACTCCATGGGCTGTACTAGTGAATCAATGTTGTAGAAGGTGTCAATGTTTCCACAGTAACTGCAGAGCCTTTGAACGTTCAAATGGAACGTTCATCATGTCTGATGATCATGACAAGATGATAAACTGTGTTTTATGCCAGTTATTTGCATGTAGTGATAAGAAGAGCAATAGTTATTTAAACTGTTAAATCATTTTTCATCATTTTTGGTTGTGGGTGGATGTTTGTGTCTTTAATGGTTAATGTGCAAATGACTATTTGTATGTTTGTGAAAAATACACATTTCTTATTGCTGTATTTTACATAATAATCTGAATGTTCAGACTTACGGTATATTAAAGTGTAATTCATCTTAAAATGACTATATTAGACATCATTTATTAGTAGCTTTTTACTTTTGAAAAGGGTTGGCTGTGTTTGTACATGTGTGATTGTGTGTTGCAGAATGACACACACAGAACATATGTTTGTGTGTTTATGTGTTGAATTTTTTTTGGTGCTTTAATGTTTTTTTCAGAGCCTCTATGGCTTTGTCACCTGCTGCCTTTCAACATATTCCAACTCTGAAGTGGTAAATTACTGTCAAGACATATTTAATGTAGCCAAGCCAAAAAAAAAGCTGTGGATAGTTGTTAGTTGTAGTGGGAATCTGCACACACCGTATCATTACAACTCAGAGGCCAAGCAGCTAATTCTAGGGCTCCTTCATGAAGACGGGCTCCTCCTGATTACGCCTCCACTTCTCACTGATCTCACTGAAACACACACATACACACACACACACTGACGACAATGACTTGCTGCAGGCCTTTCATCTGTCACACCACTCAATACAATGCACTTTTGAGAGAGAGAGAGAGAGAGAGAGAGAGCACTTGTGTGAATCTGTTAAGCCACGTACAGTCATTTTACAGTAAGTGTTCAACACAATATGGTTATTACTGGATATAGTGTTAAACTGCATTAACCCTTTAACTGCTCATGTGTTTTGAATATGTGATTTAGTTTAAATATTCCTAAAATTTCAACCATTTGCTCACTTGGAAAATGTTCAAAACATGCTGATAAAAAAAAAAAACTAACTTTTGCTTGCCATAGACATCTGAGCATGCTCAGTGCACTCGCCTGTGTAATGGGGGTGAAAAACAGAGCAGTGAGTGAGTTGGACTGGCTATAAAAATAGGCAATTTGTACTTTTTCTGTGATTTACTTTTTATTGAAAAGTTTTAACACAAACAAAACAAAAATAGGGTGGCACAGTAGGGCAGTGGTTAGCACTTGTGCCTCAGAGCAAGAAGGTACCTGGTTCTATTCCCACACCAGACCTTTCTGTGTGGAGTTTACATGTTCTCCTTGTAAATGGTAAATGGACTGCGCTTATATAGCGCTTTTCTACCTTCATGGTGCTCAAAGCGCTTTACATTAGCCTCACATTCTGTCTGTGTGGGTTTTCTCCAGGTACTCCAGTTTCCTCCCGCCATCCAAACACATGCACTGATAGGTTAAATGGTTAATCTAAATTGTCCATAGGTGTGAATGTGAGAGTGATTGTTTGTCTATATATGTTCAGCCCTGAGATGAACTGGAGACTCATACGTTATGTATACACTGTGAGAAGCTGGGTGAGATTTTATATGTTTTTTTTCCCCCACTCATCTTTAAGCCACACATTGCACAGCACACACACATATTATTTTTTCATTATTAGTGTACATGGCAATTGCAATAGCATCTTGAGTATCCTTATTAGGGAGTCCCTATTGTTTATTAATGTATTTTCTCTGCCATTAGTTTCTTGTATACAAAAAAATGCTTACTTTTTCTTCTGCTCAAAACAAATAAAGACATAAAATGAAATTAATTAATCCCCAGAAGTACAATACAAAAAAGGAAAAACAAATCATATTTCATGATACAAGATTTTGTGACACACAATGTATAACTCTCCCCAGAATCAATGGAAACCTCCATGGAAACCCAATCTGAAAATATGAAAAACACTGATAAAAACAAATATATTTATAGAGATGAATATAATTTACAGATATAAACAGGTGATCAGGATGGTAAACGACCCTAACCCTCTTAGTGATGTACATACTGAGTGCATTATTTAGTAAAAACCTGTAAAACTTCAACTGATCCATCCATTCATTAATGATAGATCAATATCAGGCAATTTTTTTTTCTTGTATGATGCTCTTTTTTTTCCCTTGCTATGATTTACTGACAGACAAACTTCATGGCACGTCCATGTTCTGTGAGATACTGTTGTCCACACTGAAATAAATAATTTTTTAGTGTAGAAATTCATATTTATCAGATTAACTGTCACTATTTTTGTTTTCTAATTGTAAGGAAAGAAGATTTTGTGATATTTATTATCATCTGACAGAGAAATCAAATAAATATTGGCTTAGAAATATTGTCACATGTATCCATCCTTAACTAAGGCTGATGCAAAAAAAATAAAACAAATGTGATAATGGCTCTAAAAACTCCATATTGTTCGATCACTACCCCTTTATTTGTCCTTTTCTGTTATTTCACCCTGTGTTGACCTTAAAACGCACAGTAAAGCAAACCCACTGAAGAAAAGGAACACAAGCAGACACTCACAGCAGCTTTTATGATGACCATTTACAGCAGCACATTACCTGGAATTATTTCTCAGGGGTTAAAGGGTTAACTGTGCATGTGTTTGCCTTTCAGTGTCCGTGGGCTATGAGTACGAGTCCTGCCCTGGTGTGATCCAGTGGGAGAGGCGGACAGCGTTGATGCAAGGTTTTGAACTCGTGCCCTCTAACCTGGGTGGATGGTCTCTGGACAAACACCACGCCCTTAACATTCGCAGTGGTATGTAATAACACATAAGCACTCTATTACTGTACCCACTCACACACCACTTATCTCCATCCACCTTGAATCATAGCGATCCATACTCCATTTGCACCCAGGCAAACTCAAAATGAAGAAACAATAGGATTTAGCTTAAAAAAAATGGAAAATAGTTGTAGAAGTTTCTAGGTCATTGTAGAGCATTTCTACAATAATTACATAGTTGGCACAGACTGTCTGGACTGCATGTTCTCTCATTCTTTCTTTCTTTAAGTGCATACTGTGTTGGGATTGTTTTGTCAAGCTGGACAATAAATTTAGATCCACTTGTGTGTGTCATAAACCCCAAAGCCACTCATCTGAATGCGCTGTGCTGCTGTTACTGTCTCCTTAATGTTAGTCAGAAAATGATGGAAATCCGCAATTTCAACCTGTGCTCAATATTTCAGGATAAAGATTATAATAGTCCGTTCAAACACAGTGAACCTGTAGAAACACTCTTATTTTTAGATGAATATGCAACTAAATTGTATTTATGTTCAGAGTCATCATGGACATTTAATAGTACTGAAAACAGTGAAAACATGTACTGTAAGTGTTTAATCCTGATGTCACGGGTCATTGAATTTATTCATCTGACATCTGGGCTTTTATGTCAATAATATTATCACTTTATGAAAAATTAACCTGTTCACATTCATCACATCACTAGGGGATACAGGTAGGTGAGCTGCATGTGAGTCATCTTTTGTATACATTTCATATTGTGAGCTACATATAATATGTTCCCTTTCAGATGACGGGTTCTGTATGAGGTGTTTAGTGATATGTAGCAGTGAAGTTGCAGACTGTAACCAACTAAATAAATCCCTCATCATCTTGTACAGCAACTGCAAAATCTGCCAAAAGCACATTTTAGAGTCAGAGCTTGTTCTGTCATTTTCTGGGCTTTTTACTTAATATGTGACAGTAATGGACCTTGATGTTGGACGTCACCCACTATTAAATGATAAGAAGGAGAAGAGGAACGATGTTTGGAAGTGCTGTAGAAAAATAGTGTTGGAACATGTTGGACTCTATGAACATCAGTCTACTTTAGATGTAATCTGCTCCTTCAAAGGTGATTTATACATATAAGATAAGATAAGATAAGATTTCCTTTATTCGTCCCGCAGTGGGGAAATTCACATGTTACAGCAGCAGAAGAGGGCATCAGTAAAAAGAAACAATATACATTAAATATCACTAAACAATATAAACAAGTAATATAAACATATCAGCTCTGATTTTTGTATTTGTGCAATGAGATTCTCCTACAGCTAAATCTTACATCTTACAAGTCTTAAGAAATAAATTTTTGATTCACAGTTTTGCTGCCTGTAACACTAAATATTAGCCACCGTCCCATGAAAAGTCAGACTTAAAATGTTCCTTCTATTAGTTTGTGTTCAGAGAACAATATATGCTTTTCATAATGATAAACGTATACTTAAACAAGTGAGGCAGTCCAGTAATGATTGATAGGTAAAAGGATCTTAACATGCAGGTAAATGGTTATATATGAAAAGAAATAGAATACAATACAATACAATACCATTGTTACATGGGCAATAAAAATCCATTCAGTAGCTCTGTCGTGTTTAGGTTAAAGGTGTCATTCCACTGAAAACCACTTTTACACATTCCTTTTGGAATCTGATGGGTCACTCGGAGTTACCAACAGAAAAAGCCTGTCCACAATATGTAATGTGGACATTGGCGTCACCCACGTGGGGTTAAGTCCTCCCAGCCCGTCCCCCAATGCAGCAAATCTGAAGTAGCATTAGCATTAGCATCTACAAGAGAAGACAGTGCCACAGTAGCTGTTGCACAAAGTTGAAAAAAATACCAGAGCAAACTGGTTCATGTTCTCTCTGCAAGTTTTCAAAACAAGCGACGGCACAAAATCTAGCTGGATGCTACTCTGGGATGGTAAACACACACAGAGTGAGAGGGGAGGGGGGAGTGTTCCTTCACACCTTCATTCTCTGAGCCAATCAGAGATGCCTCATTACCGTGTCACGAATATGTCTGAGGAAGTACCGATAAACTGTTGTTTGACCTCAAGTCATTTACCCTACAAACACAGCTTGAAACAAAGCAATCATAAGTTTATTTTTAAATAGAATCAACACACAATGCATTCAATAACAACAGAGAACACAGCAATATTAATGATATAATGATGGAATGACACCTTTAAAGACTATAGAAAATAGCACACACATTACTGAACAATATACAGTAGCAAAATATAGGGAATGTGCAAAATCTACAAGATAAAATAAGGGCCCAGTGTGATGGGTTTTGAATATTAATTTTTTTAAAGGGTTTTATTGCCATTTAACTGCTTGTAGATAAAAACTGTGCTTGAATGTATTTTAGTCCTAAGGGGTTACATTAAGGCTATATTTGAGTCCAATTTAAGCTGATTTTGTTTAGACTGTTTTTAAGACTCATATTCAAAATGGAAACTAAAATATTCACCTTTAAATAGATTCTAAAACATACACTGTTGTTCATAAATTGTACCGCAGATGAAATGATAGATAAAATGTAACTGAGATCAATTATTAATTATTTCACTGCGTCATGAGTGATATTTTGGCCAAATACTTCTTTTGCTTTTGGTCACATGGAAATAATGTTAAAACCAGTCCAAGTACACAGCACCACTAGATCCTAAGTACCATAAAATAAAGCTATTGCACCACCCTTAAAAATTTAACGGCATCATGGAATTAAAATCAAGTAATTAAAAGCTAAAATGCTTAAACTATTATCAATAAAAGATGAGACATAAAGGAATGTTAAACAGACATAAGACATAAATTATTTTTTCTCCAATCAACTGTAAATCCCTGTGAGACCTTGTTGTGATTTGCTAAAATTGAATTGAATTGAATGTGCATATTATGGCTGATCACTTCTTTTGCTTTTGATCACATGGAAATAATATTAAAACAAGTCAAGTGCATTGGCAGAACGTAGTCCCGATTGGCTGCAAATATTAGTCGCCATGAAGTAAGACTGATATACAGTGTCCTGGTTGGTGAAGAGATGATGTGGTGGGTTGTGTTGGATCCTCCCCCATGATAATCTAACAGATGGATTTGTAATGTCTTTAATAACCTGCAGTTCTAATGTACCCATACGGGGCTGGTTAAATCATTCCAAATAAAATGACTTCTATCTCAATCATTTTTTTTTTTCTACTGCAGCTCATGTCACTGGCTTACAGCGTTTGTATGTCCACAGGAATCCTTCACAAAGGAAATGGGGAAAACGTCTACCTCTCCCAGCAGCCTCCTGTCATCAGCACTGTCATGGGGAACGGTTTCTACCGGAGTGTCCCCTGTGTTCCCAGCTGCAGCGGCACCGCCCGTGACATGATGCTGTTTGCACCCGTGGCGCTCGCCAGTGGCCCCGACGGCTCCCTCTACGTGGGCGACTTCAACTTCATCCGCAGGGTCCACCCCGATGGGTACACCAGAACTGTGCTGGAACTAAAGTGAGACTCATGATCTTGTTGAGTTTGAACGCGATAAGAAAGAGTCTGATCTTGGTAGGGATCTCCCACAGTGGGAAGTTGTAGGATTTTGAGCATTAGATTGACTTGAGCACAATTAAAACAAAATTAGCTTGGCTGATATGGGTTAGTGTGGCATTAGCTCTGGTTGGCATCTGCAGTTGGGATCTGTTTGATCTTGCTAGAACGCATTCTGAAGTTAGTGCTTATGAAACAGCCGAGTGTGTGAGGTTCAGACATCACAGGCTCTAATCTACCTCTTTAGGATGTGAGAGCAGCGGAAAGTCTTTGCTGTGAAACAAAGATATTTTTTTTTCTGTGGATTATGACGATGATATCTCCTACGACGCTGCAGGCACTACATTCTCTATTTCTGTATTTTCTCAAGCGTAGAATCTCGATGGGGTTGCACAGTCATTTGTCCTGTAAAGTGTTCTCCTTATGTAACTTTAGTCTCTCATTCTCTGTTATTATTGTATCTCTGACTAATATTTCTGGTTCAGACGGAGGTTTCATGGTGTCTGTATTTGATACTTCCCTGTCCTCTGGGAGGAAATGCCAAAAAGCTTCCTGTTTAGGTTAATATTTAATGTGAAACAATGCAGCTGTCTAAATCAACCCTAATCTCACTTTATAAGGAGAAAACTGACTCATTGTAGCCTATGAAATTCAGAATGACTCTCGTTAGCATCATAAATGATTGTTTTTACCTTCTCCTTTCTCCCTTTTAAATGCTCCTCCATGGCTTATTATCAGGAACCGGGACACCCGCCATAGGTGAGAACTGGTGATTAGCACCTCCTTTATACACTTTCACAAAATGCAAGAAACAAATGTCAAGAGGAAAGAAAAGGACATGTTACAAAATGACTCTCAGCATTTTTTATATTATTTTCTGCAAATTGCATTGACCTGACTTCCCCTCCGCTTGCAGACACACAAACACACAGAGAAACCAGCTGAAATGTGCATACACTCTGTCAGGTTGCAGTCAGATCTATCAAATCCTCATTTAAATTTCACTTGGTGATATTAAATTTTGAAATTGGAAATCAGCCAAAATGTCAAGGATTTCATTTTTTAGAGGATTACTAGAAGTGCGTGTGTGCGTGTGTGTGTGTGTGTGTGTGTGTGTGTGTGTGTGTGTGGGGAGGATGCGGTGTTGAGCCACACTAAAAGCCCGAGGCCTGGTATGGCCTTGACACTGTCCACGGCCCTGAGCTTTGATGGTAGCACAAGCTCAATACACCATGTTTGACAGAAGATTAGACAGATGTTATAGGGTTTGTATATGTGTGTGAGTGTGTGTGTGTGTGTCTGCTCCTATCATAGGTTATATCGAAACAAGTCTGAGCTTGTAGTTGTTTGTGAGAGAGGGGTTTATCCAATTTGCAAAGAAAGAGGATTTTTCAAGATGCCGTATCTCTCCTATGCCAAAGTTTGAAACCATACAAAAGGGATAACCTGGCTGGGTGTTTACGGTTGTGTTGTATAAGTGGGTGTGTACAAATGTGAAAATGTAAATGTCCCTGTGATGCACAGGGTGCAGAACTGTGATACATTGCTACTGTATGCCCTAATCTTATGAATTGGATTCTTCTCCCGGCACTTATACCTTTTCTTCACCCTGGAGGTTTCTCCTTTAGTTCCTGCTTCCTCCTTTTCTTCGCAACAGCTTTTTACTGTTAGTAGCATGTTAGTGTTTCGCTTTTATTCCATACTATTGTTCTCCCAAGTCAAATGCATTAATTATTCATCCATATTCGGCTTTCAAAGCTTTTCACTCCACATTCTTCCCAGCAAAGTGCCTATCAGGCAACAGGGTTTCAAAACAAGTTACTCTCCAAAGGGAGACAATATAGGATGTACTCACTGTAAAAACCATCGTCTATTCTTTTACTTTAAGAGTTTCAGTGTGGAATAAAGCAAATAGGGGAGGAAGTCCTCCACAATATTGTCTGAGAGGACAGACGGTCGATTCACAGAGACAGCAAGGAACAGCGAGATCACTAAGTCTATCAAGTCTGATCATTATTTTGTTATTATGTTTTCAGGGAACAAGAGAGCGAGACTGGGATTGTTTGTTCTTCTGTTGTTATTGTTGTTCACTTCCCTTCCACTGGATAAATATATATGAAGCACTGAGCATCTAATTGAGAAATAAAGATGGGTGAAATGATTTGTAATCAGTTATACGCACCAGACTAAAGCTCATGGTACTTCAGGAGCCCCGGCAAATAAAGTATGCTGCACAGAGCAGAGGCATACTTTGAAACTTGGTGAATAAGTCTCTTAGGATCAAGTCTAAATTATGTATGTGCAGTTCAGCGCAAAGTTCTGTAAACAGTTATGCACTTAATGGATTTGATGACTGACAGCACCCTCTCCTATGTTAGTGGGGGGGTTTTCTCCCGTTTAGGTACAGGCTAATATCAGGGAGAAGTTATTTCAAGAGAGTCATTGAACAGCATATAGAAACCTGTTTAACACAGCGGAGAAAGAACATATTTATCTATTTGTGGAGTGAAAGCACAGACACTGAGAAAGGATGTGCAGAAATATTTTCATGACTTGTTAATTTCCTTTGAGACTCATTATTCATTGAATAGCTATGAAAGAAACCACCGCCACTGTGTGTCCTCGAGTTTAATTGACAGGAATCCATTGGCCAGACCTGGGTGACACTGGATTTCACAGTAAAGTAAAAGCTCCAATATGGTTACTTACAGCGTCCAAAGTGCAAAGCCAGATTTTTTTTCTCTCATTCTTTCAAGTGCTCGAGTTTCAGCGATGCACCACAATAACATGAAGATATGAAGGGTTTAGTGGACTTAATGAACTGACATATAGAGGTACAGTGCACTTCTCTCTGTACATGGCCACAATTATACCAGTTGGCATTCCTCCTACACAAAGAGCAGTATATAGCTCCCTGTCAAGAAAGGCTAAGTGAAGCCATAAAACACATTTTCATTAGAAGATTGTGAGTAAACAACATAAATTCATGATATTGTCATTCCTCTCTGGGCAATATACCGAATGTTGTGTGTTACCTTTTTTTACTGTCTACTCATATGCTCCATATACTTTAACAATTAGAACAGTGCATAATAATGTGTCCCTGTAGTTCATGTGGCCAGACTTAATGTTCTGGGTGTAATTTAGGGCTTGGAATTTTGCTGCATGTGCATTATTGTCAGTTATCTTTTCATGTTTTTACAATCCAGGTTCAGACACCCTGAAAACATCTCATACTGAATGTATCTGGAAGACATTCAGCAGAGCTATCCAGGCTCATTATGCCTTACATGTCAGCAGCACCGTATAAAGTCGCAGCCTTAGGTTGGATTTACTAATGCATAAATTATGCAGTTCTGCACCTTAAGCCAGTCTGCACATACTGTACATTTATACGTGAGGTTTCTTATTATTGCATGCCAAATTTATGTGACTATAACTATAAAAAAAAGTTGGCACACAAAAACACCCTCATGGCGTCTATGTAAGCAAATGTAAGCCTCTGCAGACTGCTGATTGTATATTACAGATAATGGTACACAGGAAGAAAACACTAACATAAGGGCTGTCTTCTGTACAAAAATAAAGCAAAAATGAGCATAAGTGAGGATGACATTAAATAAGGTTTATGATCTAAATGTATTTTGCAATTCCCTGTTGGGAGCCAATTTACAATAATAGTATGCTTACATAGTATCTGCAAATTAGTTATTTAAAAAAGAAGTTGTAATAAACTTTGGGTTTTTTTATATATTGATTTAGGCTCACTATTTGGCAAAAGAGATGCTGATAAATCTCAGATCTTTTTAATTGTTTATCTTACTACATCTTATCCATTTATCAATCAGCATGTCAGACCATTTCCTCAGTTTCCATCATTTATAACCTGCCTAAAGGGTCTCTGAATGTGAAATGTAAAATAAACAATATTTTATTAATGAGATCTATTTCAGATATCAGCCATGTTCAGGTGGCATCAGTAAAAGCACACTCATTTAATTTATTAGGCCTGCGTATGTCAGTAAATAGTTGTAAGAAATAACCATGAACCTTCACAGCTACTGCTGTCAAGATAATTAATGCACAAATTTGAGCTCCATGTTTAGCCCGAACATATAAAGTATCATTAACGCATGTTAGCAGAATGCTCACCCACTTTCAAAACAGGTGGATAAAGAGTGTCCCTTTATCTAGTGTTCCAACTGGAAGCATCATATTTACTAAACTATTATTTATTTATTTATTTACTTATTTATTTTACCCTGTCCACCAAATGGGAGGCAAGGGGTTTGTTTTTTTCTTCAGTTTGTTTTTTTGTATTGTTAACACTAGCGACAAAGCTATTGGTTGAATTCATATCAAATTAGGTTCATATCTATAAAAATCTATTTTGTTTCAATTTACTTCAAACTTGGCACATACAGTATATAGAGGCACTTGTATTGTTACATCACCACACGCATATACAAGATGACAACAGCTGAATCGATGCTAAAATAAGCTACAATACATGCAAGTGACTGGGATGTTGTGCCTGGCACTACTTTTTTTTTATCATAGTTATTCTAATGAGCTGACTGTTTGGCAGTCAATGCCACTATTGCCATTGTTTTCTAACTTGTTATAGCTTATTAATGATGCATCAATTCTTTATAGTTGTAAATCACTTTAATGGATGGTGCCCTGTGTTATGAAAATACAAGAGAATAAATTATATATATATATCCTGTTTGTGAATGAATTCCTTACCTACCTTTCTTTGCATTAACCGTGTCCATCCTCCCTCACTAGCACCAGCCCTGCTCATAAATACTACCTGGCGATGGACCCAATGGGAGAAGTCCTTTATGTGTCTGACACCAGCAGTCGCAGAGTTTACCGGGTGAGGAACCTGGGACAGCCCAAGGATCCGTCCCGTAACCTAGAGGTGGTAGCGGGGACGGGGGAGCAGTGCCTGCCCTTTGACCAGAGCCACTGTGGAGAGGGCAGGAAGGCGACCGAAGCTGCACTCAACAACCCTCGAGGTAGGACAATGTATACATGTGAGACACACTGCAGTGCTGAGATTGTATTCATTTCACTGATACTGGGGTAGAGCTGTTCCTATTTCATCATGATTTACATCTGTAATCCATCTATAATCAAAAGAGATTTGTGATCAGAACATGCAGATCACTATTCAATATAGAGGGTTCATGTTGTACTGATGAATGAGATTTTAGTTCTTTGATTAGGAATACTTTTTTTTTATTATACTAACTTATTAGGCAATATTAATCATACTTTATATTACTTTTCCTGTTCCCTTCATATGAAGCAGAAGGTCATGCTATGCAAATTGGGATTTGATCAGAATCAGAATTTAGCTTATCCCAGGATACACAGAAACCCCTATGATAAAATATGATAAAGAGTTGCTTTGATAACCCAGAATCTGCTGTTGAAGCGTTGCATGCTTTAAAAGCGTGCTATTTGAAAATCCTTGTGGGAAGAGGATGTGAGTTTTGATCCTGTTTTGCACATTTTGTCACTACTTGGTTCATCAGACCAAGTTTGTTAAAATGCCAAGTTCTCGTACGTGCGCATTAATTCCTCCTTCGTCTTGTTCAGTCGATGAAGTCAGAAATCTATTGGGTTTCTGTCCGTGCTCAGAAAGTCTCTTGTATTCCACACTGACTCCATGTATTTTAAATCAAGTGTAATTCATAAATTATAGGATTATGGGTATATAGGGCTAATGTTATACTCTGCTCAAATATGAGACCATTATAGCATCAACATCACTGTGATTAAATGTATTCCCTTAATTGGAATGCTGACTTATTTTGCCATTCAGACTGTAAATATGTTTAATTAGGATATTAATTTTATAAATTGTAAATCCCACAAAAGTAACAACATTATGACTGACTCCTGTGTAATGTTTTGACTAAAAATAACACTTAATTGGTTCCTGCTGTGTGCGACTATAAAAATCCATCACAGCAGCTGCAGCTGCAGTCTCTACTTCCTATTTTTCAACCCCATCAGTAATTTTTGTTAATGCAAATTGATTTAAACATGCAACACCAAATAGCCCTCAGTTCTACAGTCATCCAATTTTAGCGATTATCATCATTGAATTACTTGCTTTTTTATGTAAGTGGTTCATGCACTTTTTATGACTCACTGTAAAAATAACAAGGGGTCACAATGCATATTTCCACGAAGTTCTCTGATGCAGACATTGTTCAAACCAGACCTTTTCACATGTCACAGCAGGAAAAAGAACAGGTGGATCTAGCAAATTGGTCCATTCAGATTGTCCAATACAAGTTATTCAGCTGCACCTGTGCTTCGCTTGCAATAATACAAAATAATGGGGTGTTTTTGGCGTGTTTTTAAAGAAAAAAGGTCAGAAAATGGGACATAACCCAAAATACAGTCTGATTTAAAGTTTCATCCAGTACCACATCTGATTGTTTCATACTTTGCCAACTTTACCTGACTTTTAAAAAGCACGTGTAGTTCACATTGTGTAATAATGACAAGGAACTGAACCACATACAGTTAAAGCTAAATAAGAAGCAATTTGAGTTATGTGTCGTGAAATAATAATAATAATAATAATAATAGCTTGTGTACTTTAGACACAACCAATGGCATATGCAAGTATTGCAGATCATTTGACCTAGCACTGTAATAGTAACCTGAAGGCATTTGTAAAGTGGCGTGTGCATGTGTAAAAGTAACCCATTCCGAATACTGTTTTAAAGGAGAAAATGTCACTGGTGTGGGATAAACATAAAGCAATGTGCATGTGTGCTTTTACACTTCAGAGTTCACAGGATCTGCAGATCCAGCTGTGGTTAATTTTTTGCCTCTGTTGCCGTTTGAGCTCTTCAAAATACTATATGCATTTCAGACATTAATCTGAGAGTGACAATATGAATGAGTTAATCGTTCTATACTCTTAAGTTATTATCTGGCTGGAGTGGATCCCAGCAATGTGCTGCTTTAGATTACGAAGAGAGTATTGTGAAATTCTTGTGTTATTCAGTGCTGCCTGTTCACTGGGACACAAGGAGGCATGGATTAGGGACTAAATTGAACCAGAACATGTGCTGCTATTTTGACAATTTCCTCAGCCACATAAAATAATAAGGCTTTGTAGTTGACAGATGACTGATTATTGTACTTCTAAAAATATTAAATTTTTTGTGCAATTTTGTACCTTATGTATACATATATGTATAAATTTTTTGACAAATGAATATATGCAGGACTGTGTGAAATCCTTTCTGCCACCTTTAGATCTGTTTTTTTTTTCAAGGTTAAAATGGTCATGCTTATTTATTTCTCATTCACTAGTTCTTAGCTAGAATAAGAAAATACTAGAAATATGTGAACAGACACACAAACACTGAACTGAATGGGTTCTAAAAGTTAAAACCACTATTTAGTTTACATGAAATCTGGTGTGAAAAATCAACAAATGAATAAATAAATACCATATTGTCTAAATGGTTAAAGACATATTAAGTGTAAAGGGAAGTCACAATGAATGCTAATATATTATGCCCATTATCTTTGGTTTGTAGATGTTTTTGTTTTTTTTTGTTTTTTTTTGTTTTTTTACTTTTACTTCTGTTTACTTCCCATTCATCCAGATTTTATCTTTATACACAGACTGAGAAATATTTATGTGTGGTGAGTAGAACATTACTAAACTCACAAAGCTAGATATATGACCTACACAGGTCTGCAAATATTGGCTTCCTATATCTCATCACATTGTTACTATTGTCACATTTTTGCATTTAATTCAAATCTTTCATTCATATTTGTAGTGTCAGTCACTGTAGGATTTTCCTTATGCATATTTCATTTCTTTGACAGATGATCAAGGCTATGAATATAATATAAAGGGAATTAATTATCTTTACTGTGTGACACTCTGTGATCAAATGTCCTTCATCGCTATCATCTATGCATCCTTTGAGCTCCATTGTACTTTTAGAGCTCCATTTTATTCATCCACTAGACTGGCTTTATATACAGTCTATAGGTCCAAGTGCTGTGTGTAACACAGCTACTTTTTCTGGTAAAAAGGTAGTATTATGCCCTATTCCTGAAAAGCAAGTAACAAAATTTTGTTCTTTTTTAAATTTGCCACAATGTTTTTTTTAGGGAAAGATGTGCTGCCATGTATAATTTTTTGCTTCACAATCATCCAGTAAGTGAAACCACTTTAGCTTTAGAGATATCTTTAGAAACTGCTTTACTCGCCAGCTGTCATTGTACGCAGTACGACAGTAAGGCTGGTGATAGCATGGAGACATTAGCGAGTGACAAGCAGCCAATAATCGCTTTTCCATTGGATATATACACAACATTTTGCTGGTATTTACTAAAGGTCTAAAAAACAGAAATGCATAATGACAGTTTTTCCATTAAATCAAAAATGTAATGATTTTTTTAGTTATTGTCACAAGATGACACGAGAAGTCATTCCATAAACATGGTGATGAACGTAAATATAATTTGGATTTACTGATATATTAATTATCATTATGCCTCTATCCTATATTAAATTAAACATTATTGGGTTTCCTGGGGCCTTATGTTAAAAGACTTCATCCTGAAACCTGACATACGGCCAAATCTGGTAAAATCCATACACACAAAAAATCCAGATGTACAAAACTGTTCCTACACCTGAATCCAAGTGCATTCCTTTTGTACATCCCAACCAGCGTGGAATCGACCGCATATGTTGTAGAAATAGACTCCTCCCTCTCCACGCCCACATTTACATATGCAAATTAGTATGAACAGGACCTGTAGGTGGGATTGCCCTCTCTGCACGATCAGATGATGACATCAAAGGTGAATGCATAAGAAACAGGCAGAAGAAGAGTGTCAGCGAGACCTTAACACAAAAAATATATATATATCGTATATCTTAAAGTCCAAAATCAGTCATCGCCAAATTATGCATGGTCATCTGGAATCACATCCCAAAAATCACAATCATGAGATTGGTGATGATCGAATGGAGATTTCGGTCATGAAAGTATATTTAACGTTTTGACATTTAAGCAGTTTATAGACAGAGTTTTAGATTGTCCGGACACACACTGTTGGATGGGACCATCTTGTAGTGTCAGCTGATGTTTCAGTTCACCAACAGCTGTTGATGCACAAGACGACATGGTAACGACTAAGGACAGTCTGCAGCATCAATGAGGCCTGGACTGACTTTTAAAGTTTGCATTTGCATGAAGTTCAAATGTAGCTGGCTTATTTGGGGGGTGGGGGCAGTGTGTTAATGTTTCATTTGTGTATCTCTGATATGCTCATCCCTTGGCGGAATTAATTCTTTCACAGCATTAACACTTTCCTAGTGTCACCTTTAAGTGTTGCCAAAGCTCTCGAAATGTACAAACTGTAAAAATGTACGATAGCTGTGGAGTTGACATGGAGCAGCACACATTTCCAGGGTCACTTGTACATTTGAACATGTGCTTGGAAAAGGACATACGCCACATTTTTTGGGGCCATGCACCCTTTGTACATGAGGCCCCTGGTGCGTCTTTTAAAATTCTTCTTCTTCGCTGGTTGTAACGTCCGTCAACATCCAGTTTCTGGTTTTTACATGACTGACAGTTGTGGGAAAAGCTCTTCCTATTGCACTTTTGCATCATATACCAATTATGCTACACCTGAACAATCACCTTCTTACCAGCGCAAAAACTTGTTATCGAAAGGGGAGAGTTCTGGTGAAATTGTCGTTTTTAAGTGTTGGTTTCAAAACTACTTAAAGTATAAAACTAAATGTAAGAAGAAAAAAATAACAGTAGGACAAATGTTTAAGGTGTGCCACAGGGGCTTTTAGTGCACTACATCACCCCCCCAAAAACATTTTCATAAAAACTAACGTTATATTAAAATTTTATTGTTAAAATATTTGGGATGTACTAGTCTATCTGTTTCAATAGCATATATACCCATTGGAAATGAAGGTATTTTAGTCCAATGTGAATGTCTTAAAGAACCATGCATGTACATGTGTTTTATGGAACAGAAGATATGACTAGCTGAATATAAGTATTGGAATGGTGCAAAAAGACAGATGTAATGGATTGTGTACAAAGCAACAGGGTGTTGGAGTCGTTTATGTTTAGACTTTTCATTGAACTGCAAATGCACTTGTAATTGTGGACTTTATCTGGATGTTTTTTTTCTTTTTTCTCTTTTTTTTTTTAACACCAACAAGTTGGAATGAAAATTGAAATAAAATAGGAGCAACAAGACTATTTTAAAAATGTGAGGAGTAGAAGTAAAAAAGTCAGCTGAAAAAGAATTACTCCAGTAAAGTACAGATAAGCAAAGTTTTGACTTTTAATGTAATGCAACCTCCAAAAGCCATTATTCTGCTTTTGGAGTTTTTTGTTCATCTACAGCCATGCACATGTTAAGAGTTGGCTTTTCATTTTCTTTGTCAGTGTGCTTTATAACTGAGGAACTGAGAGACGCAAGAGATGTTTTTGTTCCAAAAACCATTAGATGGTTTTATCTTGTGCCCACCTCTGGTATGGATTATATAATCAGTTGTTTTAACTCTCCCACAGAAGCCTTTGTCTTACATGTCATAGCTGGTTATCATCTGAAATGTCATTTTGCTTTATTTTTCGAAATAATTCAGTGATCATTGTAGTTTCTTTATTGATATACACATTTATTGTACTTAAATTCATCTTCTAGCAATACAACTTCAAACAAAAAATAAAACCTTTTGGCTGTATTTCCTATTTTTCACTCATTTGTAGTCTGTAGCCACCACTCTGTGATCTCACAGTGTCCCACTCACAGCATTTTCTGACACAGCGTGAGTAATAGCCTATCAACACTAACATTATATAAGAACATTTATTAACAAGTACGTGTTTACTTCCAATTCTTCCAATTCAGTATGAAAACTGGCAAGAAACATGGCTGAAGTATAACTGAATTATTATGTTTTTTATTTGATGTGAAAGCTCAGAGGGATAGCTTTATGGTGGAGTTATTCGAAAAGGTGACAATGATTCTTTTATATTTCTGATAAATGTATTCTTCTTTCAAATATCAGTTGGTAGTCGGCTTCAATATAAGTATCAGCACAGATGGGTGGCTGGACAGACAGACAGTACAAACAGTAAAGACTATCAGCCAGAATAAAAAAAAAAAAAAACACCCAGCAATTAAAAACACCACAACACATTCAAACAAACACATTATAACAGAAAAAGATGAGTAAAATAGATACAGAAATAATTAAAAACCCAGCACGGTCTATTTTATACTGTTATTGCTGAGCTGATGTAATATTTTTTTGTAAATGTTTTTTCATGTGCTGCTAACTTCACATACTGTAGTAGACAGGTGTGGGTATATTTTATTTACACCACCCTGCATCTGGAGTCAGATCATTGTGTAGCTGCGATCATGGAGTTGGGGAAAGCTATAATTGGACAAGATTGGGCGTGCGGGGGCTGTATTAGCACAAAAAGCATGTGTTGCCAGGAAGTAGAAATAATCTGTTTACTGCCCTCACCAATCACACCCACACACCTGGACACCTCTTAGTCCCCGGGTCGCAGTAGAGTTTTAGCCACAGGCCTGCCACTCAGGCTACACCCACAGTCCTCCACAGCCTCCTCTGTCAGTCACACTCAGCCTGTGCACGCAATGTGCTGTGACACCGGCGGCAGACAGCCTGTCGATATATAAGCAAATGTAGTGTGAAGTGTCTCCATTCTTCAAATGTCACTGGTTTTAAATACAAAGTTACTCCAAATTTCATAGCAGAACTTTGATTTTATATTCTGCTAGTTCCTATAGATGAAAGGGAGGGAAAGATGAGAAAATGAAGAGAGAAGGATGATAAGAGGGAAACATGATTGGAGCTGATTCATGCTCAAATTTGACAGATGATCTAAGGGCTATTACAGTCAGTGGATGTGGCCCTTAAACCTACTGTAAAACACACCGTATCTGGGACTTTTTACAGTAATTGAATATTGGGTCCCAAGACTCCTCCTGTTCACTCATGGTCAGGTATTTTACACTCTTTGACTCCCTGCACTTCACACACTCTTCTGTGGCCATTGTGCTCCAACTAACCAGCTCTTGTAAAGGCTCTGGAGATTTGTGCCTGGAGCCCCCTGGTTCCCTGTCATCCATCTCCCACAGCCCACACTTCTCCTCCCCCCCATGTACCCTCTTACCAATGCTAATGAGTGGTAGACTTCACAGTGAAATATCTGTCCTTTCCTCTTTCTTTATTCTTTTTTTTTTTCTCTTTTTTTTGAAGCACTGGGTCTGTGATTCTCTCACATTGATCTCGTCTTATGTCCTCTGGTGAGCTCCTTGCTTCAAATTAGAGCCTTCCTTCTTTTTCTTGGCTCTCTTGATCGCTCCTTGCTTTCCCTCCCCAGCCTCATCGATGGATCATCTTTGTGCCCCGGTGTTGACATTGCCGCAGTGGTCCTGCTGTGACATATAATATTGTTACAACACTGCAAACTGTTGTTAAATAGTAATCCATACTTTTAATTTAGCCAACAATCTTGCAGCACTACAGAAAACACTGCTGTTGTTTCCCCAAGTTTATAGTCTCTCCATAGCTTAAGCTGCAGGGATTATCTCATGTCCTTCAAACATTCACTTATGAATACAAGATCTGGGGCATTGTTTAGACTTGGCTCCACATGCACTTCTGCAGTCAATTAGCTCGGTAAATAAAAGGCCTTGCTCCATTTAGGATGGATCCCTTGTCTGACATGAAAGCAGCGCCAGCCCCACAGGACCCGGCAGCCTTGGCTCACATCTGTGGACTCCCTCTGTTCACAACATGTATTTGTATGTATGTAAAATTCATCTGTATGTGTGGGTCAGGACAGAGGAGTTCAGTTCAGTGTCTAGTTGTTTGACTTACTCTGTCTTATCTATTATTTGTTGACCGGTCCCAGCAAAGCAAAGCTGACATCCACCCAGAGAAGTGTGTGTGTGTGTGTGTGTGTGTGTGTGTGTGTGTGTGTGTGTGAGCGTTTGCTCTGTCAGTCTCTTACTCCGACCCACAGGGGGCAGACTAATGCCCTTATCAGACGCTGACATGCTGCCACCGCATTTTTCCCTTTTGCCCCACCGGCCTCCCCCCACTCTTCTTTCCCATCTCTTTCTCTGAGTCCCTCTCTTCCTCACACTGACAGACACAACACATTTGTTACACTCTGGCCCAGCTGCGAGGCATGCCATCAGAGCAGCGATAGCAGGGCCACAGCACTGAATGAAGCGGCAGGGTTTTTAAGGCGCTCATACTTATTAGCATCCTTCACAGCCAAGCAGTTTTATAAAACACACACCCACACAGCAGGCGGTAAATGTGTTTCATATGGCTCACTGCTGGTCAGCCACCGGCTACAGACCAGGATACCCAGGATCCACACTGTACAGTATCTGACTTTGGCTTGTGAAGATGACATATAAGCAGATTAAGAGAATGGAGATATTCACACGTTGGCTGCTAGTCTCATTTACAGAAATGACTGTAGAATGACAGTATGCAGAGGAACATTTCCCAGTTTGATTCATCAGTGCTGTCAGCATGTTCTTGCTCGAGGCATTAACTCAGGGTAAAGCGGCCCCCACTCCCACCCCAGAGGTGGGAAGTAACTTAGTGCAAGTAGTCTGTAGTGTGTACTGATTAGAATATATTTAACTTTTACATCATACTGTCAGTGTTCATGTACAAATATATACTTTTTACTCATTCCATTTTAAAAGACGCTTGTAAGTTTCCTTTAATGCATTTTAAATGGAGAGGACAATAACACACACACACACACACACACACACACACACACACACACAGACAAGACAAGAGTACTGTTGCTGACAGTAGAAACTGATTTTCACATTGGAGAGATACATTTCATTATTTTCATTTCTTGTTCTCATATTTCTTGGATCATATCAGTAGAATATTTATTTACTATGGCTCTCCAGAAATACATACTTTTATTCCTATTTTAAATTTCTTTATTACAAAATCTCAATGGAAATGCAAACCCTTCTAAATAAAACTTAAATTTTAGACTTGTGAGAGATGCAGACATTTTTTTTATATCAGTAAATGGTAAAAATGCAGTGTAAACATATTTAGCAAATACATTTGTGTGTAAGTGTGGTCCAAAAGTTGGCAAACATAAACACCATATCAGACAGAAGTGGTTGCAAATGTCAAGGTGCAGAAATAAATGCTGACACAAATTATGGCAGAGTTTAAAGCAGCATTATACGATCCATTATATGATCCACACTAGTAGTTTAGTTCAGTTCAGGTAGCAAAAAGTAACAAGAGCCCATCCAATCATATATATCAGCTCTTAAATACACAACCCAGGTGCCATGTTATTGTATGTATATACCAGTGGTGGGCTATGACCTTCAGTGTTCCCACATGTGTTTCTACATTCCCTATGGAGCCTCTGAAAGTCCAAATGGATCCTATGTGATGACCATGAAAACATCACCAACTGCATTTTACACCAATTATTTCTATGTATTGATAGGATTAGTTTCTCTAAAGTTATTAAACATTATACATCACTAGATGCTTTTGGTCACTGGTGAACAGTTGCGTCTTTATGGGTTAAATCATTTAGATACCATAAAGATATTGTTTATATTAGTGCTGTCAAAATTACCACATTAACAGGGATTAATCCATCATCATTATTAATCTGATTAAAAAATATTAACACAATCACATGGAACAATTGTTTACAGTTGTTTTGTTGAAACTGTTGAAGGTTTCGATTCAACCCGTTAATTGAATGCATATTGTTATACTTGCACGTCTTGAATATTTTATCAATTTTTTTTGTTTTTTTCTGTATTTTACAAGAGTTTTTCAATACTATATATTATATATAATAATTATTATTATATAATTTTGGGGGGAATTTTTGTGTATTTTTCTCCATATTTTTGCTGTGTTTTGTGGGAATTTGACTGCAAAAAAACCCAAGACAGAACAGTCAACCGATAAAAAATGTTTTTCACACTGCAAGATGAAGCTTCCTTTTCATAGAGGCATTAATTTAATTTAATTTAATTTAATTTATCTATTTGTCAGTGCAATAAACACAGAAAAGCAATCTGATGTGTTGCACACAGAGTATATAGCATTAAGCTAATTCACAACCCTTGTTCCTTTTCAGCCCATCCAGATAAACACAAAGCATATGTATGTTAGTCAGGGATTGTATAGCACTACGCTACTGCATTGCCTACAGTAGGTTGCAACAACATGTTAAGTCTAAATATAGTCCCTTCTTTCTTCACTCTGTTTGTTCCTGCAAAATTAAACTGAATTAATATAGATTAAAAATAAATATTTTATCACGATTCATCTAAATGAATCCAAAGCAATTAATCTGATTAAAATATGTAATCATTTGACAGCCCAAGTTCTTATACAACTTCAATAACCCTGGACCCACAACTAATCCTTGACGAAGCAATATTTCAACATTCTGACTTAAACTCACCCATCTTGACAAACTCTCTCTCTCACTTAAATAGACATTCAGTCAATATATCCTTCAAAGGCCAGCCTCTTCACTACTTTTTCTCCCTACTACTATAAAACTTAAATGCAGCATCCAGCCCATTTTACGGAGCATCATGGGGAAGCCAAATTGCTGTAAAATCATTGTGGGGAACATTTCAACTAACAAAAAAACTCACTTTCCCAAGCTTTAATGGTTAGGTTTTGATTCATAGTACTACAGCTGTGGCAAACTTTCTGTCAAAAATTTGTTGAGGATAATGGATGGAGAGAAAAAAAAAACCTTGAATAAAAGATAGAAGGCGAAATGATTCATTCGAAATCAGTTCAGACCCCTCCAGATGCAGACACCACCTGGGGACTTTTTCTTTTTCCAGACTTCTACTTAAGTATAGACAATGTGTACTTGTGCTACCTCAGAACATCATACCTATCTGAGAGGCCGTGTCCTCAAAGAGTCTTTTAACTGCACAGCCATAATCACAGCAGCTTGTTTTTTTACTTTTTCCTCACTCTACTCTCTTCCCAAACTGTATTCACTGGCTGCATCAGTGTGGGTATAAGATCTCCTCGGGCTGTGTAGCCTCTACACCAGCTGCTCTGTGATAGAACTGTGGAATGAATATACCATTGTTATTCAACCATTGGCTCCCATAGCATTTAGTGCGGCAAGAGGGGGGAAAAACAAATAAGATACTAAGAGAGAAAGGACCTCAAAACAAAAGTTAGGCAGTACAAGTGCAAAAGAGGATAAAAAAAAAAATGAAATTAAGTGAGAAAAATAGACGAACAAAGAAGGGAGTGAAAAAATGAATAAGGCACAAGAAAGAAGCAGTGCTTTGCGTTTAAATGTTGCAGCGTGCAGCAAGTCCCACACCTCATTTGCATATTATACTGGCCCCGTGGCTGGCTTCTCTCTCCGAGGGTCAACTGTTATTGTTGCTATTGGTTTACAGAGAGCAGTACTTCTCAAAACAAGGTTATCTGATAAGTCACATTGTGTTTTCAGCTCTAAGATTTGGTTTGTGTGTGAGCATGTGCAAATATGTGTGTGTGTGTGTGTGTGTGTGTGTGTGTGTGTGTGTGTGTGCAACAGCCTGCTTCTGTGTTTCATCTCACATTGACCGAGCTTTTGTCTTTGCCCCTGGACATTCCTGCATTAATGATACATACATGAATTAATCACGCAGCAAGGCAAACAGCAGCATACTCTATGATAATGCAAAATAGAGTGATGCCATTGGGTCATGCTATTTCTACCACAGCTTGTTTTGTTTTTTTGTTTTTTTTTCCCCCCCATACTGCCGCATCCATGATAATTAGAAGATCTGCAATGGTGTGTGCAGGAGACATGCATCACCGCACAGCCACAATAAGAGCTTAGCCTTTCTCAGAACTAATGCTAAGAGTATAGCTGCCAGAGGCAAGTCTGGAGGCCCCAGCAGAAGAGCATCAAGGAAAACTCACTGCACACAGGTACACAGTCCACCCATCCAGCCAGCGAGCAATTTTTAGACGATTGGAGAAAGAATTGCAGAGATATGCCCTATTTCCTGTTTGTATATTTACTGCTGACTTTGTCCATTTGAAACTTGTGATGTGAATGTTCCTGACAACAGCCCTTTGAAATGGTTCAGTCACTGCTATAAGAAAAGAGGTACACACTGAGTCGAACCTGTCAAAAAATAATGAGTAAACCTGTAATACATACTGGTCACTACAGTGGACAATTATTACCTCCACAAAGGAGGTTACTGTATGTTTTACCTCACGTTTGTTTGTTTGTTTGTTTGTCAGCAAGGTAACTCAAAAAGTTATAGATAGATTGTGATGAAACTTTCAGAGATGATTGATAATGCATTAAGGAAAAAAACATTGAATTTTGAGCTCTAAAGGTCAAAGGTCAAGGTCACAGCGAAGGTCAACAGCTAAAACACATAAGTGGTGATATCTCAGAATCCAGAGCAGATAGAATCAGCTGTTTTTTGCATTCACTTCATCTTACCTCCAGACATCAGATGAGATAACGCCGATGGGCTCGAAGACGCCACGTTTTGATGTGACGTGACGTCAAGCGAATGGTATAGTTGCAAAATTTATGACCTTTACTGTAAAGCTGGTTATTGACATATTTAGTTTAAATCCAACAATATCTTGTGCTTCATATTTAACAGTAGATCCAACATGTGAAATGTGGTCATTGTGTGACGTCACATAATGTCAGAGTGACATCATACGTGGTCGAATGTTGAAATGGACATATCTGAAAACATGGGAATGAGGATTTCTTTAAATTTTTTTAATCGCTCTAAGGGATTGCTAATGAGCGATAAAATAAATCGTTAGTGAACACGGAACACTAGTTTACAAATAAGTTACGAACATCTAGATCCAAACTTTGGCAGACTTGTGCTGCTTCACGGCGGTCTGCTCTAGTTCTATAGCTGTTCTCTTGTATATTCATGGGTTTAGTTGTTTTAGTTCTATATCAGTCAGTTCATATCATTACTGTAACTGGTCTGTTATTAATACCTGATCTGCACTAACATGTTTATGTGTAAATCAATTGCTTGTTGTTATTAGACTGTAATTAACAGTCTCTTCTTAAACAAAAATAGCATCAAAAATGTTTTATATATCAATTACGCTTTAAACACATTTATTTGGTTCAAAGCTTAAATACATGTTGTCCAGTTGTGTGGACATTTTTGTAACTCCATAAAAATTAGAAAGATTTCAGTCACATCGTTTTTTTCATGTCTAAAGAAGAATGAAAACTCTTAGGAAAAAAAAAAAAAATCTTGACTAAGGTTCTCATAATTCATGCATGTTAATTTACCCATATAAATAAATATAAATATAAAGTAACATAAAACCATTTGGTTTCATTTTGATCATCCAATACATTTTTATAAGCAATCAAGTTGAAAAACAGTTAGTCCATATAAACACAAAACCAAAACCATCTGCTGTAAAATTGTTTAATAACTTTGGAACCAAATCATTAAAAATTTCATTAATTTACCCCAATGTCAGTTTTTACAGTCTTGAAAGTGTAAAGTAGTATATACTCTATATATAGATTTAAAGTTATATTCTGTGTTTTTTTTTCTCTCTGCATTGGATGGCATTTGTATTATGCTATGTAGTAATGTAATGCTGTTACATGTGTTGAGCTACTCTTTAACACAACCCCTAAATAGAATCTTGCAGGATGTCATGCAAGTCCGCTTTAATTAATAATACATGTACATCTTTTCTTTGAAAATTCCCAATGGTCTATAATCTTAAATATGATGTCAGAGGGAGGTTGTCAAGTAGGTCACAAGAAATCAAGTGTTTGTTGTTGTGTTTTTTAATCTTCACATTGATTTGATAAAGACAGAAAATATAGAATATGTAGTAAACAACCATTTTATCATTTTTCTCCATTTTACACAGATAAAATCAAGTCAATTTCCTGCAGCGTCGTGCAGTGGAACAGTATGAGTCGGGTTTAAATTATGAAAATCATACCGCATCCTCACAACACACCCTCATATCTAAATAAGTTATTTGTCACTACCCTCTAAAATGACCTGTATCAACACTGTCTGATCATACCTAAGTGCAAAAACACATGCTACGGAAGCTCAAACTCTCACTCAAAGCAGAACGAGGATAACAAAAGGTGATCCACGGGCGCATATGCATCTCAGATAGAACATTCAGGTTGTCACTGGAAAAATAAACATATGTATATTTTTAGGCATTTCAACAAGTACCTGATGGGTTATTTGTGAATACCAGGAGTTTCAACAAACTGACATCTGACAGAAAAATTAATCACATCATAATTATTGGACATTTTTCATCAAGTTCAGAGTCGTGTTTTTTTTTTTTTTAAAGCATGTCTTTGTGTTTCCATAGAACATTGAAGCCTTGAAATTCTCTTCATTTTTTCCTGTATTATGAGTCAAAGAACACTGGGAGATTAAAATGACATTGAAGCTTCTGATGGATCATAGAATTTAAAGCCAAAATGTCCTGTTTTGTGCCAGAATAATACTGTCTTTAGAAAAGTTGCAGCACATCTCAAAAAGGAAGTACTCGGTGTCCCAATCACAAAGGGTCAGTGAAGGGCTTATAGAAATTCGGAAAGGCTGTACTCAATCGTCGGCCAAGAATGGTGAAGAACCAAGAAAATCATAGCAAGAGGGTTTGCAAAAGGCAAATTTATGCTGACTTAGAATAAGGCTGTACTTGTAAAGATGCTTTCTATTCAAACATTACATTAGGTAGATCACTATACAGACTGACAGCTACCTTGTTTGTAGTTGGAGTGTGTAAGGTAGCTTCAGAGAGATTACTGAACCTCAGTGTGTGTGTAATGAAGCCCTGAGTCAATAAGAGATGCAGGCTCAAGGCCAAAGGCTGCAGTCTGTGCATCAAAGGTGTTCCGTCTGTACCAGTGTGTGTGCTCTTGCATGCTTGTTTCTGATTGACAACCTCCAGGTCCCTGGTCCTATTCTGCTTTTTTTCCCAGGGAAGGGATGCAGAGTTAGTTATGGGTGCCTTGTTAAAGTTATGTCAGGTTGACAACATCAGCGTGATCATGGGAAATATGACACGCGCGTCCTCTTTAACTGGTCGAGATGGCCAACGCTGGCAGCTGGGTTGTCAACCTTCACTGGGATCCTGGCAAACTGACAGGAGGAGTTGAGCTTTGCCACTGTGGAGAAATAAATTGCATTTTACTGGAGGTGAACAGGCAGCGCACACGCATTCATATAGATAGGGGGGCATTCCCCTCTGTTGGGAGTGAGGGGGTTCTGATGAGGTGGGGAGACAGTGGAGAACCACCTTGATTCTTTAAATAGACTGACAGACAAAATAAATAAAAGAAACGTTGGCAAGCACAGTTTAGTTTGGCAGTTCAATTGAACCTGTCTGTGTAAGAGTCAGCGGCAGGAAAAAGAGGCAGTAAATGCTTGCACCTGGGTGTCATTATGGCCTGTGATCAGCGGCCGGACCTCCATCCACACACACTCACACAGATCCACACAGGAAAATGTGAAACCACAATCTGAAACTGTAAATCCTCTTGGCTTTGATAAAGACTTCACTGGAGTCAGAGATGTATTCGTTTGTACTGCAAACTTTTCTTTTTTTTTTCTTTTTGGTGGTGGTGGGAGGGGGGTTAAGCTGTAGGTACAGACTGAAAATTCTTCCCACTGTAGAATGACTTGTTCACTCATCATAACATTTGTTTCCTCCCATCTGATCCCATTTTGTCTTTATGCCTTTTCGGAGCCTCTCTGGTGTGGTTGGTGTGTACGGTAAAAGAGTCTCTATTGATAGACCTACTTGTGTTTGTGTGATGTTCTAAACAGTGCGACATAATCTGCAGACACTCTGCACTGATCCAAACCCCTCAGCCTTTCATGGGGCTTTCTAGTCCAAAGCATTTCAATTGCTTTTATAATTGAGTTTGTCTGCTGCCTATGCGATTGCTTTGGATCTCTCTCTCTCTTTTTTTTTTTTTTTTAACTATCAAACAAGGCAATTACTGCCAAGCAGGCGCATATTTTCTAAAAAATTGTTTATTCACATAAAAATTATCACGCAACTATTGCAAAATCTCCTTCCAGCTCTGCATGGTGACAATGTCTCGCCTTGCCATACATGTGTAGTCGGGAACTACCAACTGAAAAAGACAACTATCAATAATTAATTAATACGGGTTAATATGTTAACAAACTTATAGTGGTTGATAATTAGATGAGCCACAGTGTCTGATTCAGACTTAATTACTAAGCCAGTGTCTGTTCTGTGGGGCTTCAATGAATAATTAATTACAAAAAGCATGAATTATTTCTGCTTACCAAAGATCTAGCAGAAATACACGCCCGTCTTCGTTTATAGTTTTATCTTGTATTGATTGATGATAAGTGTTTGATTGGGGAAATTAAGAGCCGCTGGATATAGTCCTTGTACTACAGTACTGCAGTTAAGTATTGTGCATGTCATACATCACAGAGAAGTGTTTAATGCAGGATTGTATGTACAGAGACAATGTGATTGATAGCTGTATGAACAACGCATAGAAAAAGCTGTCGTTCTTTTTCCCATATGTATAGAAGCATACACACATGTTAGGTGTACACAAAACATGTCGACAGCTGAACCTGTAGATGCAGGCACATCTTCTGTGTGGCGCATATTGCCATTTTGCTGTGATTGAGTGAGCAGGTTTATTTTCTCCCCTTTAATGCACATGGGCAAGCTCAGTGCCTTCATCAAAGTTGCGTGCATGTGTGTGTGTTTGTGTGTGTGTGTGTGTGTGTGTGTGTGTGTGTGTGTGTGTGTGGGAGTGTGAATTTCTCATCTGCAGACGCTCTGATTTATCCGCTCTATATTTGCATATGCGCACAATGTGATTAACTGCCATGCCTTATCTTTTCGCCTAGCTACTTCACCACACGCATGCATGCACACGCACCCACTCACACCACGACACAGGCTTGCACACATGAACATTCAGACACATTCGCATATACTTTCACTTACAAATACTACTCTGCATTGTCAAGAGCAATGATGAAAGGCAACAGTAAGCCACAGAGCTAGGTACAAAGGTTTTAAAAACAATGTGTTCGTCACTTTACAGTTAGTCTGTGGTGACCCCACCTGGCTTTACTGGGTTCATATTGTTGATTCTACAGTTATTAACTCTGGTCCACTGTCCAGGTGAGACTGCCCATCGTACTGTGACCTGTCAATCACAGGGATTAGGTTTGTACAGAATTATTAGAAGCTATAATCAACTACAATAATAATATAATAATATGTCAGTCTATATTATTAACACTCACTGCACCTGAGGGGATATGGGAGGCCAGACTGAAAACCTTACTCCTCAGGGTGTCCATAAATATGTACTTGTGTGCACGACTCACCTCTGTACCCATGTGCTACAGGAGTTGTGGAGGTGTTTGAAAGTTTTCAGGTATTAATAGAGCTTCCTTACATGCACACATTACGATTTCTCCTCCATAAACAGATCCTGTGATAGTTTTCCTTTGCTGACTGCGTTGCTGCTTTTCTACTGAAATAGTTGTTTTACCAGGCGACAGACAGTGATCCCTTTGTTTTTCTATACATTTCTACAACTCCCCTTGCTTTCATCCACAACAAGCAGCCTTTTTGGCACCTTTTTCTGTCAACATTTGATGGGTGAATGTAAAAGGGGAACTTGCATAACAACAGGAGGTTGACTTCCTGTACTCTCAAAGGCCCAGGTGTTAGTTGATGCTCTTAGTATTCACATAGTCGCAAACACAGAGGAGACTGATGCTAGTGTATGCTATCATGGCTGCCTAATGTTACTGTTAAAGAAGAAACGATTCCAAAAACTTATGCTATAATTAGACATTGTCACTTCAACTCATTTCACACCTCACACCTTTCGTCACCTGTCTAACTCTTTGCTTTGAACGTCCCTGGTGACTCCTTCCCTTCAAATAGCTGTAATCAACACTGATGCTCTCCAAGACCCCTCTCCAAGGCATTAATCAGATTGGATTGTATCGCTGTGCCACAGGGGGCTGTTATAACGGAAATTCTTTTGACAAGGACAACGAACAAAGAGATTCTCTGATTGAGAGTGATTGGCCTGTAATGCTAAATTGAGACAATTTCTCATCATGTCCCTTTTGCTCATCACCACCTCTCTTCTACTTCCCACCTCTTTTGGCACTGTCTTTTTTCGTTGCTTCTCTTGCTGTGTTTTCACCCTAAATCTGAGCTGAATGCGAATAGCATCACTGTATCATCCTCTCCTTCACTCCACTCTTCACCCCTCCCACTGTGCTTCAAGGTCAACGCAACTCAGTCTAATTCACTTTTCTTTGATGATAAAATCCAGTCACAACTTTAGCCAAATGTCCATCTCCCTGTGGAGTTGAGATTTATCTCAATTATTCCTCCACTGGCATGTCTGCCAGCTTCTAAACATGAGTATCAGAGTGCCAGGTCTGTCCAGGGAAAAACGGTAAATCTTTTGATGTCTTGCGAGGATGCATCGGTTACACAGAAGGGCTGTAAATTCCCTTAACACAGTATAAAGCTTCACGCACTACAGCTGGAAATCCAGCCCCTGACAAGGAGAATGTGGACTAATCTGCAGCCTTTTCAATAAACATGGTGAAATACTCTTAAATAACACACAAACTGGCTTAAATCCTTTTCCCAATACCCAGCGATAATAGCCATTGTTGTGCTTATGTGAGGATGAATAAGTCAGTCAGTCCCATATTTATTGTTGATGATAGATTGGCAGCTATTTAGAAGCTGTTTGTTTGAGGACATGCAGATCCTGAGTGTGCATACGAAGGGTATCAGAAAACACAAAGGCAACAATAATTGGGGGAATTTAGGATGGAAGCCAGTGGAACTGAGGGAGACAAGAAGAAAGAGTAATATCCAGGGACAAGGAGAGAGAACAGAAATCAGTATTGAGAGGAGAGGGAGTCCTGGCTGCCTCGTCATGTCCTTGTGCAGGATTTATGAGCTCTAAGATCAGGGACAGGTTTAGGGTAGAAGTACTAGGAGGAGGAATGGATGAGAAAGTGAAAGAAAAGTAAAGAAGAAGATGGATCCATGGATGGAGTCAGAGCAGGAAGAATGTGGTGAATTTCTAGGTCCGGGTTGCGAGCTGTGGGGTTGAGACATCCCTTCTGCATAATGCCAGGTGACAGGAGGAGAAATGGCAAGGCCAGGAGGAGGAATAAAATGAAGAAAAAATGGGCTGAACAGAGGAAAACAGAGCCCAGACATTACTGAGGAGGTCAAAGGCCGCTGATTTGATTAGCACTTGTAAGAAACAGAGCAAGATCCAAAGAGTGCAACAACAGATGGGTAAAGGACAAGAAGGGAGAAAAAAAACATAGAAATAAGAGCAGTGGAAGATCAAGTTAGGGAGGCTGGAGAGCAAGTGAATGCCAGAAAAGGATGGTGGGAGTCGGGGAAGTTGGCGATGTGAGGCTAGGTGGCTGTGTGGGTGGTGTAATCTGTCTGTGTCAGAGGGATGATGAAGGGGCCAAGAGGGAGAGCTCTGCAGTTCACCTTCTGGCCTCTGGAGGAAACACACTGACCCTGGCCCTCCCCCTGCCCACCTCCCTTCTCCACCTCCAGTCCACCTGCACGATTTATGACTCACAGGGTCGGCCCAGGGTTGCTCGGTTTGAGGACATTTGTGAATCTAGTTGCAGTGGCAGCGCGCGGCTGAGTGTTTATGTGTGTGTCGGTGCATAAGTTGAATGAAATCATGTGTACAGAAAGCTATTGTATGTCAAGGAGGATGAGACCTTAGTGCTGCCTGGGGAAAAAGGACAGTAGTGTTTTCAGTGCTATTGGCTCAGAAAGTGAGCACAGGCACATTGTCACATAATCCAGAAGGACAGCATTTGACAGGACAGGGACTGACAGAATAGTGCATGATGAGGGAGGGCTTTGAATTATTTATGTAAGCTTTATTTAACAAGCATATCTCGAGAGATGGACCTTTACAAAGGCAACCTGACCAAATTGAAAGCACAAGATGGTCTGTCCCTCTACTACTACTTTTAAGTCTATAACAAGTACAAAAGATGCAACCAAGCAGAGTCTAATGGAATAAAATGGATCTTTCAAAATGTATTATAAGGATTTATATGAAATAAAGCAGAAAACAAAACTGGTTTCAATTATGAAGCCATGTGGAGCATCTTTTTGTGTTGCTTAAAAAGGGGATTTGGAATGTTGTAGTTAAATAATAAGGTAAAACCACCTTCTGTCGTGTTGTTTATTGGACTGATCACACTTTTATACAATCACATCACATGATCTTGACATTCCAGTCTCTCTATGTTCATGTTAAGAATTTGTGCCTACGTGATTAAAAGACAGTACTCTCCAATCATGTGTTATTTGGTGTTACGCAATTGCTGACATAATCCTAAAGTTAGAAAGTTACAGTAACAGGTCAGAGTGACCGTACAGTCTTAACTTAGATGAAAACCAGATATGCTTGATAATGAACAAATACTTAGACACATACTTTCACATTAACATATCAGAACATATCTGTTTAACCCATCTTCATTTATATATATATATATATATATATATATATATATATATATATATATATATATATATATATATATAATTTATTTTTTCTCTATAGAAATGTGGATTTCAAAATTTTTCAATCTCTTAAATATGGAGCGAACAACATATACACTCAATGCCACTCATTTTATAACTGAAACCATTTGTAACCAGGTGAAATGGTGCATCTCGTCATCAAACATATTAAGTTCAAAGACTATAAATTCAGAACAATAGGCAATCTTCTCAGTTCTTTTTCCTCCATCCTGATTCCACCTTTTATAAGATCTTTGGATTCTCTTTGATAGTTTAATGTGATTTCCCTGGTCTTACAAAAGGATCTGCTTCGGACATTAAATGTGCTAAATCTTACATACTTAATAAGATGAATCAGGAAACAAATGAGTTTAGTGCTGTTAAAGCTCATGTTTTTAATATATATGATGGTTGTTATTCCACATATATGATGGTTTATGTACATGTATACAATGGATTAGTAAATATTCCACTCAAAAGAACCTGTAAAGTGAATGGACCATAATGTGCAGACACTGTTTGGAAGTAGATCTGAGACCAATATTCCTTTAGACTAAAACCTATTCTACTGTTAATTCTAAGAATTTCACATTTTGACCCAAGAATTATCTTGGAAATTTGAGCCAACAAGCATTTAAGATTTGAGTTTTGTTCATCAGTAACACATGTGGAAACATTTTAATAGTTTTATCTAAGTTTAGAGTAATTGCATTGTGCATTTATGTGATTTTTGTGAAATATATTAATGTTTCTGTTTATGTACGATTGTTGTTTTGGTTGTTCATCTTTAGTGGACCTTCAGGTTAGTGAAACAAAATGTATTGTGATCTTATGATGTGAATCATTATGCCAATATATTTTATTACATTAGAACAATGTACATCGTATTCACATCATATAAAACATTTCACATAATTACTAGATATTAATAGCTTTTATAATGGAACACAGATCACCTTATAATTGAAACAAATATTAACAGACATATATATATATATATGTGTGTGTGTGTGTGTGTGTGTGTGTGTGTGTGTGAGTGTGTACATGCATATCTATAAACTTCCTATGTCTGCACTGCCCGTTGAACTACAAGATTAATTTAATCCAATCAACAATATAATCCAACTGTTTTCAGCACATCATAATCATGCCATGTATGTTTAACTCTGGTTAAAATAATGAACAGTCTCTATCCACTGTAACATTAGAGGGCTCTTATTTTATAAAGATTAAGAGAGTTTTGGTTTGTAGAAAATAAAACATTCCTGTCCTGCTATTTTCTGCAGTTAAGACATAAAACTGATGTTTGCCGAAATATGCTCTAGGCCTATTGTACAGATAATATTGTGCTCATTAACAAGATTATTTGTCATAGACATGTTAAACCACTGGTTCCCAACCTTTCTGACTGATGACCTCATTTTAACTTTACAAATTTCTGGAACCACAGATATTCAAAATGGAGAATTAATTTGTTTTTAATCACACAATACTTTGTTCTACCATGTTGCAAAAATAATTTTATGCAACATTTAGTCTATATAATGTATATTATTGTGGACTGCTGCAGAAAAGCCAGGTGTAGATTATTACTGCACAAAGTGAGAATTTAATTTTCCCTGGTCAGTATATGTACAGTCAGTCCAGGATGTATTTACAAGACTGACAATTAATACTGAACAAACAATAAGTCAAACTATGAATTATGAAAGAGCTGCAGCATCTGAAAGTGACCACAGTGAACATTTGACAGATAAACAGTACCACAGTGCTTTATGTTCAGACCCACAGTTTGTCATGTCTTCATGGATTGTGATTCTCAACCTACCGTATGTTTTTTATTTGTATGCTTTTTGTTTAATTTTTTTTATCACTTACTTGGAATTCTAGGTGTTTTTCAACTCTAAAGTTGAAAAACATTATGTTAAACTTTATAGGTACCTTGTGTGAAAATATGACAATTAGAAATCCTTATATCATAAAAGTATTTTCTTTTAAAACTTTAGATTCCCATAACTTCCTGATTGTGTCTCATTCCTCATTTTCAATCCATTATTCATTATGTGTGTGTGTGTGTGTGTGTGTGTGTGTGTGTGTGTGTGTGTGTGTGTGTGTGTCTGTGTGTGTGTGTGTGTGTGTGTGATGGGTGGTAAGATCATCCTTTTAATTTTTTTTCAGAAGTTTCTTTCCTGCGGAGCCATTGGTGAAGTTGACAAAGTAAATGGATTGACTCATAATATTAGTAGTGGAATTGTCTGTCAGAAAGTGGAAATAATTAACTTAAAAAAAAAGATTAATACAAAACATTAACAGTGTAAAGTTGAAGACAAAATCCATTAATTATATAAAAAATAAAAAAAATCTGAAATGAAAAAGTTAAGCTGCAGTTTGTCTGTTGAATTTGTTATGGCTCCTATCATGGAAAATTAGATTGCACCATTTAGCTGTGTGATTTATTCCGCCTTGGTTAAACAGATATAGCCTTTGTCTCATTGAAGCCCATTGAGGCGTGCTTGTGATAAAAGGATATATACATAAAGTTGACACAACTCTATGATACACCATAAACCGAATGTACTTTTAAAAGGCGCAGTGAGCCACATGCATTAGAGAAGGCAGGTAGAAATGGTGAAATATGGCTTATTGTTGTAGATGCTAAGTGAAAGCAATCAAGGTGAATTGGAGGCACGCAGTATAAGAGGTGAGGGTTGAGTCATGGAATATTATTGCTGAGGAGCAGAGTCGAAGGGCTATTCTCTGTATGGAGATGAGACGAGGATGAAGGTCGCTCCTCATCCATTACTGATGATTTACAGTCTGCCCTGACCTTTAATACCTGTCCTACCTCTCTTTCTTTCCCTCTTCGTCGCTGTCTACTGCAGAGCTGCACTTGGTGTTCAGTTGAAAACTAACTGACAAAGCCAGGGTTCACATCAGATGTAGATACGGTATAATGTTTAAGTTATGCATCCTGTGTGCTATACTCCTCCATATATACTCATTTATAATGTACATTTGCAGCATCAAATGTCAAAAGTTCACTGCGTCATCCTGCTCACATGTAATGTGACAAATAACTTCTTCCTCCAGTTGCATTGTTCTAATCCCTTTAGTGGGCTCTGGAATGGAAATATAATTACATTTCTGTGGTGCAGTGCCTTTGATAAGACAGCCGCATGCTGAGCTGAATGGCTAACTGAGTTGGATGCCTCTTCTCTCTCCATTTTCCTCCTCTCCCTTACACATTGCTCTCCATCGTCTCTTTTCTCCTCCGTCTCGTGTGCTCTCTCCACCTTTTTTTCCTTCTCTGTTCTCTCACCCTGAATCGCAGCCTCTGTCATCTCCAAAACTCATTTGGCTTCTCTCTTTCTCACCCACCCAGGTATTGCAGTGGATAAAAGAGGTGTTGTCTACTTCGTGGATGGCACTACTATTCAGAAGATTAATGAGAGAGGTTTGCTCTCCACTGTGATTGGCTCGAATGGACTGATGTCAACGCAGCCTCTAAGCTGTGATGCTCGCATGGATATCAGCCAGGTAAGCTAATAATTGCATAGTGGTTTAAGAGACCAATACAAAGCTATAGCCAAATGCAACTCTGTGACAGTAATTTAGAAAAACTAGCGAAGCACTTGGAGTTTGCAGCCCTATACCAAAGTAGATCAGCCCCCCCAACAACCACCACCACCAATTTTCCTTATGCTAGTATCAATATTATTATTATAATTTCATGGATTTCATCCAAATCCATCCATCCTACCTTTTTGAATTATTTTGCTAACAGTCAAACAAACAGACCAAGCTTGGTGAAAACACAACCTCCACCTTTCTTTGACAGAGTAAAAATCCTCTTAGATGTGTTCTGTGTGCACAAATTAGTGCAATTAAATAAATGAAGGTGACTGATAATAAATTACAACTGCTAACTTGACACCCTCCTAGAATCAGAGGGTTTTTTTGTCACCGTAAATGACCCTAGTTGAACTGTAAAAAGCCTCGGTGACTTCTGAAACACGTGCATGTACATCTGCATGTGTGTAAGGCTGTGCTGAGGACCAAAGACAGCTACCACACAGATTTGATCAGCCAGCCTTTAGATCATACTGCTGACTTATATCAGGCCTATTAGAGCAGAGAATGAATTATAGATGAACTGCTGCCGCTATAGAGGAATCTCTGCCCACACATAAAGATGCACCTATGCCTCTGCATGCATCTGTACGCGTGTGTGTGTGTGTGTGTGTGTGTGTGTGAATCCCCACCAGGGCTCTTACATGTCTTTAAAGGGACTGCTATTACCTTACGATCCCTCCATTTGTTGATCTTTGTCCCCTCCAGGACAACATATTTCATCCTCTGTGTGTGTTTGTTCTTATAAACTGCTGTGACCTCGATGTGGCGTCAGTATTGATGGAAACTTCTGCAGCCACCCCCTCGACACTCATCCACGCTGTAATGTATGCAAAGTGAACAGCTGCGGGTCAGTTTGGTTCTGTGTTAATTCCGCCAGGCCTGACTCTGCGTTCAGCGTAACTTAAGTTCCAAAAGTGATGGCCTGCCATCGCTGCAAAGTTCAATATCATGAGCAGGGAAGGTGTGATGTGTGTCCTCTTTGGCTAAGGACAGGGTGAGTCCTGCTTGATGAATCTCTCTACCTTCTAAAATGGGATTTCAGTCTGAACCCTCTTCTCCCTCATTTGACAGAGCCTATAATTGAACATGTCAGTGGCAATTTAACATGATCCATTTATTTACCAATCCATCCTCGGAGTCATCAATCACCTCGCTGATCTCTCAGACACACCAACACCTCGTCTCCATAGCAGACTCCACATCGCAGGTTTCACTGTTTGTGTGTGTGTTTGTGTGTGTGTTTGTGTGTGTGTGTGTGTGTGCTGCCGTGAGCTGTAGTGTAGGTTTGTCTGTCTTTGACCCCCACAGTGTTAGCGGGCAGGGTGTGCTATTTGAGCAGGCGGCGATCATGGTTATTGGCTGACATTTGGAACAGTGCCGAGGTGAGCCAGCATGAGTCTTGAATAAACACGGGGAAGGCTCCCTGCCCATCGATGACCTTTGCATGAGCAGGGAGGATCAGGAGGCCTAATGCTATGTTATTAAGTAGATATTATTTGTATCACCTGTAACAGACTCTTATGGGTGATAGCCACAAAATGGTTTGTATTCTTTTATTTGATTTAGACTTTTTTTTCTTCTTTTTTTTTATGATTGAAAAGCATTTGGTGCATCTGTGTGTGTGTGTGTGTGTGTGTGTGTGTGTGTGTGTGTGTGTGTGTTGTCTTACAGGTCCGTCTTGAATGGCCAACAGACCTGGCTATTAATCCTCTGGACAATTCTCTGTACATCCTGGACAACAACATCGTCTTACAGGTCAGGACACACATGAGCAAAGAACATCAAACATCATTAGACTCCTCTACATATAAAATTAATTCATTCCAGAAGTGTTTTCGTACCATGAATTTTTCATAAATAGAGTCACATTTTACATGTAAAAGGCCTAATTCATTCCAAGACCCCCAATACTACCCCTCAAACCCTTTAAAAATTATTAAAAAATTGACAGATTCTGTATGAAATATGTGTTAAAAGAAAATATAGATTTAGATTTTAGTTCGTCCAGGCTAATGGTGGTGTCCGGGACAGAAGAGTTGAGCCACGTCTCAGTGAGAATGAGGATGTAGCAGCACTCTCCCTCTCCCACTTTCTCTCTCTCTCTCTCTCTTCCTCTCTCTCTCTCTCTCTCTCACTCTCTCTCTGGTGACTGTGGGTCAGTTGATAAACTAGCTCAACCAGTGACAAAAGGGTTGACAGTTTGAATCCCAGCTCCCACTATTCACATGTCCAAATGTCCTTAAACAACTCTGAAGACACTGAACCCTAGATGTGTCCAGGTTTAGTCCTGGTGGATTTAGAAAACACTGTGGGCATCTGCAGCTCTGTGTAACGTACAGTCTATTTACTCTTTACATTCGGTGTTAAATCTACATATTTAAAATGTTGTTTGAGACATTTTCTCATTCTTTTGCTCATCACCATGTCTCTTGTTTAATTTTTTTTTAAAGTCTCATCTTACCAGAGCTCCAAATAGTAAAAGTCCTGCTATGTATTTGTTCCAACTGCACAACTCCTCATCCAGGTAGATGGACATTCAGTGGAATCACCTGTATGAAGTGAACAGGAAGAACCAATACATGGCACGACTTTTATTCTTTGGGGTTGGAATTACCCAATTTATCATATCATCGTATCATATATTATATAAATTATCTAGGATTTTATCTCAAGACTGGTCAAGACCACATCTGCAGGAAAATAAGGAAGCGGCTGTGCATTGTTATATTTATTTAACACCATTACAATGAAAAACATTCAACCCAGAATTTGACTCCTTTCTGTTTGATTTTTTTTTTTTTTTTTTTTTTGTAATTCACTTTTTATTGTTATTTCACAAATGCGAGAGACAAACAAACACAAAACATCCACAAGTAAACAGGGAGGGTTACAGGCCAATATAAACTAACAAGGTTTAACACTACCTATACTGAGTAAGTGAAGTAATTCTATATATTTGTACATTACTGAATATTAAAATATATAAAATTGAGATAATAGAAAAATAACATGATTAAAAAATAAATAAATAAATAATAATAAAAAAAAAACAATACACTAGATTACCAACTTACTGTACTATATCTAAATAATGCCCCCAAATTTTTATATAGACTCCTCTTTATCCATTATTCTGTGGCACAATCTGTCATAAGAGGTAATCTTGGACATCTCATTAAACCATTCAACCATTAATACAGCTACTTGTGATTTCCAATGTCTTAATATTATCCTGCATCCTACTATTATAGCCGTTTGGCACCATGAGGATTTCTGTTTGATTTTTGTTCATCTGTATTGGAAAATGAAAAGATATAAGTATTAATGTAATGTTTTATATAAATGTATGGTTCTGGGGTTTGAGTCTGTACTCAAGACACAGGTCAGAGCTGACGAATGCATGGAGGATGGGGTACAGAGGAACAGAAAAAAACAAACTCCCCAGAAGTCAAAACCTTTTTGGGACAAAGGACACCTAAAGCCAAGAAGAGGAGGGGTCGGCAGGGAAGCAACTTGGCTTGTTTGGAGTAACAGCCTTTAGTGTGATGACTGTTGTGGGGCAGCCATTCACTCAAGACTGACTCTCTGACTTTTGACTTAAACTGTTGTTGTTATTGTTTTTACTATTACCTTTGTTACTAATTATATCATCAACGTATACTATACCTACTATAATTACATCTTTATTATATAATACAATATCTTGACACTATATTAATGCTATAAATGTATAATCTATCTACTTCTTAAACTTTCAAACCTACACATCAATTGGGAATGGTGCTAATCTTACTAAAATACATTATGAACAAACATAACCGTTAGCACAGGACAGGCGAGGGGGGCTCTGCTGCTCGAAGGCCATCACTTTCTGGTTGTAGAATCTCAAATCTGCCTTTTTAATGCACAGAACAGGACACTTTGCCAAGAGTGGTTCTGTTGCTCTGGGACTGACCCCCTCTGGCAGCAGGTCCACTAAACACCTGACCTCTGACAACTCACGAGCACAAACTTTTTTTGTTTTTTTATCTAAAGTTAAAATATACAAATTAGCACCATTAATATATTTATTTTTTATTTATGTTGACATGATGATGACGTTGCGATGATGGTGGTGATGATGATAATGATATTAATGATGGTAACATTGATAATAATACAACTGAAAGTATTTTTTAGTTTTTGTTTGTATGTACAGTATAATATTGTATTAGCATGTATTGGTTGCGGTATTTATACCTTATAAAACATGAATTTGTATATATAGGCTACTTAACGCACTTAATTGAACTAAACGTAAGCGGGGGTGGGAGTTAATAAGCTCGTCTTCTTCCCACTCCTTTTCGAGGTACATTTAATAATGTAAATATGAAATAATATAACTTGTAATTGTAAACTGTTGTTGTAAATACTTTAAATGTAACTGTAGAGATCTGTTTTCTTTTACTGAATTGGAGTATATTGTATGGAAATTGTACAGCACATTCTACTTTTTAAATTTTTGTTTTGTTGTTTGTTTTTTATTTTTATTTTTGCTTCTTTAAAAATTATTATTTCATGTGTCTCGAAATAAACAATATTTAAAAAAAAAAAAAAAAAAAAAAAAAAACTTTGTAACTTAGAAATAATCTTTACTGGTTGAACTAATTGTAAACTATATTTGTGATATTAAAATAATGAAAAGACTCAAAGAAAAGTTAACCACTCGTAACCCATAAGTATATGATTTTAATTATGTAAGATTTTGTTTTTTTCCTAAGACACATCATAAATAGCAAATAAAACAGATTAATGTGTAAACTCTGAAATGCAATCACTATTGAGACAGCAGAGGCTATGTCAAACAAACATGTTCTGTGAAAAACAAATGAGATTGACCTATGTTTCAGGGTTCTATTTACACCCCTGACAGTTATTTACAATTTAGCAAGTTACACAAGCTACCTAATTTTTTATAAGTTACACAGAAGGATTTTTATAGTTTTGTTGGAGACTGAGAGGACAGGACATGGTGACAAATTGTCATTTTGTGGAATTACTGTATATTTCTGCTGATGACAAACTATAAGAGACAGATGGGACATGGTGCCCCTGCTGTCTGTCTTAAATTGGTCCCATCCCATCAGAGTATTTGTCTTGTTTCAGTTTCAAACACACTCTGCTCTTCGTTGTGACTTGGTTCTTGTCTTGACATCAACACTGTGCAATTTCCAAACACTTTTCTGGGTGACATTAACACATGAAAAAAAAAGAGAAATATTTCTCACATATTCCTGACCTGTCACTGAAGGTACATTCAGAGCTAATGTGTCTGGTAATAACAGAGAGAACAAGACTGACTTGTTAAAAGAATAACACACCCTGCAGATGTTTATTTATTTATTTTTTGGGTGAAAATGTCACTCAGGTTCTGTCGGTGATTTTAAAATAAATGGTTTTACTGCTTTACAGTCAAAGTTGAGTCATTAGATGAGACAGCCTTCAGTTTGGTGGTGTTAGATATACTATGTTGACAGACTGACATTCCAGAGAGTAATTAGTGTAAATACTGTGTCTCATTCTAAACCAGAGGTGGTACAAGTACCTACTGCACTCTAAAAAAGACTCCAATGATCTATACAAGACATGAATAATTACTGACTCATTTTTTGTCATGTTTTTACTGTTATTCACACAGGTATCTGCACTGTACCACTTAGTTTTTACACAACATTCTTGTTTTACTTTAGTTCTTTTGTAATTGAGGGGGATAATCAGTCAGTGTATGTAGGCTTTCACAACATTATGAGTGATTTCAGCATAAATGGACAGCTTCATAACACATGTACCTATTGCTGAATATCATAAATGGCAAACATAACAAGATGGAAAATTATGTAAGAGACATTACAAGACAAAAACAGACCATAAAGTGAGACAGGACCTTGAGGAAGATACATCATTCTGTGAGTGAGACTGAAAACAACTCATATTCTGTCATTTTTGTTTTAGTTTTATTTTTAACTTTAATAGTCTTGGTATTAGATTATTAAGATATCTACCTTTACTTTGTCTTGATAAAAATTATACTAATATCAATAATAATGAAGCACAGGTAACTCTACTTAAGTCTTTGGCCTAAGAGTAGAGTGAAGATGGACTTTTTTTTTGAGTCTTCTCATTGTCTTTTCATTATTTTAATCACAATTATATAGTAGTACAGCTTAATTCACAAAATTACTTTTCTAGTTACAGTCACAAGTATTTTGTCAGTGGAAAGTCTTGAGTGATGCATGATGCCTGCAGTTACACTCATCACTGGTCTTCTGTCCTTCAGTGAGCAGCTCATAGCATCTTCCTCTTCCTTCTTGGTCTTGTCTCTGCAAACTTTGAAGAACTGTTTATTCTTACTCTAATTTACCCCAACCCTGTGCATTCCTCAACACTGTATGCAAATTACTCTCAGCTGTGTCTCCTGCGCAGACCTAGGCTTCAAGGACTATATATTTAAACATTAAAACATTTACATAAAGCATTACATTAAAACTTGTATCTGATATTATTGTAAATTCTACAACAATTTAAACTGAACATTTCAGAACCCAACTTTTACTTGACTACAATCAGAACTTTAATAATTTTTTTAAAATCTAGAATTCTTTTTGACTGTAGAATATATGTTTGTCTTGTGTTTTGTTCAGGTGTCAGAAAATCTCCAAGTGCGTATTGTAGCGGGCCGTCCCATCCACTGCCAGGTTCCAGGTATCGACCATCACCTGATGAGCCGGGCGGCGGTGCGCGCCACATTGGAGGCTGCCAAGGCCATCACAGTGTCTCACCTGGGGACATTGTACATCGCAGAGACTGACGAGAGACGTATCAACCGTATTCAACAGGTCACTATCAGTGGACAAAATCTAAATATTACCAAGTGTATTTTTCTCATTTCTAGTCAACCTTTGTCATTACACTTAAAATAACACATAGTCACCTACAGAGTAAATTTTCAGTGAGATATAAAAATATATTTTTAGACAATAGATCTGGAAATTCTTATTTTTAGAAATCGTACCAAGATAATTTTCACTTGTTGCATTGACTTTTTTTTTTATAATTAAAGATGTTTTTGCTTAATTCAATAGAATAAGTGAAAATTATCTTGCAACGATTTCTTGAAGTAAGATTTTCAAGATATGTTGTCAAAAAATATGTTTTTCTATCTCACCAAAAATATACTTTGTAGGTGATTATGTGTTATTTTACATGTGATGAGATATTTTGAGTAGAAGTGACAAAAATACTCTTGGTAGGATTTGGATTTTTGCAGTGAATGTATTATGAGGCATTTTAGAGCTGCTTCAAATCATACATTTAATAAAAACCAGTCAATCTTGATACCAATCAAAAGGAAAGGTTTGGTATAAGACTCTTAATCTTCCATTTTGTGCTTCATAGGTCATTCCTGTGTCATTTATATTCTTGACCACAGAGCAATGATGCTTTATACTTTAGCAGGAAGAGAAAGAATAATGTGTTGCATGTTCTCGAGGTTCCACTAATGCTGTGTAGTAAACAGGTGTTGAGAATGTACTTCCCCAGGGAGCAGCACAATTCTGTTGCATTTATAAATAAAAAAAAAGCCCATTTCTGCTTTGGAAAAGAAAAAAAATCCTATTGTCCATTAGCTCCATTAGCTAGCAGCATGCTATCATAGGTTGACAGCATTTGAGAAACAGCGCCACAGAGACACTGCCTGCTGCACAGACTCGATATTCCCTTTGTGGTCAGCTGCACCATGCTGAGCACATGTGGAGGCGAACAGGAACAGAGACTACGTCAGATGTCTGTGTGGTAGAGTCTGGGCAGCCTTGTTACTATAGATAAGGCAAGGAAAAATGCAGTTATGTACTACATTTGTGCCATTTATGGACCAAATTAATCATGCATCTTAGGATGACTTACACAGAAAGTCAAACTAGGACTAAAAGTCCTCCTGTAGCAGAGCAGGAATTAAAAGTTATTTATGAAGGCTTGACACACACACACACGCACGCACACACACTATCAGCAACAAGTCATTCTCCTTTGAGAAGAGTTTAAAACAATGAACTGTTAAATAAGATTAATGGAGATGAGTTTCTCCTCATCATCAATGACGGGATTGTATGGAAAGACAGGAAAATGTGTGGCTTCTAGGACTATGCAGTTAGGGCTCAATATACCTTAATGTATTCATATACACATGTACCTCTGTATTGAATTTCAATGATTTTGTCCCTGGTACTTTTATTAAATGTTAAAGTATGCACAGCCAACTTGCTGCAAGTGTTGAATGTTATGAAAGGTTATTTAATTAGGATTTACTTTATATGATATTGGGGCTTTTACGTGAAAAGTCACCATTTTATAAATTAGCAAATTAGCAAATCAGTCTGTTTTCACTTGCACACAGAACTCATTTATCTCATTTGTTTATTAAATTTATAGGTAAATAGTAATAAATCTAATCTTTTCAGTGACTATAAATGTAAGACTTTCCTTTTTAGATGTTATTGCCTCACTAAATGTATGTGCAGGTTTGCTGTAATGATGTTCAGAACTGGCGAACCATTCCAAATGAGAAGTGTTTTTCTCAGTTAAAATATATCTTTCTGGTGACTTTGGACAAATTTCCTTTCTAAAATGAAGATAAACACAGGTTTCAAATTAATGGAAAAACCAACAGAGCTGCTATATAAGCCACATTTTAAATCAAGTTTCTCTCAGGGATAATAAACTGTAAGAATCATAATCAAATATGGAATATTGCCCAATAATTCTTCAACAATACACACACCCCTTGGGCCAGTAAATATGCTCCCGCCCCTCAAGACTAGTCATAATCAAATAATGTAGCTTTTTTTAATCTTGTGTTCAAGCACTTTGAATCGGGTCAGTTTAATTTGATTTGGAAGTTTGATGTTGGTAAAACAAAAACAAAAAAATGTTCAGTGTTTTGTGCAAAGAAGCAGCAGCCCATAAAAAATGATTTGCTCAGGGTTTTTTTTTATGAAATGTCAACAGTATTATCTTGTTGTGTGGAGAGATTAGGTGTAACAAACTGTTTAAATGATTATAATCTCCTCTTTAACAATGACCTCTTGCAGTATTATGTAGCCGTGTGTCACGTGTCTCTTTTATGAACACTCCACAGGTGTCGACCAATGGAGAGATATCAGTTATCTCTGGAGCTCCCACAGACTGTGACTGTAAGATAGACCCCAACTGTGACTGCTTCTCTGGTGGGTCATCAAACAGTGCATACACACACATATGCATACACACAGAGTTGTTGCAAGATTAAGTAATATGAGCGCATCAGATTATGTCTAATAGGATTACATTATTGAAGATGTAATTGCACTTAAATTCATGTCAGATCATATCACACTTGGCCTGGTTTGAGGGAACCACAAGCTAGAAGTCTTTAGAAGCTTGTGACACAACGTACAGGAATTGAAACAGTCAGTGTGACTTGAAATTGACTGATTAAATCTCATTGGCTGTGTGTCCCTGTTGGCCAATGATTTTATTAGTGGAGGTTGAGGGGAACTTTCTCATTTCTCACTTGTTTGTCTCCAGTACTGGTATTTCCAATCTGCCTGAGTGATTTACAATTTTAAGATCCTAAGATTTTTAATATGCAAGAAATACAGTTGCATATAGATGTGAATTTGTAATGAAATTTGAAGTTTGTGTAACGTGTGTTGGGTATGTGGGGTGGGATGTGTGTGAAGGCGAGGATTTGTATTCACAAGGATGCTTCTCCCTCACATGAACCTCCAGCTAAATTTCAGTCGAAACCAGCTCGACAGAAACCTTCCAAATCCATTCAAATTACAGCTGGGGAAAGAAAAAAGCTCACTTGTAGCCACTGAAGGTTTTAACTGGTTGGTGTCTCATGGAGGGGCACCTGAAATGTAATAAAGGAAAGAGGGAAAGGACCAAACAAATAAGCAGATGTTCTTTTGACAGTTAGGCCATGCTTTCATTGTAAGTGTCAGAGGATGTGATTTTATCATTTAATTCTGCTCATAAAATCAGTCTCTTTTCTATTCAAAATGGAGGGAAGTGTCTCTCCCATGCCACAAGCCAATGGGCTGTAACCATCCCTATTTCTTGGGTTGTACTTTGCATATTTTCAATCATGTCTTGCTGTTAACAGATGATTGCTCTCTTCAGAGGCTTTCCGTTTCCATCCCTTCGTCGTAAACACACACAGTGTCTTTGAACATGCACACAACAGTGAGCTCACACTCACAAATACAAACAGACATGAACATGCACACATGTACACATATAATGTGCGTGCTGTCAGGAGATAAACTGCCACCCTGCTGTCTGCACAGACCCAACAGTGGTCCCAGGGCCCACTGCCGACAGCATCTAAAGGGCTTCACCCAGTTATGCTCCCACTGTGCGAGCAGAGACATCTGAATGAATTTAGTCACCTACTACCAATGTCTGATAAGGCGGAGGTCACTATCAAGGTGGCCATTTCCACTCCATTGGGATGCCACGCTACCCCAACATGTCCTGAACTGTACTGATAACTGCTTAACCAGCCCCATGGGATCATCTTTTTTTTTTTTTTTACAAAGCTCACATGTAAGCGTTGTGTCTGTCTTCAAACACAAATGTGTACTTTTTATGTCTGAGGATGCATTCACTTGTAATTTTCTCGTGATAGAAGTGTGGATCGTATTACAATAATGTCTTCTGTTTATCTCTAAGGAGATGGAGGCTACGCCCGTGATGCTCGGCTCAAAGCTCCATCCTCGCTGGCTGTGGCCCCCAACGGGACATTATACATTGCTGATCTGGGCAATATCCGGATCAGAGCTGTTAGCCCCAACCAGCCTCAGCCCAGTCCAGCCGGTCTGGTGGAGATCAGCTCCCCATTGGACCAGGAGCTCTATCTCTTCAGCCAGGTACACACATAGTCAGTTTATCAGAAATGCATGAAACACAGGTTCAAGTACAGTTCAGGGCTTGAGTCAGTGCAAAATCTATAGATCTTACATTGTGTCCTAATACTGTATCTCCTGAACTAAACCATAACAGCAGCAACTGAGTGAATGAATAGTTAACAGTGAGTTCAGTGTTAATGTGAGGAAGGAATGAGACAGTAAAATACAGTACTGCCATCGCCGTAGAAACAGATAGAGGTAACAGCAGAAGCAGGTTAACAGGTGCAACAAAGAGAAGAGCCTTCATATAAGGGCCGTCACATGCACTGAGGTTTACATACAGAGGTTTAGTTCATAAGTTCATGTTAAATTTTTAAAATCCTAAAGTGCAACAACCAATGCAAGTCTAATCAAGGTTCTCAGATACTATGAACGTCATAGAGTGGACCATTAAGTATTCACCTCAGCAGTTAATAATGTATTGTATTGTTGTATTCCTGGGTGATCAGCAAAACATTGCAGTTTTGTTTGTTGTCGTGTTTGGTTCAGGAAATATGATGTTAAATATATAATTCAGTCAAGGAGGAATGTAAAATGTCGGCCGCAAGGTATTTTTCAATGACTCAACTTCTGAAAATGTTCAGCGCCCAAATTGTTTTTATTAAACAGTGAATGTTTTTATTAATCAGTGAATATCATTTTCATATTGAGTTCAGGCAGTTTTCCATGTGAAACACAGGAGTGGTGTACTAGTGTTATGTTGCTGAAGGATGAAGTGAAGATAAAGCTCCAAAGATAAATAATACGTCTGTGTATAATTTAGTAGTAATTCCACACCCATATTCTCTTCCCCACGGCAGAATGGCTCCCACTTGTACACCAAACACCTGATCACCGGTCACTTCCTGTACAACTTCTCCTATGGGACAGAAGGACAGCTGTCAGGAGTCCTGGGCCGCGACGGCCACGGCCTCCAGGTGAGGAGGGATGCTCATGGAGTACCTCTCTGGCTGGCGCTACCTGGAGGACAGGTGTACTGGCTGTCTCTTAGCAACAGTGGAACACTAAGGAAAGTGTCAGCCCAAGGCCATGACATCGCCCACATCACTTACCATGGCAACACAGGTCTCCTAGCAACCAAAAGTGATGAGAACAGTTGGACCACTGTTTATGAGTAAGTTTACTTTATTTTCTGTTTATTTATTTTCTTGATTCAGTGTTTTTCTGTTTTCCTATAATCCTCCTGAGTCTTACTTTCTTGTTATTTTTCTTTTGATAATTTTTTTGTGTCTTAGTGTCTCTCAGTTTGATTTCTTGGTCAGTTTCCTGCCTCTTCATGTACATATACATATATAGTATATGTTTCTGAATGTTCATGCATGTGTACATTAGCGGTGTGAAATGTGAGTGCCATCTGGTGGTAACTGCTGCACTATCATCACCAAGAAAAAGGTGGAGAGGCTGACGTAGTCTGTTCTTAAGTGACTGATTAGCTGAACGGCGGAACACGTTCACAACACACATGTTTGGTATCACGCTCATTGGACACACGTACACTTAAACACATCTGTATGAATTATTCACCCCTCACAGTCTCTGTCTCAAATTCTACAGCTGGATAATTACACATATAAATCATAGTTGACACTTACTCTGTGCTTCTGTTGGTGTTTGAGAGAAAAACATAAAAATAGCGTATGTGTGTGTGTGCAGCCATATTCGTTTGCTTCAGAGCGATAGTTATCTGTGTGTGTTTGTACTTTTACATCACCCTCTCGTGTCTATTCCTCAAGGTACAACACTGAGGGCCGCGTGACCAACATCACCCTCCCCACGGGAGAAGTGAGTGGTTTCCATGGCAACCTAGAGCGCTGGTCTCGGGTCGAGGTGGAGGCATCGAACCGTGAGAACTTTGTCACCAGCACTAACCTGTCAGCGAGTGACACCATCTACACATTCAGACAAGGTATGGCATCATGTGGTGAGGAGGGGGTGTTTAGTATCGGTTAAAATGATCAGTAGGAAATGTGGTAAATTGTGAAAAAAACTATATAAGTTTACCCATACCCATGAAAACAACTGTATTTGCTGGTTGACATGTAGGAAGAATAACGGCCACAGCACTATGCATCTACTCCAGTCTACTTTACCACAACTGCACCTAGACTTTACCACAGGGGCGTTTATGAGTCATCTGGGGGGGTCTAAACCATAGATAGCAAACACGGCTCTTATAAAGAGACCAGACCGTGAGGTTAAAGTGATGTTTAAACATTTATGACTCTCAAACTATAATAGCATTCCTGATATTCTAGTCAGGTTAGACATATCGCCCCATGTTTTATTTTTTATTTTTTTCCATTTGTTATGCCGAGTGTCTGAAGGACACTCGCAGCTACGGAAAAAAAGTATCTTTCTTTAAGTAATTCACACATGGATATGATCTGACCTCATTGTGCAACCAAACTAATGGGCAGTAAAAAGAAAAAAAAAAAAAGAGAGAGATGGGGGGGTATTTTTATTTACAATAAAAATGTGACTTGTGAAATGTCTTAACGACTGCCAGAGAAAAAAAAATGGAAAAGAGGGCAGAGATGAGAGGAAGAGAAAATGAGAGTGGAGTGGAGAAGCTGCTCATGGGAGCAGTTTCTTCTCATGTCATCTCTTTAATTGCTTTCTAGCAGTTGTCACAATGACAGGACTGCAGGGAGAGAAACACTGTTCCAATAGACACCAATAGGCTCACACGCATGCAGGCATGAGCACGGTGCTACAGTATGACACAGCTGCGAGGGAACTGTTGAAATGACCCCTTATTTTAGAACGTCCCCCCAATCCACCAACCCCACCCTCTCCCCTCTTTACTTCCACCACCACCCACAAATTCAGAGTCTTCTCATGCCTCTAAGGCTACAATAACAATATGTACAGACAGGAGTTTTATAGCGGTGGTGGGAATAGAAGTTGGTATCCACTTTATTATCTGTGTTAAGTTTTATGATTAAAATATAGTTTTATGATTATTTGTGCATTTTTTATTAAATTTGATATAAGTCCAGTGAAGGCATGACACAAAATGATATTGTCAGGCTGTAATCTTTCTCAGAATGATGAAGATGTGAAGTAACAGTTTCTGAGAAACCTTTGCAAATGTGTGAAAAACTGTCACGGCCAACACCTCGCACTTGACGACCCCCACATTCACTACGTTTTCTTCCACTTTCTGTGTCTCGCTCTCTCTTCCTCCTTATATAAATCTCTATCTCCACCTATCCAACCAGAGTACATTTTTCTAAAGACACAATGCCAGATACAGTACGGCATTGATGCACAGCAAATGAGAAAAAAAAAAGGGGGGGGGGGCACCTAGAGATTTAAACACTTAATACAAACAAAAGATCCATAGAAAAAGCCAGACTTGTATTCACTGCATTCATCTACAGTCTGCTGCTGTATCACATTGATTTTTCTCAAGGTTGCTTCCTCAGAGACAGTGACTGGTGTTTTTTCACACGTTTCTCATCTGTTGCTGCGTATTTGCATCTCTTTGTGTGCATTTGTGGGTATGTGTGTGACTCCTTTGTGTATGTGTGTATGTGTTTTTTTTTTTCTTTTGTGACATGATCAACATCAACCCCCTCAAACAAACACTCCGCAGACCACGCACAGAGTTCATATCGAGTCAGCGCAGATGGGTCGTTCCTGGTGATGCTGGCGAGTGGAATGGAGCTGTCCCTCAGCACGGAGCCACTCCTTCCCGGAGCCATTGGGGGCGGAGTCAGCCCCATCGCCAGTCGATGTAACATCAGTCTACCGGGTGACCACGCCCCCAGCCTCATCGAGTGGAGACAGAGGAAAGAGCAGAGCAAGACGAACTACAGCACTTATGAACGCAGGCTCAGGGTAAAACACTAAATCACAAATGTCTTCATCACATAACAGGTTACTTACAAATGTACCCACCATAACTCTCATACTATGCAGCACAGGTGTTAAACTTATGAACCATGGGCCAAAACCAGCCCGCCATGTGGTTCAGTCTGCTTTACAGGGTGCATTTTGCAAAAATGACATTGACCAACATGGTCTAAAGTGGATTATAGACTTTAAAGTACTATCAATATTACCTATAAATAATTGCAAATCTACAGTTTTCTCTTTTGATGAAATAAAAAATAAGGAATAAAAAAAGGAAACTTAAATGAAGATCTTGACATTTGTAAACTATCTATTTGCCCAAAATGCAAATAACCTCAATAGATATGAACAGTCTTACATTTTTTAACCTTTAGATGCATGACCTACTGTACCTGGAACTACACTGTGGCATGAGTTGGCTCAAAAAAAAAAAAAAATAATAATAATAATATAAGATAGTTTGGCTTAAATTAAGCAAAAATATTCTGCCTATGGAACAAGTGAAAATTAAGTGAAAAAGAACATTTTCCAGATCTAGTCACAATAAATAAGGTCTTATATCTACTAGATATGCTATATATACTTTATAATACACATACTAGGCTCTACTTGACTATATACTACACTGTAAACCCGAGTGTTCAGAATAATTAAATATATTAAGTTGTGAATACTCAAAGTTTCAGAAATAGTAGTACTAACTCAAATGTGTTAAGTTGCTGTAACATGTTCTTTTTTAAGTACTCACAACTAATATTCTTTATTAAGAGGAATTATTGTGGATATTAGTGGAATTAAGTCATTAAATGCTGAGAATGATATTGTTCTGTTATTTCTATTGTTTCAAATAAGAATGATTGAAAAAATAACTTAACTGATGTAGTAGATGATTAAATCTAATTTTAGATCACTCCAAATAACCACCAATATCTATCACACCAAAACTATTACAATCACAAAGCACAGTAATTTTATTCAGTGGCTGTGATTCAGTTGGTAGAGCAGGTTGTCCGATGACTGAAGGGTTAGAGGTTCATGTCCCGGCTCTGTCTGTCCACATGTCCAAGTGTCCTTGGACAAAGACACTGAACCCTGACTTAGTCTCCCAGTAGGACTGACAGAACCTTAGAATACTAAGTTAATAAGTAATGTTTTAATTTAAATATACTTTAATAAGCATCTACATTTTAAGTTCTGGAAAATTTTATTTTACAGAACGATTGTATTTTTTCAATTATTTTAAGTTTTATTTCGATTGCCTTAAATTTTTTTTAGTTCTGCTAACTTATTCAGGTTTACAGTGAACTAGAAATGACAAAAACACACTTAGTAAGATTTAGATTTTGTTCAGTACATACAATCCAAATGGCCTCATGTCAAAGCCAACCTATTTGAGGAAAACATGGAATATAAAATGATAACAATTAGTGAATTACAAAGATATTGAGAAAAAAGAAGAAGTATTGGGGTAATTTTTGACCACACTTATGCATGTACTGGTTATGAAAAATTGGTGCATTTTCACCAATTTTCTGCCTGTTACAAAATATGTTGTGTATTTGTCACAATAACCTGTAAATTGTTTTGTACACGTGTAAATGATAAACTAAGGCATAATTTTGTTAAAATTGCACTTATTTTTAGGACAGTTTACAGATGTAAACATTTTCATAGTTTAATTTTTCTTTTTTCTCAATAATTTTTTTACTGGTTTGGCCCACTTTACATTATACTGGGCTTAATGTGTTGTATGAATTAAAATAAATTTGACACCCCTGACATACAGAGATTAAATACCTTAGCAGGTAAAGACAGATGAAAAACATCTTCCTAACACTATGGAAACTGCATTTTCACACCTTAACCACAATTGACAAATAGGTCAGATTACCCAAGATTTCTGAAATCTAACCTTTATATCCCACACTGAAAAGGAAACAAATAAAATGTCACATGAAGGTGCAATGATCCTTTGTTTTCAGACAAAGCAGAGACAGCAATGGTGACATCAGTGGCCGTGTTATGTAACTCATTAGATATTTTGAGAGAGTAATGTCATTCAGAGCAAGTTGATAGGTCAAATGACTCGGAATCTGTTAGCTGTACTTTCCACAAATCACACTAGCAGTAACACCTCCTCTTATTTTCCCTTGGCACAGACCGTACACTGCATAAGCAGAATATTTCATTAGACAGAACATTTTCATCAGATGTGTGCTAATTAATTAGCAATCCCGAGAACGCAGCTCTTCACCAGTTCACAATTTATTGTTATTATTTAGGCCTGGTTTGGTCTAAATGTCACAATTAATTTATCTAAACTAATGCAATCTCTGCTTGTCTGCCTTATTTAGAATTTGTCATGATTATAAGGCAATAAATTAAAAAGTTTCCTTGCATTTCTTTTTTTTTTCTGCTTCCAACTGACTGTACTTTTTGTTTTCAGGCACATAACAGGAATCTTCTGTCAATAGACTTTGATCAGAACACCAGAATAGGGAAAATCTATGACGACCACAGGAAATTTACCCTCCATATCCATTATGATCTGCTGGGCCGACCCGTGCTCTGGTCCCCCAGCAGCAAATACACTGAAGTCAACATCAGCTACTCGGCAGGAGGCCTACTGTCAACCATTCACCGTGGGGAGTGGTCTGAGCGGCTAGACTATGAGAACGAAAGGGTGGTCTCCAGGGCTTGGGTTAACGGCAAGATCTGGACCTACACATATGCAGACAAAGTAAGACCTGTACCTTCACTATTCAGTAGTAGTGTGTGTGTGTGTGTGTGTGTGTGTGTGAGATTGACAGTGTTTGAGTGTGTGGTTTGAAAAGATGCTTTGTTCTTGTTTGTTTCATCTTTGCTGTTACAGAAATCAACATGTTTACTCCTAATGTGTTTGCCTCAAAGACATTGCACTTGTCTGAAACCAAAACTAGCACAAAACAAAAACTCATTCCCTTTTTACTTGTGAAATAATCTACCTAGAACATATTAAAAGAGTACTGCACCAAAGACCTTGTTGTAAAGTAGGAGAGGGCCAAGGTAGCTCTTTCAGTTTCATTTCTAGACCTTTTGAAAATCCGCCATCTTTTTAAACCAGTCTGGATTAAATAAACCCCTAAAATGATTTAACATTGACTGCAGAAAAAAAACAAGCAGGACGTGCAGGGCAGTGCATTATGTAAAAAAATGTCCGCAACTTGATTTTCATTGAATTTTGAAAAAGAAAACCAGTACTTTTCCTGAAAGCAGCTTTTACAGTAAGCTCTTGACAAACGGCAAGAAACCATGATCAGCACTTATGATTTTTGCAGTGAATGGTCTAAAACAAGCTCAGATAATGAGCATGTTCCTTCAAACTTGTGACAAAACTAAAAGCTACCAGACATTATAATTTCCGCTCTTCACATTAATTAAAGTATGAAATGAAATGATATTCATGCCAAAATGTATTAACACAGTGAAGAGCTTATATTCCACACCCATCTTGAAATTAATAAAACCTGCATTCATTATTAATATTTTCATATTTTACCTTACGGTTAAATAGAAACACAATATTTTACTTCAGTTCACAAAGGCACGTTGATGAAAGATGAAATGTGATAAAATGCTGCACTTGTCTGAAAAGCTAATAACTGCAAGTGTTTGTCTTGTTTTATTTGAGTTCAAAGATTAGTCTTTAATGGAAGAAAAATGAATGGCCTTCAACTGAAGTTCCCCCACCAAGGTTATTTTGGACAATTAATGACATTGAAATAAAAACCAGTCACAGGAAATAATAACAAAAAAAAAAACACAAAGCCACTTAAATCCACACAGTAATCACAACTGCCTCCCTCTGTCTGTGTTCTGTCCACAGTCCATTATGCTGCTCCTGCACAGCCAGCGGCGGTACGTGTTCGAGTACGACCAAACTGACCGCCTGGTTGCCGTGACAATGCCCAGCATGGTGAAACACACCCTGCAGTCGCTGCTGTCCGTCGGATACTACCGGAACATTTACACCCCTCCCGACAGCCTGGCGTTCTTCCTGCAGGACTTCACCCTAGATGGACGGCTGCTGAGGAGTCAGTATTTGGGAACAGGACGGAGTGTCATCTACAGGTATGACGGAAAGATTACACCCTGTCGGTTTTATCTAGCACAGTTAATTTGGGGAGCCAGTGCCGTGCGGAAGAGGTGACATTGGCCACATCACAAGCAGTCAGATTTTGATGAAACTTGGAGGCATTATGCGTCTTGGCACTATATCCAGGCATATAAAAACATAACACTGATTGGCTTGATGAAGGTGCTATAATTAAAGGCTAATCTCAGAAATTTCAAAGCCCTATTAACACCCGTTTAGCTGACAGGAAACGTGCTGCACACATCCAGCTGTCCTTACAAATTACACTGATTGAACTAATGGGGAGACTGATTAAAGGTCAGGATTTTTATCATCACACTATGTCAGACAGCACTGATCTGAATTTGATGAAAGCTGGAGGACTGATTTGGGCAGCATTGTGGCATTTAACATTTTTAATATTCATTGGGCTCGATGGGCACAGTGTAATAAACGGTCCCATATTTAAGATATTAAAGGCCGTAACCGCCGCAGCAGCCGGGCTGGTTTTGATGACATGTTGAAGGATGATGCAACTCATCCGTTAATGACACAAAGAGTCCCTGTATGATTCACAAGCATTAGCCTGTTTATATTCATTGAAGCGAAATACATACAGCATCTTATTTCTGTGGAACTGGAAAAACTCTTTTTATTCAGTTATTCATAAAGTGTTGTTTTCCTCTTTCTGTTTTCAAGGTATACAGCAGCAGCACGGCTCTCGGAGGTGGTTTATGACTCCACTCTAGTGACCTTCACTTATGATGAAGCCTCTGGCACCGTAAAGACTGTTCATCTCACACATAACGGCTTCATAAGCTCCATAAGATACAGACAGACAGGTACATACACACACATGACAAGAAACTGAAATTTGTATTAATCTAAGCGTGCATGTGTGGGTGCCATTCAGAGTGTTGTACTATGACAAACCAGATTTGATTTTCTTTTTGTTTTTTTTTTCTTTTGGTACCAAATTCTGTTGTTGGGCTTTGAGTCAGTGTTTCATCTCAGACTGTTGCAGCACAGTCAGAAGTGTGAATAGGCCTGAGCGTGTCTGAGTGGAAGAGATTGTGGTCTACCACAGCTGTAAATATGAGACCACCCCCCCCTCAGCTCTGAGCTAGACTATCTCACCCTCACCTCCACAACCAAACTGTCTGATCAAAGTATGCAAGAAAACATCTGAAAATGTGCTGAGCTGTTGTGGGCTGGATGTGGATATTTGACGACTTGACATGGTTCTCTGTGAAAAAAGGGGTCCGGGGTGGGCAGGAAATCACCAACTCATACCTGGGGCTATCAATTATAGCCCTATTAACGTGACAATTGTTCCACATCTGATACGGAAAATTAGCTGGAGAGACATTGGACTTCATAAATTGCAGCAACGGTGCGACCATTAAAGAGTCCCTTTAGCTGTGGCAGCAGATATGTTAGGATACCAGTATTGTTAATACAGTTCACCAATTCCCACAAGTAACTGAGCCTTTTCAGGGTCATTCTGAGCACCACTGGTTCACTTCACACAGCTTTGTGATTGGCCCCGCCATGATCTGATGTCACTAATCTGCAAGACGCAGCTGTGAGTGTGTGCATGTGTGTGTGTTTATCGCTTTGCCCTCACTGTGAATAGAGTCTCACCTTCCTTTAACTGATCTCATTTCAGCAGAACAAACGGAGCCTTGGAGAGAGGAGAGATAGTGGTAATTGTCCCTTGAGAAGAGACGAGGAAAAGTAGCGACCAAAAAAACCAGAGAGACTGGGATATACAGACGTAGGCGGGGGGTGGGGGGGTGGGAAGGGAACAAAAAAAGGAAAGGAGAGATGACAGCTTGGGGAAGTGACAGCTAGAGAAGCGAGACGAACAGACTGTGAGTTCCCTAGGGCTGCAGAAAAGCCTCCACCTCACTCTCAGTGCTTCTGCCATTTTCCCATTAGCGGCAGGTTTAGAATCAACATTCCACAGAAAATAAAAATAGAAAATGTAATGCTGATCCGGCTCTCCACAGTCTCCAAAGCTAGACACTTAGTCATTTTAAGTGCAATCAGAGTCATCTCAAATAGCACCATAATGGTGTTTCATTAGCAAGCCTTTTTCCAAATGGAGGATGAGTGGTTGTAGCAAGTAGCAGAGGTGATGGATGGTGTTGTTAAAGTTGATGTTCTGACATTAAGGAGCACATTGGCCCATCATGGCTATTGTCTTTAGATTTCATTATCTCTCCATATTAAAGGTCACCACTGGAAATGCCATAGAGATGTGGGGATAGTTAAGATTGAATGGATTGCACTGCGTGTGTCTATGTTAATGATGTTGAATTAGTCCTTGATTTGAGCTAATTAGGAAGGCTTATACTTCTAGCATGATGACCAACTGTGACGCCTGTGCTCGCAATGCATTCACACTTAAAGTGAACTTAATATGCCTGCTAATTTATGTTTTTGTCTTTGTGACATTAATTTCTTCCCCTTTCTCCGCACAGGCCCCCTGACGAGCCGGCAGATCTTCCGCTTTAGTGAGGAGGGATTGGTCAACGCCAGGTTTGACTACAGTTACAACAATTTCAGAGTGACTAGCATGCAGGCGGTCATCAACGAAACACCGCTGCCTATCGATCTGTACCGCTACGTCGACGTATCAGGACGGGTTGAACAATTTGGCAAATTCAGTGTCATCTTCTATGACCTTAACCAGGTGAGTTCTTAACATCTTAGCAGTATAACCCTGCACCAGTAGCTGTGTTTCCATATGATAATGCTCACTGAAGGAAACTGTATTGGGGTAAAAAAAAAATAAAAATCAACTGGCTTGGTACAAATAATCTATAGGTAAGACTGGTCGATATGGAAAAAAAATCATATCACCATCATTGTTTTCATATCAGACAGTATTAATATTTATCACGATTTAAATCAAGTCACTATTTTTGTCAAGCTTAATATTTCTATTACTGAAAAGTTAGTTGTGACGACATCACAAGGTTATTTTTGATGTAAATATGATTTATTTTCTGTCAGAGGGTGAAAATGATAGATGTATTGAAGAACATTATATAACTGTTTTCAGAAAAATAAAACAGGTACATGTGTTTAAAACTAAACTAAAAGTCTGACCATCAAGCAAAAGCATTCAAGTTTTAAAAGAGACACAAACTAAACAGACCCTCTTACCTTCTAAACCAGGGGTGTCAAACATACGGCCTGGGGGCCAAATTCGGGTCCAGTCTGGCCCCTAGGTTGAATTTGTCAAATGCAAAAATGACACTAAAATACAATCTATTAGGTCAGGTTCCACATACAGACCAATTTAATCTCAAGTAGGTCACATCAGTAAAACGCTCTCATAATGACATAAAAAATACTCATTTTATTGTATTTACACAAAATGATCCTTTCACAAAACTACAAGTAAGCTGAACAAATATGAACATTTTGAAATGTCTGAAGTGCGATTTCACCAACATTCTCCCTGTTATTAAATGTTTTATGTATGTTTTGTTGATCTACTGTGATCAGTAAGTTACATGTGTAAATGATAAAGTGAGATAAAATATTGTTAAAACTGCACATAGTTTTCTTAACAAATTTGTTCATGTTATTCACATTGTTTTAAAAGGATGTAAATATTTTCATCACATAACTTTACTTTTTTCGCTCTAAAATGTAGAGAAACATTTGGAGTTGACATTATTTCTATATTATTATGTTATTTCACTGCTCTGGCCCCCTGCAGATCAATGTTAGCTTAATGTGGCCCCTGAACTGAAATGAGTTTGACACCCCTGAACAATACCAGACATATGTACGTGTGGGTGGATTCCTTAAATGACACTTAACATGCCTTGAACATCGGACTCCCAGTTTCTTTGCTGCACCCAGGATTTGTCACCCAAGTTCTCAGCCACATTTTCTGTCAACACAGCACCCATTAACTCCTGCCACAGCCCAAACATTAGTGTGTGTCCTGTAACTGCTCTTACACCTGTGCTGTGGGTGTGTAGAGGCCAAGAATATAATAACAGCTGATTTCCCTTTTTGTAATATCTAATAATGTAATAACTGGCTAATAATAAAAGTCCTGACCCAATACTGTGAAAACTTTTGGACAATAATCTAAATAATGTATTATGTTATTGGTTCAGTTATTACAATTGCAAAGTTTTTTTTTGGTTTTTTTTACCAGGTCAGTAACATAATAACTGGATAATAATGCATTATATTACATTATTGACCACCTGTTATTATGATATTGGATCAGGACTTTTATTATATTGTTGACCAGTTAGAAAATTATTGGTCTATTACATATTAAAAAGGGAAAATGTATTACGTTATTGGCTTCTACAGGGTCTCAACCTAACTTGCTGTGGCGACTTACTTATGAATAGCTGTTCTTATGTCTGTCAGAACATTGACAAATGAATTCTATAGAAATTATATAGAGTATGTCCCTTTTTATATTGTGATATACTGTATATCGTTATCGTTTTATGGCCCAACCCCATCTATATGTAGTGTTGCTCATCCTTGTAATCAGTCGAGTAGAAAAAGTCCCACCTTATATATAGAAGGACTTTGTTCTCAGAAATTACCATGTAGCAGCAGCAAGACACACAATTAAAAATAGAGAGTTAGAACCATTACTAATTCAGCCCTCACCCTCCCTCTTACTCTTAAAAAAATATTGTTTTCATGATAACATAGTGTGTAATATTCATATCACAAAGGCGCGCAATACTTTCCTTTTTTTCATTAGCATTCTGTTTTACACATGATGGGAAACCAGAGTGGGTTTCTCTATCATTAACACACTGCAGTACTGCTACTGCTGCTGGTTGAATGTAATTGAATGTAAGTTTACATGTTATCAATGTTGAAAAGATGTGAATGTTTTCAGAGCATACCTTTGGGCAAGGCCAGATGAATACACACACACACATGTATATATATATATATATATATATATATATATATATATATATATATATGTATACATATATATGTACCAAACCAGGAAAGCAATGCACTAATGTTTTTTTAAAGCTCTTACATGGTGGTGCTTTACCATTTTTATTATTAAAAAAATAGATTCATGTAAGTTACACATTGTTATTTGTGAATAAAATGCCAAAAAAAATGTACTACGTTTCTGACCGAAGGTCTACAGTAGCAGCATCATCAAGTTCTTGGACAGAATGTTGTAATTGATTGTAGTAGTTCATTATTTTGTCTTGAATTATAAATAATTACATCAGCAGAAAAGCAATTGGCTCATATTAACACTGAGGAACATTTTTCTTAATAGATGACATTGGTATTTCTTTAAGTGAATGAGAAATAACACAGCATTATCATTATCACAACACTGGACAGCTATATTTCATGTCAGACGTTTTGCCAATATCATCCAGCATTAATTAATAGTTTTCAGTATCACTAGTGGTTTTATCAAGTTCAAGCTTCAGTTTATTGTCATTGCCATAAAGACAACAAGATGTCTTTATCACACCCCCATTATTATTATTATTATTATTATTATTATTATTATTATTATTATTATTATTATTATTATTATTATTATTATTATTATTATTATTATTATTATTATTATTATTATTATTATTATTATTATTATTATTATTATTATTATTGTTGTTGTTGTTATTGTTATTAGTCTTTTGCACTGTCCTTTTGTATACATAGTTTTTCTTGCACTTTTTTCTGCTGCTGCCGTGACCATTGAAGTTACCTATTGCAAGATCAATAAAATCTCTCTAATCTAATTTAATCTGATCTAATAGTTGTACTGTCAGAATTTGAAATTTTATGTCACTACTTTGGTAAAAATCGGCATCTTAGAGTGGAATTTTCATGGACTGAAATCATCATTTTGTCAATGATTATTTTGTGAATGAAGATTTTTGGTTGTTTTTTTTCTTTTTTCTTCTTAATGTTTTATGCTTAGTCAAGTTACACCTAAAACTGCACTGACGGAAACCTGGCTAACACTGTCTTTCACCTCTTTTTTCTGTCTTCAAGTGCTAAAATACTACTATAAAAATATGTACACTTGCTTAGGAGTTGCATTAATCCATTTTCTCTATGTTCTCCTAGGTGATCACCACACATCTGATGAAGCACACCAAGGTTTTTAACTCCTACGGCCAGGTGGTAGAGGTACAGTACGAGATTCTTAAATCCATTGCATACTGGATGACCATTCAGTATGACTCAGCAGGACGGACGACCACCTGCGATATCAGGGTGGGCGTGGACAGCAACGTAACTCGCTACACGTATGAGTACGACGCAGACAGCCAGCTGCAAAGTGCCTCAGTCAATGAGCGGCCTCAGTGGCGGTACAGCTACGATCTGAACGGCAACATCAACCTTCTCAGCCACGGCACCAGTGCCAGGTGAGTCAGTACAGAGACTAGTACAACAGGTCAATGAAAGATCAGTTCTTTTCAGTCTGACATATTTGTTAGAATTGTGAGTGTTGCTAATTTTGTTGTCTTTATCCTAAAATTAAAGCATAAGCGACAAACATATGTTGCCACCAGCCTTGGAAAGACTTACAAAAACTCTTGTCTTGGAGTCAGAACCAAGTGACAACCTCCTGAAAAAGGAAGCCAATACTGAAGTGCCAAAAGCTGCAGTTCTAGGAGGTGTTAAAATGACAAACATGACTGTAGAATTAAACAAATGTACAGCCTGATAGTTTCGCTCTCTGTTGCTAATTGTTTTCATTCATGACATGGGTGACACCTGTTAGCTACCCTGCTATTGGTAAAAAAAAAAAAAATGACAAGCTATCAAATATAAATATCTATGTAAGCATTCATCAAGTAGCTAAAATAAGTTAAATGTCATAGCATAACTTGAATGGAAGAATTGCCTATATGCACACTACATATTCAACACAAAGTGCACTGTACTGACAAAAGCTGCTTTTCTCTGTCATGTTACACACAGCTCAGTATACACATGTCAAACAGGTCTGACGTTTCTAACAAACGAAGACATGCAGAAAATAGGCCAGTGATGTCAGCTGTCATCACAAGATCCTGACAATCCTTCAGTCATCATAAACCCCCTAACGTTACCACTATTGTATAAGCTTCTAAAATCACAGGTGAGCCTGGTTAGGGTTGGAAAATGTATATTCAACAACCTATTTGTATAAGTTTACATAAGAACATTATAGACGGTAGATTTGCAGAGAACAATAGACAATGAAATACATACAATAAAATTTTTTTTTACATTTGTGTACATTGTAAATACATTTGTTTATTTAACAAGGACAATGTACATTGATTTTCTTCACAGAAAATTAACCTAATGGCTATTTTTTATCTTCAGTCCTGGACAGATGTTAAATTGTCACACTAAAAGGACCACTTACCACTTTTACAATACAGGATTTATAATTAACAGCACATCAGTCAATTTATTACTATTTTTTGAGTAATCTATTGTTTCTATGTTGTACTGACTGGAAGGAGATGTTCAAATAACATTGTACATTGTTGTATGATGACAATATCTATCTATCTATCTATCTATCTATCTATCTATCTATCTATCTATCTATCTATCTATCTATCTATCTATCTATCTATCTATCTATCTATCTATCTATCTATCTATCTATCTATCTATCTATCTATCTATCTTTACACTGCCAATGAGGCCTGACCAAATGTTTTGTTACTCAGTGGAACTATGCAGTCCCTTCTGGCTGAACGTCTTGAAGTATGGTATAATATAGTTTTTTATGGAGGACTAACCCTGCTCTATTTAAAAATATATACAGAACTATAAAAATAGCTTGATAAATTCATTTCCATAACATGTATTTATCTACTTTGTACTACTCTAGTCTTTTGCGATGTCCTCAGTGACTGTGTTTCTCCAGCAGTAATTCTGTTGGTCAGTACTGACAGCACAGTTCACAAAAAGAACTGAACCAATAGAATTAAAGCTGAACTAAAGAACAAGCTTTTAAAGACCAGCCTCCTCGTTTACCTAATGAGGCATAGATACATAGAGAAATTGAAAAAGGATTCCTCAAATGCAAAAAGGATACGCAGAAACAGAGGAAGAAAATACAAAATATGGTAGATTTACCCCTCCAGTATTTTTTCTTTCTCCATTTATTTCTCCAAGCCTATTTATTTCTGCTTGTACTTTTTCCATTTCAGTGTGTACTTTTTTTCTATTTCTGTATGCATGCTTGTATTAGCGATACCAATCCAACAACTATATTTTATACACATGCATTTAATGTCTGAAAAATCTAAATAAAATAGTGTATTTTGAATTGAAAAGTATAAAAGACATGAGCGTAATTAATGTTCAATTATCAAGAAAACATTTTAATGTGCATATTAATTCATGTTACGTGGACATGTTAACATAGACATTCTGAACATGGAACACTTCAACAAAAGCATCCAGCACTGACATTTGTTTAAGGAACAATAGCATATTTACTGTTACAGAGTTGACAGACTGAGACACACACTCACCCAGGTGGAAGAAGAAGTAGTTCCCACCAATCACGTATCATTTGGTCCCAATAGATCCCAATGGTTTAGCTATATTCCACTGTGTTCCTGATGTACCTTATCTCAAATGACGGAATTATCAAATGTAATAATATTTTTGATCTGTGAATCGATTCTGGAGTGTGAAGATCTGGTATTGTAGATATCGATTTTTTTTTCCTAGATCCGCTCATCACTAGTTTTAACCATGAATGAAAAGAACAGCACACATGATGGATGTGGAGTTAAACTGTGTCAGCCTGTTGCTTTTATGTGTACAGTATATGATTTTTACAGCAGACAATATGTTTTAAGGAATATAAAACATGCTAACTACTGTGTGTCTGTACATTTGTGTGTGTTCAGTAATCATCACATTATGGCAGTGAAGAGAAAATCATCATGTTCAGACATCTGAACATTTTTAGCACCCAAAACACAAAGAGTCCCATAGGCTATCCCTTTAGAAGATACTTTATTTTTTTTAAACGTTAACAAGAAGTACTGTAAATGAAATGTGCTACAATGCATATTGCATATGTCATTAAGAAGCAAAGAGGACAAGTGGGGGAGGGGAGGGGATTTTTGTCTCCAATATTATTGAAAGGTTCTCAGCTTTCTTTCTCTAATTAAAATGATTTGTCCATTCCTACCAACAGTATATTGTGTTTTTGTTAATTAATGTAACTCAAAACCTTCTAAATCTATGAAGCATTTTTGGATTTGAGATAATTGTGGAACTATCATTTAAATATTTTGGGTGATTTTTAGGTTCTATGTGTTGGATTTAGTATAGTATTTTTGTATTTAATTGCACGCACACATAAAGAGACATGAAGACGTCCTCTAACTTAGTCACTGTATTATTTTCTGTACTTAGTTTCAAACACATGATTCGAGGGGGTCACCCTCAGAGGGAAAATAGAAAATGTATCCATGCAGCCAGTATCAAACCATGTGTTATATGGACCAGACTACAGGAAATAGCATCTAGTCATTGCAAAATGTTCTGGCAGAGGACCCCCAGAGCCCCCGCTTTACGTCATCCCACCCACATTTGTTTTGCGTTAAACTAACAGCTTACTGTAACTGAAGATTACATTTTACTAAAGACCTCATTTCACTCTGTAATTGGTAATGATGGTAAAGTTTATATGATCCATAGAGCCATGGCAGATGGTGTTGCTATATCTACCACAAATTCAAAAGTATTTATTTTTACTCCCAGGTTGACTCCCCTTCGTTATGACCAAAGAGACCGCATCACACACCTCGGTGAGCTACAGTACAGCGTGGATGACGACGGCTTCCTCCGCCAGCGGGCGAATGACCTCTTCGACTACAACTCCAACGGCCTGCTGACCCGCGTGTTCAACCGAGTGAGCGAGCGCACAGTGTGGTACCGCTATGATGGCCTCGGTCGACGTGTGGCCACCAAGACTAGCCAGAGCGAGCAGCTGCAGTTCTTTTATGCTGATCTGTCGCAGCCCACCAGGGTCAGCCACTTGTACAACCACAGCAGCAACCTGATCACGTCGCTGTACTACGACCTTCAGGGCCACCTCATCGCCATGGAGCTGAGCAGTGGGGAGGAGTACTACGTGGCGTGCGACAGCGTGGGAAGCCCGAGGGCGGTTTTCTCAAGCAAGGGCCGACTTGTCAAAGAGATCCTGTACACCCCGTACGGAGAGGTCTACCAAGACACCAACCCGGACTTCCAGCTCGTCATCGGCTTCCACGGAGGATTGTACGATGCGTTCACGAGGCTGGTCCACCTGGGTAGGCGTGACTACGACACCTTAGCAGGACGGTGGACTTCACCCAATCACGAACTGTGGGGGGAGCTCAGTAAGGAGCCCAAGCCATTCAACCTGTACGCCTTTAAAAATAACTGCCCTGTGGGGAGGGTGGAGGAGGTGACACAGTTCACAACAGGTGAGCTACACACACACACACACACTAACACTAACACACACACTAACACACACTAACACACACACTAACACACACACACACTAACACACACACACACTAACACACACACACACACACACACACACACTAACACACACACACACTAACACTAACACACACACTAACACTAACACACACACACACTAACACACACACACACACTAACACTAACACACACACTAACACACACACACACACACTAACACACACACACACACACTAACACACACACACAACACACACTAACACACACACACACACTAACACACTCACACACACACTCACACACACACACACACACTCACACACACACAGATTAGTCTTAAATTTAATGGAGCCACTCAGTGAGTATGTTTACATGCACTTAGAAATTTGAATTATTGCCTTATTCTGATTAAGGACTTAACTGGAGTTTCCCAGGAATACAAATTTACATACCAGCAAGAGAAATTCGAATTACTGTTCCACTTCCAGACACTAGGTGATGTTATATGCACTTTGGCATTTTACTGGTCAGCGCTGTAGAAGAACAATAACTAAAGAAAAGCAGCAGATTTGAAACAGACGTAGTAGAAGGACAACAACAAGAAGATATGGACGATGATGCAGCAGCTCAGTATGTTTCATACTTCATGTTTATTACACGTAGCATACTAGCGCTGTGACGTTCATTGTGAAGAACCGATTCTATTGAACGGTTCTTTAAAATGAACGACAGGAGCCAAGTCGTGGCTCAGTGGGATCTGTTTTTCACACACACATGCACACACAACAGCTCCACCTTCACCCCCCCTACAGTGAGAGAGAGAGAGAACATCACGCAGAACCCCCCCTCCTACTGTCGGACCCTTGCTGCGCTGTGATTGGTCAATCAACATTTCAGGGCGGGAAATACCCATGTGTAAAGAAGCATGCACTTCTACATGTGGAATGTTGCCCTGGAATGTTGAGTGACCAATTAGAGCGCATGCAAAGGTCCGACAGTGGGAGGGGGCTCTGCGTCTGTCAACAGAGGGAAGATCAAAAGTCAGTTTGTTTAATCACACAACTTTCAGTTTCCAACGCTTTTGTTTGTTCAGAGATTGAAAGAAATATTTAGAATTTCAAATGAGTCAGGGCCAAAGGATAAGGAGTAGTGACTGGATCTAATTTAATCAAGAGGGACAAACCAAAGGCAAAATGTTGGGGACCTAGTTTAAGCCGAAAACACTTAAAAAAAAGAAACATTTTTTGAACGGATCTTTGAAAGGAATGAGCCATAAAGATCCAGATCCCCCAAAAGAGCCAAAAATCCCACCTTTATAGCATACGTCTTGTCATGCTGTGACTCTAGTCCAGTCTGGGGGGCGTGTCCAGGACAGTCTTAGTTAAGTTAAGGTCGGGTGCAGTTTACATGCATGGAAAAATTCAATTACAATTGCATTATCCAACTGGATTATTCTGACTTCTCAAGATGTAGTTTGATTCGATTCCACTGTGATTAAGGTGTTTACGTGGTTTTTAAAACGGGTGTTCAAAGTACTCACGTTCTGTACTTAAGTAGAAGTACAGCTACTTGTGTGAAAAAATACTCTGGTAAAAGTAGAAGTACTGATTCAACTCCATTATTGAAGTAAAAGTGAAAAAGTACAACTTGTCAATTGTAATAAAGTAAAAACTAAAACTGCATTTTGGATGAAATAATACTTATTTTACCAGGAAAAAAAACAGGAAAAATTTTAAAATATCCAAAATAAAGCATTTATAGGTGAGTTATTGTGTAAATGATGTGTTTTATTGTGTCATAATACTCAGTTTAGTGGGTATGGACAGGACCTTTGGGAAAAATTAAAGTCATAAAGAAGAGATTAAAAATAAAAAAAAAAACCCTAATTATGAGATAAAAATCTAAATCATGAGATAAAATTTCAAAATTAAGAGATAAAAAATAAAAATGATGAGGAAAGTCATAATTATGAGAAAAAAAGTTGGAACTATGAGATAAAAAGTTAAAATTATGAGAAAAGAAATGGATAATTATGCGATAAAATATTCAATTTTCAATTCAATTCAATTTTATTTATAAAGCCCTAAATCACAACAAAGTCGTCTCAGAGGGCTTCAAAATGATGCTATAGTTAGTCACAATTTCTGATTTACAAATAATTTTTCATACTGTCACATTTCTGTAGTTTATTCTGAAAATGTAAAGAGTATAAAGTACAGATATTTAACCAAAAATGTAGGGAGTAAAAGTAAAAAGTTTCCAGTAAAATAAATACTAGTACAGATACCTAGAAAATGTACTTAAGTACAGTAAAGGAAGTACTTCTACCTCTGTTTAAAACTCAGACTTAATTGGAGTAAGGCAATTATTCAAATTTCTCAAAATACATGTAAACATAGAGTACCTACCAACGATGACATGAACCTGCTACATCGCAGCTCAGGATCAGATATTACCCCCACAGTCCAACACACGCCTACAAGGAAACATCTGCTGTACAGTGTGACAGAACAGGGCACACGGCTAACCACAGGTGAACACTGTGGCAGGCAGAGAAGATGACAGACACAATGTACTGACAACAGAAAAGACAGCCATGCCTCTGATCATCATGTCAGTTTTTTTTTTTGGTTTTTTTTTTTAAACATGCACCATTATGTTTTGTTCCCGTGCTTGTCAAGAACAAACTGTTTCCCCGAGAGAAAGGGGAAAAAAATAAAAAATTAAATTAAAAAAATCCACCAAAAATTCAAGAAAGAAATGAGATGGAGTAGAAGAGTAGGAGGATGAATATAGGACGTCAGTGGAGACATATGTCCCTCTGGCTAATGGAACATTCATTTGGACTGTCACATTTTTCTGCTGCGAGATTGTTTATTACAGGCAGAAATCTGTTTGTCAGGAAAAGACGAACTAAACCATCTCGGCCTATGACTGCGTCTGTCTCGCTCTCACATATTGTGTGATTTCCTGTACTAGGTGTTACTTCTCTGGCCTTATGACTTTTTGTTTGCTTCACTGTATACACATTATATTCCAACAGTCTCACTCAATTTTCTGTGTGTTTGTGTGTGTGTGTGTGTGTGTGTGTGTGTGTGTGTGTGTGTGTGTGTGTGTGTGCGTGTAGACATCGGTAGCTGGCTGCAGCTGTTTGGTTTTCAGCTTCATAATGTTGTCCCAGGCTTTCCAAAGCCTGAGGTGGGAAGTATGGAACAAACATATGAACTGATGAAGACACAGACCAAGACTCAGGACTGGGACTCCAGCAAGGTGAGCGTTGAACCACAACACAAGCAGCCAACAGCGCTACTGTGACATTAAAGTTTCCATGTATGTCACTTCTACAAAACACCTGTTGACAGAGTTTGAGGATGTTCACTTTATTTCAACATTAAAATTGACTCAGGGTGACTGGACGGCTCGGCCCAAACCAGGCTGGGTCAGGCCAGTGCTGACAGTAGATCTTATCCAAGTAGTCTTTTTGTTTTGTGTTTTTATAGTTTTTGAGTTTACTTTGACATTATGAAGGATAAAAAAACGAGTAGCAACAATAAATAGCAGATTCAACTAGATTAAATAGAATAAAGAAAGAAGAAAAGGATTACAAAATAAATAAATGAGTGTAATATGTGTCTAAGTTCGTCCAAATATTTGCTGTCATTTTTCATTTTGTATAGAAAAGAAATATATTATGTTGGTCTATTCATGAAAAAATAACTAAATATATCAGCAAGGAAAAAAAAATTCAACAGCAAATGCCTCTATCTATCAAAGTCTTTTTCATTTCTTAAGTGGATCTAAACTAAACTCTATCGCAGGGGTAGACAGTTAATTTTCCTATGGGACCACAAGAGAAACTTGACAGTTGTTAAGGGCTGGATCAATACACTTGCAGCTCTGCTCAATATGTATCTCTATAGACGTATAATGACTTTACTATAATATAAAAACAGGGTCTCTGTGGATCCTTAAAAAGCCTTATTTACAATATGTGGTTTTTAAGGTATTAAGAAGCATTATATTTCACTATTTTTTTAAGTATGGCATATATTTCACATTGGAGGTATTACATTTCATCTGGGTAAATTAAAAACATATGTCTGGATGTGTTTCCACGCCAGTTGTCGTTTGTTACCAAGGTGTTGAAAAAGTAGAGCCGTTGTGTGTCTACTGTAATAGTACAGGAATCAGACTGCAGGGGCCAGTGTGTCCTTTTATTCAGCATTTACGCCATTGAGTAGAACAGACGAAGAAGTGTTTGGAACAGACATACGTGAACATGAACCCAGATGGGGAAGTGACAGAAATACAACAATGTGTGAATATGAAGCACTATGTAACGTATGTGGTAAATAAATGACGTTAGGAACAAAGGGCTGTAAAAGGCCTTGACCCTCACATGAAAGGGTTAAAGCAAACACACTATGCTGCTAGTCAGGTAACAACAGTTCCCACGACAATGTTCACCCCAACACTCTCTAGGTCACAGCATAAGTGCTTTAGCTGCATTCACCCCCAACCACTATGTTAAAGGTAGAAACACTGTGGGTTCTGGTGACGATATGCTTTGAACTTTATCTAGAGCAGAGGTGTCAAACATGCGGCCCGGGGGCCAAATCTGGCCCTTTGGATGAATTTATGAAAAGAAAAATTACACTAAGATATAAATCATTTTAGTTCACATTCAGACCAATTCAGTCTCGTAATATAATAACCTATAAATATATAAATAAAGTATATTGTTTTTGTAATTTTTTTTCATTTAGTGACACTAAAACTAAGTATAATTTCACAAAAAATCTCAATAATCAGAACAAATATGAAATATTGCAAATGTCTTCAGAGAAGTATCACTAAGTATTTTTTTTATATAATATTCCACCTATTACTAAATATTTTGCATATCTGTAGATCCACTATGATCTGTAAATTAGAATGCATATGTGTAAATGATGAAATAAAGCCTAATATTTTTTGTTTTCAAGGTGTAATTTTACTTTTTTTGTTCTGGATGTTATTTATGTATTGTGTTGGTTTGGCCCACTTCAGATCAAATTTAGCTGAATGTGGCCCCTGATCTAAAATGAGTTTGATACACCTGATTTAGAGTGTACTTCTTTTTTTTTTTCACTGTATGTATTTGTTCTGCGGTAGTGGTCTTATTTTTTTTATACTCAAAGGTCTTAAAATGGTCTTAAAAAGCATTATATTTGCTTGTCAGAAATGTGCAGAGACCCTGAAAAACAATAATACAATGATAAAATGAACAGAATACAATACAAACAGAATACAACTACTTAATGAATATGTACAAAAGCACTTTCAAAAAGCACTTCCACATTACTTTTACATGAAAAAATTATAAATGCATGTTTATCTCAGTTCTTTTTCTTTTCTTTATCTTTGAATCCAGTAATGAAATACTTCGTACTAAGTCCATGTTCTGTTAAAAACTTTGCATTCTGAATACATTCTGGCTGAAACTGACCAACAAACCAATCTCTGCAGTTGCCTTATGTTAACTACGGAGAATATGTGTGGAAAAACCTTAATTTAATCCAAATAAATAGATCTTCATTGATCTTTAATTTGGCAATGACCTCATATGCCAGTTAGGGTCAGCTGTCCTGTGGTCCCCAGGCTGTACAATGTCCATGTCTGCTACATTAGCTTTGGCGCTAACACAACAGTTAACAGTTGAAAAATATTTAAAAAATTATATTTTCATAAAGTGATTCAACATTCTCCACATTTCACTGCTTTTACAACCAAGCAATAAAACTCCACGGTCCAGAAAAGTATTGATTTAAAACAACTCCTTTCACTGATATTTGAGCATTTTCTGAAAATACTGTTGAATTTCCAACTGAAAACAAGTGGATTAAGCTGTGAATAATTTATAACCTCCCACGTTTTAATGTGAAAATGTAATTCATATAGACTTTGATTCCAACTATTTATAATAATAATGAACATTGTTCAGCCTTAACTGATGTTTCTCAGGAAGTCAAACTGAAACAGTCGTCTACGTATAATGATTTTAGATTAGTTTCATGTCACACCCGTGATGACAGCTTCAAGTGTTTGTATCAAAGTGAGACATTGATATGAGTAAGTGTATTAATGAATCATTGTCCTGTTTTGGGTTCAGTTGGTTCTAGGGATCCAGTGTGAGCTGCGTCGACAGTTGAGGAGTTTCATTTCTCTGGAGCGACTTCCTCTGCTCTCACAGCCTGTGGGGTCCACCTGCCACCGACCGCCACGCCCCCCACCCTTCGGCTCCAGACCCTCGCTCCTCGGCCCCAGTATCCGGTTCGCCATTTCCCACGGCCACGTTAGCGCAGAAGTTATCGGCGTGGCCAACGAGGACAGCAGGCGTGTGGCGGCCATTTTGAACGGCGCTGTCCACTTGAGCGGCCTGAGCTTCACCGTGCACGGCTGCGACACCCACCACTTCCTTCAGTCCCGGCCAATCGAGGAAGACCTCGCCCTTGGGTTAGGAGTCGGGGGCCGCCTCCTGGAGAACGGGGTGAACGTGAGCGTGTCTCAGATGAGCGCCACAGTGAACGGCAGGACTCGACGATTCGCCGATATCACACTTCAACAGGGGGCGCTGTGCCTGTGCGTGCGCTACGGCGGCACCGAGGAGGAGGAGAGAGCGAGGGTGAGGGAGGAGGCAAGGAAGAGAGCAGTGGAGGGGGCGTGGGAGAAGGAGAGGAAGCGGGTGGAACTGGGGGACGCAGGGAGCAGGGTGTGGAGCGAGGCGGAGAAGCAGCAGCTACTGTCTGGAGGACGCGTTCAGGGTTACGACGGATACTACTCCCTGCCTATAGAGCAGCAGCCGGAGCTGTCCGACTGCCCCGCCAACATCCACTTTATGACACTGAGCGAGGTGGGGGGCAGGTAACAGAGACACGTGAGCAGCCCCCCACCCCACCAAAGACTGCCTGTTTCTACTCTACTCTGATTTGTTCTACTGTTTCTATACTGTATCAAAAAAAAAAAAGAAGAAGACGAGAAGAAAGAAGAACAAGAAGAGAGATTGGGGGAAAAAATGATTTCCAAATGCCTTTAATTGTGACAAAATGATGGTATTTTATTATTATCGTCCAGTTTCTCCGATTTCTAACAGTGGCACAAGCTGTGTGGTTTGGCTGTGGCTTTGCTTTTTGTATTTCGACCGGCCTGGGACGTACTGACTCGACACACCAACCGACTCTGACGGACGGACGGACGGACTGATTGTCTGTTATTTGCTGTTTCAACACTGTTCATCATATATGACTCTGTTCCAATTCACTGAACTGTAGAGATGAAGACTTTAGGATTTCCAATGAAAAATCCTCTTCATGACTCAGATCAAGAGCTCTCTGGTTGCCATTTGAGTTACTACATGGTTTACCTCGGATATACTATCGTTTACATATTGTGTAAGAGAGGCCTTGTCGACTCTGACACTCCCCTTTAGAGAAGGAAACCTGTGCTGGGGTTTTCTGCCTCTGGTGTGCTCCAACAGTAGTTTGTATGAGTGTGTATACTAAAATCAAGAATGTACATAGCCAGTGCTTTCACACTGAAAAAAGTGCTCAACTGGAAATTCTGTTGTTCATAAGTAAGTGTCAGTATTGTTAATCAATAGAAAAACAGTTACATTTTTGCAAAGAATTATACATGGCTATAGTAAATATTCTCGCTGAAAAATCTGACTTTATTGGGTTACAATGCTGATTAAAGTTATTATGTGTGAATTACCAGATCGTTCCCTGGGATTTCATACAGTAGGCATTGTTGCTTATTATTTCTCTTGGTCCCCGCTCTCTCTTTCTCTTTCTCCTTCTCTCTCTCTCTCTCTCCCTGGCGTCTGCTCTATGTCTCGGTGTCTTCCCTCTCTCCCCTCCACACATTTGTTGTTCACTCTTTGTTCTTGTTTCTGGGAGTTTGTAACTTTCAAATCTGTGCTGTCATTATCACCCATCATTATGGCTCAGGCCGAGATATGCATGAGAAACCTACGTCTGTGAGAAGAGAGGAGGAAGACGACGAAGAAGAGGAAGAAGAAGGAGGAGGAGGGGGAGGGGGGAAAAGTACAGAGGAAGGGAAAAAGAAAAAAGTGTGACAGCTGAGGCTCAGTGAGTGGGTGGTGAGTGCAGAAGGGGCAGGACCTGGAGTTGGCTGCGCTGTTCCTACAGCTTGTCTCCTCTCATTAGGAAATGCCAATCAGACTGTATGTGAACCACTTCCAAGGCTCACCCCCCAAAAAAAAGTTAAAAAAGAAAGTAGTTTGTTTATTTTTTCTTTTTTTTTTTTTTTTAATCTAGCTACCACTAATCCACCTCCCCGTCCGTCTGCCTGTCTATCCCCCGCTCGCCTCCCTCCCACCATCACTCCACCATCTGCCCACCATTAATTGTTTGTGTTTCTCTCCTGGGCTGTGGATGACAGCGCCTGCACAATGCATATGTTCCGACTGCGAGAAGGTGATATACGTTCCCCGACTCGCACTTTGCTGATCGGGCTGCGATGCACCTTCCCTTTGGAAACCATATGCTCTGCTAGATACTGTCCAACCTCATCTCGACAGTGAAAAGATGGAGGGTCCGGTTGCTAGGAAACGGCTGCACTGAAGAATAGTCTGGGCTGAATGGATGCTCGGTCGCTCTCTCTCTCCCTCTCTCTCTCTCCCTCTCTCTCTCTCTTTCTCTCTCTCTCTCTCTCTCTCTTTTTGAGTAGCCAGTAATGTCAATCAGACAAATGACAGATTTTTTTTCTCCCTTCCCCAGCAGTCAGCATTCTCTCCATGGAAATCAGCACTTCAATATGTCAAATTGAATTTTTGTTCCACATTATGTGTCAGATGGAGGCTGATGGGTATGACTGTATGAGTGACCTCATTTGAAGACTTTATTGCAACCAATATAATTTATTTTCTTTGCCTTTCACATAAACAGAATTGCATTAAGAAAACAGCACAATATTTGTTGTCAACTTATGTATGCAGTAATGGATATTAATGTTTCAGCAGTTGAATATTTTATATCTCTGAAAGTTATGAAGTATTAAAAAAAAAAAAAAAGAAAGAAATGGCAAATGCAGGCGGCATATGTGTAAAAAAGAAAATGATACAGACATTTGAGTTATTGCTTGGACTTAAAAAAAAAATCTCAAGAAAGAAGTAGAACTAAAAAAATAAAATAAAAAAACAAGAACTGATTTACTACAAAAATATGATTGTTCACAGCTTTGAGAATGCAACAATAAGTTTATGAGAAGACATTTTAATACTCATTGATCCTTTTTAGGGTTAGGGTCAGGAGACATTTTCATTTTAGACACATGTTACATACAGTTGTTCCTTTTCAAATCAAGTTTAATACATGCACATTCTCTGCACTCAACCAGGTCAAATGAAAACAAGTGGTTTCATAGAAAATGTCTGAGGTACAGAAAATAGTTTGTAACCATCATTCAGAATGTAACACCAGCCTTCATACAGTGACATTTTAATACATAATGACATCTGCCAGGTCACAGATAACTCTGAATAGGGATGTGTTCCAGCCACATGTTAAAAACAGAAACTATATGATGTTCCCTTTGAAAAGATGTCCATGTGAAAAGTCACAATGAAAAAAAAAAAGACAAAAATAGAAACTGAGTTAAGAGAAAATGTTGAAAACAACGTCCAGGACCCAGCAGTAGGTTTCATTTCAATTCTTTTTACATGTGTTGGTGACCCATTTTAGAGTTATAACATTTGACACATGATGAGTTTCAGATCCATCTTTATTATAGAAACTAGAAGATGAAACCTAATCCTAAAAGAGTGGACGTTTAAAGATTTTAATCAACATACTGGCTGGTGTAATGATGTCAGTGGTGCGTTCAGGGTCTTTCCCTAACCAAAAGCTTGCTGCGCCTCCTCCTTGTTCCTGTTTCTGTGTGTCTGTGCAGCATGTGGCATCTATTGGAGGCATGCGTTGGGGCTGCTGTGTGTCACTGACAGGCTATTACCGGGTGTCTGTGCCTCTGTGTGTGTTTGCGCCCGTCTCTGAGCGGTGACAGGGTAAAGCAGAGGCATGGCAATTCCTTGTCCGGGCTTCTGGAAGGCTGCTATCAAATTCCTGATTTGCCGGAAATATCGTTTCTGCACACCAGGAGTGGTCTGAAATGCAGAAAAAGAAGAAGGAATTTAGCCATCTCACCCTTTTTTTCCTCTTTCTGTCTCTTGTGTCTCCGTCCCTCACATCAAACTCTACGAAGGAAATAAAAAGGACAGGACAGAAGCAGCCTGAAATGAGCTCTCACAGATTCACCTTATAAAGATATCAGACACACTGGAGTCGAGATAGAAACACATCATGAATAGCATGAATAGTGTATTGTGCAGATGGATGCACTGGAATCATGTCAATTATATATTTTTTTTATATGGTATCTAGTCTACTGAGCCAAACTGAGCTTGGATTTAAGACATGATGATGGCACAATGCAAAAAAAAAAACATGCTGTTATGTACTGAGAATTTCTGTAGATGGGAAATATACCAAGGGGTTTTAAGAGCTAAATTAAGAAAATACTGGCTGAGGCTAAACTTCAAAATAATACTCACTCCCCTGAGGTGTTTTTGAAATAACTTACTAGTCAACAAAATGCATATATTTTAGGATTTATGCCTTAAGATTCTTACTTGTAGCTGAAAACAAATAGAATAACAACACAAACTTTGTTTTTTTTTTTTAGAAACAAGTCATCTACTTTTTAGTCAATATCAGCGCTCGTGCAAATTTGTATTCATTAAATTCAATGTTTTCAGTATTAATAGGTGTATGTAAGCCTATATTGTTTTTTTCTTTTTTTTTACTTTTGACACAAGTGAAAGGAAACCACAGCTGTAAATCTGCCATTTAACATCTCTGAACTACAAAGCTTCAAACTAGTGAATATATTATCATTTTGCACAGTAAGGACTTAGGAGACACTCTGCCCTTTAAAAAGATTTGTTTTCATTTTTATGCTATCAATCAAACTGCAAGAAAACTGTGGAAACGGTGCTCTTTGGACGCACTTTAAAATCATTTAATCAAATGTAGACAGCAACGTGTTCTGGGTGTTTCCGTCTCCGGCCACAAGCGTTACTTCTGTTCTCCCCAATATTTCATTAAAGTGACTGATATTGCGCATGAATAATGTAAACTGTTATTGAGCTTGTAGTGAAATTCGTGTAATTCGAGTCCATCGCTGCTCTCTGTTCGCTTGATGCTGTCAGTAAAGATGAGCGGGGGCAAAAATGTAGTTACAACAGAATTGTAGCTCAGTTGTTAGAGCTGGAGACACAAAGCCTTCAGATGTCTCTATACATTCCCATCTCTGGGTGTTTGCCAACTCTCAGTGCTCAATTACATATCCCATCAGAAATGCTGTCAAATGCAATTCTACGTTCCCCCATCTCTGGAGTATATGCTGATGCTGTAGTGTGCATGTGTGTGTTCAAATTTGAGGACAGAACTATTTCACATGGGCGGTATTATTGCAAAAGTGAAAGGAAAGTGCACCCGTTTCCTTGGTGCTGTCACCGCTTAAAGAGAAAAAAAAAATCTAAGTTGGAGTCAAATTTGCAGCTGAATTAGACCAAAACAACTTCTAGAACTAATAATAATAATAAGCAGCACAAGGCAGAGGATGGATGTGTGGATGATTTAACATTTTTGGAAAGGTTGTGGTTCAGTTCAGTTCAGTTCAGTTACTTTATTGATCCCCAGAGGGAAATTAAGGTGTCCAGGTAGCTTATATAAATACACATAGTGCCCACAGAGGCACATTAATGACAAAGACACAACAACACAAGACACAAATGACATAATTGAAAGTCAGGACAGATATAAAGTGAAATAAAAGTAAGTAAACTAAAATAGTAATAATGATAAGGCACAGGGAAGCTTTAAGCAAAGATTAAAGTGTAGAAGTAGACATAAGGTAAACATTTTAAATGTACAGACAGAGAAATAAGGCTACAATTTAAAGTGTAAAGTGTGTAGAGCAAAGTTTTAAAGTCTACAGAGTGACATATGGTAAAAATTTAAAGTGTACAGATAAAGACAAAGACAAAAAAAGGTAGAGATAGAAGTACACTATTTAAAAAAAGACTGTAGAAGTAACAGCAAAGAAGTTGTACAATTACAACAAAAAATTCTAAGTGAAAATAGATGGTAAATGGACGGCACTTATATGGTGCTTTTCCACCTTTACTGTACATTAGCCTCACACTCATACACCAGTAGGTTTCTAAGGTTCTGTTAGTCCTACTGGGAGACTAGGTCAGGGTTCAGTGTCTTACCTGAGGACATTTTGACATGTGGACAAACAGTCAAAGCTGGTGTTCTGTCAAAATGGGTGAAATGAGCTACTGTACCAGCAGCCAAAATTAACAATAATCTCTACAAATTCACATGATTCTGTCAAAATATGTTACTTTGCATTTACAAATGTTACTAATGATCTCATATACAGTAATGCTGCCCATTTTGACAAGTCTATTTAGCCGTTATATAATGGTCCTATAGGTAGAGTTTTTTTAACCTTGTATTTTTCTAATATTTTATTTAGTTTTAATTACTGAAAAGGTGGGCTATTGTTTGCGTCCGTTTAATTAACATGAACAATAACACTCAGGCAACTCATGTGGATAACGTTCATATCATACGAAACTTACTAACGTCAATATACAATCTATCGTACGCATGTGATTGTTTATATGTTTACTGGTCAAAGGCACGATAAAATAAATCTACTTTCAAAGTATTACTTACATCTGAATTAACAGCTTTTTTCTCTGTGTAAATACTTGGTGGTCATGTACATGCTCAGAAGCACTTGGGAGCTGAATTTGACGCGATGCCCATTTTGACAGAACACCGGGATGTGAACTGCCAACCCTTGGGTCATTGGACGACCTGGTCTACCAACTGAGCCCCCCCCCCGGCTCATACAAAATACAACGCAAAGGTGTTTATCTGAGAAGATTTTTGTGCTAATAGTTAAATAAAATGTAGCTGTAGTTTTTACAGGAAGAGTGTGTTAACAAAAGCAGATTTGTAGTTTATGTAGAAACAACGTATTTCTATTGTTTTGAGAAAATAAGACTGTAAATTGAAAAACAATGTGGTGCCATTTAAATTAATGAATAACAGCTTATTAGTTTTAAAGAAGTAGACATTTGACATTTTAACATTTTAAATATGTGTACTAACACATGGTTCAGTAGGTAGAGTGGGTTGACCAATAATTGAAAGGTTGGTAGTTTAAATCCAAGCACCAACTGTTCACATGTCTCCCAGTTCAGGCCTGGTGGATTTAGAAAACACTGTGGGCACCATGCAGGTCTATGTAAGGCACAGTCTGTTTACAGTTGATGTTAAATTGACATGTTTACTCCATAAGGACCCAGTGTGACACTTGTATATTCCAAAAAAAATGTAACCATCCATAAGTGGTTCATCACCATTTATTGTAGTATTATCTTCTATATTTTGTGCTTTTTCAATGGAAATCAGGTATTTTTCCAACATTTAATCAACTTATCATGTATTTTACAGATCGATTTACTGATCGTGTATAAAAGCTCAAAGTAAAGTTGAGAGTTATTATATAAAAAATACAATAAATGTCTTTATTGTCCCAGTTTATGCACCATACAGGTCTATCTATGTAAGTTCAGTTCATTTACTGTTTAAATTCAATGGTTAAAATTGCACGTTTAAAATGTCCAAGCTACATCGTAAATACCTTTAGGGTTTGATGTGTTTTTTGCAGGATTATTCTGGCAACCAAACCAAACTTTTTTTTCCATAAAAACCAACAGGAATTTTTTGTTTGTTTGTTTGTTTTACAGTGTAGAATACAAAGTAAACATCTCACCTCTGCTGCCCAGGAGCCTCCGTTGTCCTTGTGCAGCCTGTACGTGTACACATACCCCTGACACCTGCACAAATACAAACACACAACAACCTTTGACCTTTGCTCCCAGCATCATCACTGCTTCTGTCTGAACCTTAACTTCACATTTGACGACAGTTAAAACACTAACAGTCTAATATTAGATGATTGATATTAATAATGTTAGCTTTAATACTGACAGCACACATAAGCAGTAGACACCTGGTACAGAGTCACTGTTACGGACTAAGTAGCACCCATCTCTGCCGTCCTGGCCCAGTCGCCTCTCGCCTTCTTCTTTGCCGATGGGTCCGTGGTAGATGGGCAGCTTCTCCATCACCCCTCAGACCTCTCCTCTTCTACCTCTTCTACCTGTAGATCTGATCTTGTTGTTTCTTCTTCTGCTCCAAACTGCCAGCGTGTGTCTTCTCACTCTTCAACCTTTTTTTATTGCTTCTCACTACAGGCAAAAAAAAAACAAAAAAAACTCTTTTTTGTTTTTTTTTTTCTCTTCCCTTCAGTGTCTATGCTCAGGGATGGGAGCACAGGTTAGACAGTTGTCCAGCCTCTCATCTGATGGTGCTTCTCACTGTTTCAAATATCTGTTAGCCTTTCCAAGCGAGCTGTTTTCGAGTTTTCCACCTACAACAATTTCAGTTTTCTCTCTCTCTCTCTCTCTCTCTCTCTCTCTCTCTCTCTTCCTCTGTCTCTCTCTCTCTCTCTCTCTCTCTCTCTCTCTCTCTCCACCCCATAACCTATACAACTTGATGCCCCGGCTTCCTCTTGCTCTATACAGTATCTCACAAACGTTCACACACCAAAAATACTGCTTTGTGTATCTCTCAGGAAATGATTGCATGTTTTTGTCGTTTAGTTTTTGGTTTGTTTTTTTTTTTTTTTCACAGGAAATAACTTCAAAGATTCAAACTGAATATTTCCACAGCAATAGAAAGCACAAGAACAGGGATAAAAAAAAAAAGAAGAAAAAAAAAAGGGGGCAGAATCAACCTTTTTACACATACGTATATTGTGCTTATGTAGTGACTTGTACTGTTTCCAGCTCAATTATCCAAAGGCCTCACTTTTTGTTTGATTATTTAATAGAACTTTGCTTACACTGTCTGTTTTCACCATGTTTTCCATGAATAGTGATGTACAGTTTGCTGTGCAGAATCTGAGATAGATCAGCAATGCTTTCATTTCTCATCTTACTCTTTTAATGGAACTATACTGATAAAAAAAAAAAGGAACACACCGAAAGGCCTATTTACATAACAGTCTCCCTGAACTGTTGTTTTTTTGTTGTTACTAAAGCATTTTAAGTTTATGACAGGAAGAAGTTATCAGTTTTATCAAAAAAAATCAGCATTTAAGGAGGTATTTGCACACTGCGCAGCACATGTTCTCCATTCAATTAAACATGTGTCAAGAATATTCACACCTGCTTTTACAGCAAACTGGCTAATGAAGCTGTGTGTGTGTATATGTTGACGTACTGCAGAGCCACAACAAACTCATCCTGCAATCTGTCCTGTCAGTCGTAAAGTTCTGTTGTGTCAAATTAAGGATCTGGGGATTCAAATATTGAATGTTTACTGCTGTGACACTGTGCACATTTTTTTTTTTTTATTTATTTTTTTTAATCAAACTGATGGCGCAGCGTCTGGTGCTAGAAGCTCATCTGTCATGGTGAGATGCATGTAATTCTAGGTTTGACTGTTGGGATCAAGATTTAGAAAAAAAAAACAAATCAAAAACCAAGTGATCATCATATGAAAGCTGTCAAATCCACCCACAACAACTGAAAGAAAACATCTCGTTCTTGCATTGAGATATTCTTTCAGCCAGTGACCTAACGCTAATGGAGACATTTTTTTCCAGTTTTTCTGTTGTTATACATCGAGAACTGTTGCCAACATGAGTCATCAGTCTGTGTCAGAGTACATGTTTCCCTTGGCTCTCAAAGATCATGAGCGGTGGGACTTTGGGGCTCTGTCTGGCCTGAGCCACCAGTGATGTCCTACTGTCTGCACCCATAGCTCTTTAGCACCACCCAGTGGCACCATTTACATCTAACAGAGGCTGGATGGACTGCAATTAGGACACAGACCGGACTTAGAGAAAATGTTTCCTGCCTTGTGGGTCCAATATTAATCTTTAAAAATATTCAGACTGTCTTGGTTACCAGTGCGTAACGGGTGGGAAAACACAGAAGCTACGAGATTTCAACATGACTGAAAACATTCCTAGTATTATGCATTCAATCTTCTTGTGTGTAATAATCTAGTAGCCTTCAGCAGTGCAAAAAAAATAAAAAAAATGACTACATTGGCTCTCAGCTCACAGCAAGGTAGACCAGGGCCGATGTGGAATGTAGTGGATCTATACTGGACACAAATATAACAGACAGAAATACATCATTGATTAGCTGACGGCTCCTTCAACCAACACATGTGGCTGGACCTGAATGCATCATAAGAGTATTGGAAAATAGTATGTGGTATGTGGCCTTGGTACTGTATGTACACAACCTATGGGAGGCATTCTAAGAGGAGCGGGAAAATGATGAGACTGGATGTCCATCTGCCAAAGCGAGACATTAAGTGGAGGAAGGCGCTCTGTCACAGCTGCTGGAGGGGAGGATTGAAGAGAGGAATGTAAAAATGATGGAGGAAATCAGTTTGAGGAAAAAAAAATGTAAGTGAATGAGGACAAAAATAGATAGAACCAGAGCAGTGGAAGAAGTATTGAGCTGTTCCACAACATTACAGTGCAATAGAAAATATACATAATTTAAAAGAATCATGCCATACAAAAAAAAAAGAATATTATATATAATGCATACATACAATATAATATAATACATATTTAAAATGATCATACTTGATAATCCAGTGATGCATTTATATATGAACCATTTTGTTATTTGTTCATTCATTCATTTTAACACACAATATTTACAGATAAGAACAGTTTTGTCTTTAAAGTGGTTTTGGTTTGGGTGGTGAACATCTTAAACTCTCAGATGGATTTGATTCCTGTTAGCAGTTCAATAGCTACTCTAAAAGAAGAAAGATGACAGTCCAACAGTTGTTACTCAACAAACTGACCAAGTTATTTATATGTTTGAAAACTAACTAAAACTTTCGAAGCTTAGCAAGTTGTATTTGTTGAGGATATGGAAGTGATAGGACATGACGGTGTTTTGTTTATACAGGAGCAGATGAGTTTGGTGGCAGTGGGTCCCATGGCTTCAAAAAGTATGACTTATTTTTGCTTAAAAGAAACCATTTTTCTTTTATGTATTAGTATGAAAACATAATAATAATAATAATAATATACTGGTGAGTAGCTTTGTTTCTACAACACATCTGGATGAAAGGAGAAAAACATAGATAATAATTAAGTGGTTGTTTGTAATGTGCTTTATTAGAAGATCCTATAATAAAGCACATTACTTATTACCAGAGATGGGTAATTCCAGGTCCTGATGGACCTTGAATTCAAAGTCAAAGTCCTGCCATATATTGGTTCAAACCTGTTCATTGAATCAGCCCATTTTGATGAACACAATGCCCCACCCAGGTAAATAGAATAATTAGTGGAATCACCTGTGTTCAGTGAACAGGTTTAAACCAATACATGTTTGGACTTCGACTTGATGGACCTGGAATTACCCACCTCTGCTTATTACTTAGTCCTCCAGGACTGTTGGCCTTGGCTGAGTTATACATAATTTCTAATTATCTGACAATAGGTGGACTGAACAGGAGGCTGATGTTATTTCTGCTGGACTGAACATCCATATGTGAAGGTCCACCGTATGATAAACTTTATTTTAGGTGAGAGTTTGGCAAGTAAAAATGTGTTTACAGGTTTACGCTGGAAAAATACAAATCATCCCAAGTGTATTTTTACTCATTTCTAGTCAAAATATCTCACCACACTTAAGATAAGAAGAGCCAATGAGACACTTATTTTTAACTTAACTAACTTGTTTTCAGACAATAGATGTATTTATTTGCTTATTATTTTATATTATATGACAAATTATATTATTATTATACATTATTTATTTGCTTAATTAATTATATATATATATATATAATTTATTTATCTTTTATTATTTATTTATTTATTTATTTTCCAGTCAAAGGAACAAGTGGATATTCTATTGGTAAGGCTTCTTGAATTAACATTTTCAAGATGAGGTGAGGTATGTTTTATGTTAAGTGTGATGAGACATTTTGACTGAAACATTTACTCTGCAACACTTTTATTTTTTTTCACTGTAGAAGGAGAATTACTATTCGGATGAAGTGTTAAAAATGAAATGTCACATCATGATATGAAAAGGTCAAAGGTCAATGCCCTGTCATATTACTATCATTGTCAAACACATTTGTAGCCTTAATGATACAATATGTTTAAGTATAAACACAACTACAGGTGTATCATAGTTGTGAAATAGTAGTGAAATATACTATAATATATTTTATTTTGCTTATGTGTGTCATTCAGAACAAGAGACTGCAAGAAATACATATTCATATTCACATATTCAGATAAATTCATTTACATAAAACAGCAATAAATGTGTAAAAGTAAAAGTATACATGTTTATCCAAAAAAGACAAAAACAGTAGTAACACTGGTTAATTATTATCCTTAAACATCTGTATTTCATTTATCTGTCAGTGTGTTCTGTTGGACTTTGACTGTAGTAACAGCTCCCATGTTTATTTGAGTTCAGTCACTACTCATTTGGGATGTGGAGTAAATAGAACAAAGATAAGTTCTGTCCCTTAAAGTCCACTAGGCAGCACCAGAGCTCTCCACTATCGCCAGGTCTTTCAGGTCACTGAGTTTCCGTGAGAAGGAACTGAGCCTGGTACTGAAGGAGCCCCTCTTCTGGCTGTGATCGTCCCTCCGGGCCTTCAGACAAGCACACACCCCCTTACAGAGGTTACCGAGGCGACCCCGAAAATGATGCCCGATGAAGCAGTAGAGCAGGGGGTTGATGGCCGAGTTGGAGAATCCCAAGCAGAGGGTGATGGGGGTGAGGTTATGGATGGTCCAGTCCACCCAGCAGCTGTCGGCCAGACCGTGAACCTGCAGAACCTCCAGCATGGTCACATAGTGGAATGGGAACCAGCAGAGGAAGAAGGCCAGAACCACGGCTGCCACGGTCCACAACACTCGCTCCAAACCCCTGCCCTCCTGCGGTCTTCCTCCACTGGAGTTTGGGTTCGCACAGGGGGTGGGGGGTCTCTCTGTTCTACTGCAGTGCTGTGGGGATTCCACGGATGTTTTGACAGAGTGAGATGAACTCTGCATTCGGACCAGATCGGAATCCGCCAGTAAATGTCGACCAATCACACAGTAGCAACAAGAGATAACAAGCAGAGGCAGCAAGAACGCCAGAAGTATCTTCATCCAGGCCAGCACGAGAAACCAGGTGTCGTCTGGATAAAAAACTGCACAGGCCAACACATTCTCCTTAAAGGGGTACAGATCCCGCAGAGCCAGGGTGGGCGCAGAGCAAACACAAGCCAGAACCCACACCAGGCCACACGCCAGTTTGGCTCGTTTCGGGTCCCTGGCGCTCTGGGAACGCAACGGGTGCACGATAGCCAGGTAGCGGTCCATGCTCATGCACGTGATGAAGAAGATAGATGCGTAGAGGTTAAAGGTCAGCATGGCGCCGCAGATCTTGCAAGCTAAACGTCCAAAGGGCCAGTTGTAGTCCTGGGAGTATGGGACGGCCCACAGAGGCAAGGTGAGCAGGAACAGCAGGTCGGACACGCACAGGTTTAGCATGAACGTGTTAGCGATGCTCCTGGAGGTGCTGGATTGAGCTAGCACAAACACAGCCAGCACGTTACCCACAATCCCCAGCCCGCTGATGATGCTGTAGATGATAGGGATGAGGGTGGTCATGGATAGAGAAGGCCATTGTGGACAGGGGGGGGTGGAAGAGGAGTTGAGGTAGCGCTCTGTAGTGGAGTTAAGGGAGGAGTTAAAAATGAAAAGGTCGTCTGGGATCAGCATGATGGAACTCGATGTACTCTTATGTCAGTAGACAGCTGCGAAAAAATGGAAAAGAGAGCAATTAGAATTCACGAACCACTGTTTTTATATTCTTTTTATTTTTGATCATGTATCAAAACAAATCAACATGTATGAAGTCTGTTCATTTAATGTGAAATACTGACACAATGGCTATTTTTTATTTTATTTTCAATTAACAGACTGAAAATAAAACAATTAATTTGTGAATTACCAAACATTTTTTCACAGTGTATGGTCCAACACTGCAATAGAATATAGTGTAGATCAGGGGTCTCCAATGGGCCGGACCAGTAAAATTAAAACATAATAATCTATAAATAATGACAACTCCAAATTTTTGTCATTGTTTTAGTGCAAAAAACAAACCCCATTAAATTATGAAAATACTTTTGTAAATTATCCAAATGCAAAAAACTAACATTTCCTGAAGAAAAAAAAAAGGACAATTTATCCTTAGTCCATGTGTTTTTTATTATGGATCAGTTTTTCAAAGACACTAAAGTCTTAGAAACAGAAGCAGAAAATGGTTCAAATTGCGACTAATTTTCACATTTGTCCAGGTTATTCAGATTTTATTGTTACGGGATAGTAACAATAACAAATGTAAATATTTTCAGAATTTAATATTAAATTTTTTTTGCATTAAAACAATGGCAAAAAATTTTAAGTTGTCATTATTGATAGACAAAGAAAAAACTGAGAAGAAAATATGGAGTCATTTAATAGGTTATTATGCTTTGGCGGGCCGCATTTGGCCCCCGGGCCGCATTTGGCCCCCGGGCCGCATGTTTGAGACCCCTGATGTAGATGAATTGAGTAGTTCCCAATTATTGAATTATCAGCTGCTATTTTGCCATCTACTGTAATTACGATTTTTTTCCCTCCTTGTTGATGGTAACTAAATATTTTTGGGTTGTTAATCATACATGTCATCAGGAGTGAGGATACCTTTATAAATCAGCATTTTTATTTTTTAGTTCAGAGCAACTAAACATCAAAACAAAAGAAAAACAACCAAAAGATCTGAAGTTGTACCGCTTGCAGAGATGTAAATGGATGTGTTAGAAAATAGAAGGACGTGTAAATTGGAGACGAGTCAAATAAAGGCTGAGAATTAACAGGTGCAAAAGGTACAGTTTTCCTTAACATTTTATCTATTTTAAAATGTGACGAAATTACTATCTATCTACTATCTACTATCAAAATAAAACGTATTTTTGATTTAAATACTGTTTTACTCAACTTAATTTTCTATGAGTAAAATAAAACTGTCAGAATACTGTAGAAAATAAATACTGTACAAGCAAGTGATGCTAGTACTGTATTTCTCTGAGGGTTAAACACAGCTGAAGTCTTTTCTACTACATATGCGATAATACATTCAATTCAACCATTGTAACATTTATCAAAAATATCTGTATTGAGTCTCAAAACAAAATGTCAATTTTTCCATTACAAAAATGTCACACATCACCTTATATGATGCACGACATTCGTTTGCCTTTTATGGATGAAGAAAAAAACTTGTCCAGTGTAATCTTTAGTCTTGGCCTCATGTGTTTGTTAGCTGTCCCACTTGATAACAAATCACACTAAAAATACATTACACCATTCTGGAAGTTTGGCAGTAATGAAATACCTGCTGACAGGGTTGTAATAATCTGCTGTTGTTCTGTAGACACAGTTATTTAGATATTTTTTTGGAAGAATAATTGAAAAAGTCTTTTTTTAAAAACTCAAAAATCACACCAGATGGTTACAGACTCGTGTTAATCTTAAGGTTACGTTTAGGTTTAAAGTGATGTACGACATGTTAAACACAGAAAGCAGATAAAGACTATAACAACTTTACACTTCTGTGGCTATAATGGTAAAAAGGATTCTGACTTATACATATATACACACTGTGACCTCCCACTTTAATTTAATTAAAGTCAGTCTAACTGTTCTTTTCCCAGTGTTATGTAATCCACATCAAAAGCAGAAACAGCAACAATCAGAAGGTTTAAAAAAAGGCCAAAAACAAAAACAAAATGCATTATCAAACCAAAGTAAAACTAGCTAATCTCTGCCTTTACATTTTCCTTCTTAAAAACATTTCTTTTACCTGGTCCGATTGGAGCGTCCCGTTCAAGCAGCCAAGCCTCTGCCTCAGTTCTTTTGGCTAAAGTCCATGTTTTGACATTTGCTCCTCGACCCCTCTAAAAGAAATCTGTGCAGCTGAGTACCCCAGACCATATCATGCCTCTGTGTGTGTGTGTGTGTGTGTGTGTGCGTGTGTGTGGAGAAAACAGACTCTGAGAAACCAGATGAGTTTGAGGGACTTATAGCTCCCACGAGCCTCTTGATGATTGCACAACAGAGAAGTTACTTTAGCGTCATTACTGAAGGGGATGGACTGGGCCGGACTGGGCCGGACTGGGCCGGACTGGGTTGGACTGGGTTGGACTGGGTTGGACATGGATGTGTATGTGGACACAAGCCAGACTCAGGGGGGTACTGTAGGAATGAAACACTTTCTCTGTTTTTTTGTCTTGTTTATTGTATTTTTTCATTTCAATCCAACATTTTCCTTTTACTCCCAGTTTCCGAGAAAGACGAACTCAAGTCAAGACATTCAGCAAGAGTCAAAGCTGCGTCTCCAGTGGCTGGTTTTGCTGCAGACACACAACCTCATGTCATACCTGGACCGTAATGAACAGGCCACCAGTGTGTTTAAAGTGTCAACCCTCACAGCCTATAACTGTCCCCGCCGGGGCCCCTGACCTGACGAATTGAAGGCACCAGTTAATTAGCAGAGCGTCGCACTTTGTGTCATATTCTTTCTGCCAGCGGTCAGATAAGGCATGGGAAATATTTACTCTGTCTCAGCGGAAGTTGAAGGAAGCCACTGGGGCAGAAGGCAGAAGAGGAGGAGGAGGAGGAGGAGGAGGAGGAGGAGGAGGGGAGGAGAGGAAGATGAATGATGAGGAGGAGGACGAGCAGATCCTGCAGGGAGTGAACGAAAAGATGAGAAGGAGAGGGAATGACGGAGGGCAGGAGGAGGAATAAAGAGAGAAAGCGGAGATTCCCTCCAGTGGTTTTTCATTAAGCCTCTGGTGAAAGTTAATGAGGGATGCGCGTAAAGCTCTGAGACCGATTACATCACAGCCACTTTGATCAATGGTGTTAGCGGCGGCCTGTATGTGTGTGTGCATGTGGCGGCCTACACCTCAGTACATGTGCAACTACATGTGCTCGATCTGGGCCTGAACGCATCGACGCAGATGTGCACAATGCAGTTTACGTGTTCGCACATCTGCGCACGTCCTGCTCCGTTCAGCATCGATCAGGACGTGACACTTTATAAGACCCACGGGAACCTCGATGGTGAGAACGAAGGGTGAAACTGAGAAGGTGTGTTGTCTTGGTGTAGAGCTGCCTTTGCCAATAAGAGTCATGGGGACATTGTGAAGCCATTTTTCTAGTTAAAATGGAAGAAGTGTTGATGCTGATGTCACCAACACCCTGTGGAATGTAGAGGGGATACTGAAAAAGAAGTGACAAAAACAAAAACATCTTAGGAGATTAACCCATGAAGGCCCAGTGTTAGTTTTTCCTTGATATTTAACTTTTTTAAAGGGGACATATGCCCATTTTCCACCTGTCTGTCATATGCTTTGGTTAAAATACCACATTAATGCAGAGGTACAGCAGCCTCTTCAACCTGGAGAAACAGGCCTTTTTAAAACTCTTAGTTTTAGTGCCTCATATTCGTATGCAAATGAGCCACAGCTGACTCCGCCCCTCAAATGGAACCTGAAAAAGTTGAGGCAGAAAAAGAGAGAAAAGCTACGTTTCCATTGAAGTTTTTTGCAAAACAATAGCGATTTTTCTAACATTTCGACAAAGTATATTTGCGCTTTGAAGGCGTTTCCATTGACGGTTGTTCTAGGAAAGAAAGTCGTAACTTTCATGAAATATCATCCCATGAGATTTCATTGCTGTCACCTTCGGAGGTCCAGATTAGCCATCACCCTGATAGTGTTAGAGTGAATGAAGTGGGTAATTCTCTGGTCAGTAAAACTCTTTAAAGATACTAACATGTCAAACAAATGAACTGGTTCACATTATAAGAGTCTGTATATGTGGTCCCTAATAAGTGTAAAGATAGATAGATAGATAGATAGATAGATAGATAGATAGATAGATAGATAGATAGATAGATAGATAGATAGATAGATAGATAGATAGATAGATAGATAGATAGATAGATAGATAGATAGATAGATAGATAGATAGATAGATAGATAGATAGATAGATAGATAGATAGATAGATAGATAGATAGATAGATAGATAGATAGATAGATAGATAGATAGATAGATAGATAGATAGATAGATAGATAGATAGATAGATAGATAGATAGATAGATAGATAGATAGATAGATAGATAGATAGATAGATAGATAGATAGATAGATACATAGATAGATAGATAGATAGATATTCATTCCCTCAGGGAAATTCAGTTGTCACATAGCTCACACCACATCATACAAGAGAGGAATCAATAAATAAATAAATAAATACATAAAAAGGTTATGGATAAAAGTGAGCTAAAGAGCTAAATATGCTCAGCACTTAACAACAACAAATTATAAATGTATGTAGTGTGTTTTACACAGTTCATGTACTTGACATATACAGAATAGAGAATATATTTCTCTGTAAAAAAACAACTTAAATATTAAAAAAGTAACAGATAATAAAATGAAACCTTCACTTCACTACTGTAGGAAACACCCTGAACACCACTCCAAGATGGCGGCCATAGTTTTGGCGTCCCAGCAGCCAATGGTTGCTATGGTTACTGCGACTACGGCTGCCATTTGTACACTGAGAGAAGTGATCATGTGACCATGTACGTCACATCCTGTGACATATATTTGCGGAAAAGTGTTTCCATTGCACTTTTGTGATAAATTAGAATATCGAAACATCTGAAAAACCACCTCATGAAAGCATGAAAAGTTTTTTTATCGTTATTTGAGTGTTTTTTTCGATATTCAGGTGTTTCCATGACCAGTATTTTATAGCGATATTTAAATTTTGCGAACTTCCAAGGGTAATGGAAACGCAGACAAAGACACCAATGAAATAAAATCAGCTGGAGAGAATCATAGTGGATCGAGGGCTCAGTTTTACAGCCCCGGTGTGTGTTCGGATGCGGTTGGCCAAACGAGCCACAGCACCAGTCGTGGTGCCACCCACAGATCAGCCCGTCGGATCAACTGTGGACCCAGATGCACGCACAGCGACCAGGGCTCAGACCCCAACGCACCAGAGGCACATCAGGATTATGATAGAGAGTAATGGAGGATCTGCAAGTCTGAGCAGTAGGTGGGTTTACCTGGGCTGGTGGGGTGGGGTATTCAAATTAAACTGTGCATGTGACGTATGAAGCACAGAGAATCCAAAATGGAGTGTTTTCATCCCCAAAGAGATCCAAAAAGAAATGGATCATAGTTTCTTTTCATAGTTGAAGGGTCTCCACATATGTGTGTTGGAAAAACATTAAAAAGTACATTTTGCATGATATGTCCCTTTAAGTGATTTATTACTATTTATTATAACATTATCCTCTGTATTTTGTCTTTTTCCTATATTTAATTCACTGATCATCAAGATGTTCATTAACACTCGGTTTGAAGTTGTCATATTTTTTTCAATGTAAACGATGTATTTCCTAATTTATTTCACTGATAATGTAATGTTCAGAAAAGCTCAGATTAAATTCAAAGGTTATTATATCAGAAACAGAGAAAACTGAAGAAAAAGAGACTTTTTCAGTAAACGATATCATTAACTGAACATAAAGCCAATGTCTCCATTACTGTCATTCCATGGGTTTTAATGGTGAATCAATGTTGTACAAGATGACGGCATTTCCATGGTAACTATGAATGTCCAAGTGGATCTGATGACAATGAAAAGATGACGGGTCGATTACATCCTTGGCTCTTTTTGACCTTGGTTTGTGCTTTATCATGTTAGTATGTGTCACTTCCATTAACACTCTAGCATTGTAGAATATTCTGCAGTATTTGTTCTACGTACTATCATTTAGATCATTACTATGTGTAATATACACCAGTTTTCTTAATCTGTTTACTTTCTACATTATTAGGACTCTAAAAAGATGTTACTTTATCATTAAGGAAGTAAAAAATAATGTGTTATGTGTATATTGTGAGAAGGATGTGGCATTAAATACGTTTTCTTCTTACTACTCCTTTATGAGCAGTACATATTGGACTTATTTTGTTATTAGTGCACATATCAATTGCTATAATGTCTTAATTATTTTTATTTATTAAGCTTTTCATTCATGCATTATGAGAACTTTAATCAAGATTTTTGTATTAATTTTTTGACATGAAAAAAATCAAACAAACAAAACAAAAAAACAATGTGATTAAATACAATTTTATATAAACCTATATTTCATAGAGTTACAAAAATGTCCACTCAGCTGGACACTAGATGATTTTAGAAGCAAAGAAACATGTATTTACTGATAAACTGTGTGAAACCAATGAAATAATATATATTTTTAATGCTATTAATCTGATGTTTTCTTACATTTTAATATATTCTAATACTAGTCACTGCTCACTTCAGGGAGGTAACATTCAAAAACAAACTTTTTTGTTAATTGCAGTCTGATAACAATGAACAAACAGTCCTGTTAGTGCAGATCAGGTTAGTGTTTGGGATGATATGGAACTAAAACAATAAAACCCATGAATAAATAAAGCAGCTGTAGAACAGCTGTAGTGACCAGTGTGCATGAAAGGGTTAATGTATTTGCTCTGTCATTAGTTTCTTGTTCACAAAAACTGCTTAATTATACGTCTTCTCAAAACAAATAAATATTCTGTTGCTGGTATTTACTGTAGATACATGTGGTTGACGTTGGAGCCCAGTCCATTACATTCATTACTGTCTTGATGGTGGAACTGTGAGTAAAAACAGAGATAATATAGGATATTTTCAAAAATGTCAGTCCTGCTTGGAGAACATTGGTCCTGTTTGTAAAAAAAAAAAGATAAATTGGGAATGTGCCATATGTCACCGAACAGTGAAAATCCAAAATGAATCCTTACTAATATGTAAGGTATGATGGGTATGCACAGTTGTTTTCTCACCATCTCTACACATACACACTTATGCACAATCCAAAGGCCTTCAGTCATGACACGCAGCTTCTAAAATCTGATATTTATGGTGTCACGCTGGCCAACTGAAATAGACGAGTGAAAAAATAAGAAAAGACAAGACTTTGCTCTCTCTTCCCACAGCCAGACGGAACCCAAGTCTTACTCAATACACTGACAAACACAATTCAGTTGATCTGCTCTCACACTCACACTCACTTTATCTTAACTTTCACTTGTTGTATCTCAGAAATACTCTTAAATTCAACCTTTTGACCTTTGACGAAATCCAAATTAAATCAACTCTGGAGATAATTACATTTTCACTCGTAAATCATTGAGGCTGTTTATGTGCACGCTGATCATTAACCCATTTCTGGAGTCGTCAGATTATTTAAGTGGCCATACAGTATAAACAGGATAATCTGTTTGTATCAGATAATGACAGTAATTGGATTAACACACTGGGAAAAAAAAAATCTTACCCAGAAGTATTTTCTCATTTCTAGTCAAAATAAAACATAGACACCTAAAGAATAACTTTTTAATTAGAGACAATAGATCTGGAATATCTTATTTCAAGAAACCTTACCAAGAAAATGTTCACTTTTTCCATTGGAAGGTAATCAATATAAATTATTATATTTCACTGTAAAGTTACTGTATATTTTGACTAGAAATGTGAAAATTTAGATTTTTGCAGCGTACACCTGGATTTTTTGCCCACACTGCAAAAATGTAAATACTACCAAGTGTATTTTTGTCAATTCAGATTTTAAATAAGACATAATCACACAAAGAGTAACTTTTCAGTGAAATATTAATAAGTTATTTATAGATAATAGAAAGAAATCTTACCAAGATCATTATCACTTCTTCCATGGGCAGATTTTTTTTTGTAATAAAATCTTGAATTTAGGGGGAAAAAAATTGTCTAATAAAAATACGTTTTTATATCTCACTGAAAAGTATAGCAGACTCCGGTCTGGATTAGGACCAGAAGATGGTTCTGTTCAGACACATGACCAATGGCAAAATATTAGTGTAATTTTCATGAAGCAGTTTTGAACTGACCATGGAAATATACAGCAGCTACTGCTATTAGAGTTAATACGGTAAACTAGTGCTGGTAAATGTAAGTCACAAACTATAATATTCATTTTCAAATTAATCAGTTACACAACAATATGACAATTTCTTGGAAAATTAGTTACTACTTTGTAACGAATCCATGTTTTTAATTCACGCAATTCTCACATCACTTCTGCTACGTATGTAATACATAGACAATATGGCTGCCGTTTGTTATGCAATTATTTCAGTTTAAGTAAAAACAAAGCTGGAATCAGAATAATCTTTAGAAAAATAATTATGAGATCTGTTCAAGACAGAGCACACACACACACAGAGGAGCATGTGTGTGGAGAGATCTCTGCCAGACCAAGGAGACACAGGTACTTATACAGATACAACTGGACAATCAAAGGAGACACAAGAATTTTGGTAGGTGTGATAACCAGACCCCCCCCCCCCCCCCCCCCCCCTTACTGGTGTTGACTGGTTTAAACACAATCAACAATTAACACTCTCAGACAAAGTAATAATACAAAGAATAAAGAAATAATACAATGTTAAGATACAATATAATTCCATTACACATCGAGTATGAAAAGTATACATAACTCTACACTTAAAAAATGGCAGCGTTTGAGTGCGTCATCAGGATCTTTGCAGTACACTTAACTTCACCACGATTAGAAATGGGACGCCCTCCGTACCCAAAGACAACATGAGAAGGGCGCTAAGTACAGATAATGGAACACAGCAACAGCCTGCGAGTAGGAATGAAAAACCCTAGGTACTAAAAAGGTTCTTACAGTAGAAAAGCACGGATACAGAAAAGAAACTCCACTCAGTTTGCACTATTATTTATTTTATTCAGAGGTTTCCCTTTTGTTTGACTTCAAATAAAAGCCTTAAACCTATTTGACTACATGGGAATACTTTTATTTATGGTAAAAGAGATTAAATATATTGTCTAATTTATTGCATTTGTTAAAACTTAAACAATGTGTTACTTTTATTTAAATGTGGACTTTGGCTCGGACCTTTTACTTGAGAAAAATGTAATCACTTTTAATTGAATACCGCTGTGATTATGTCTTATTTTAAGTGTGATGAGATATTTTGACTAGAAAGGAGGAAAACACAGATGGTCAGACTTAGATTGTGTCCAGCGTCCTCGTGTCTCTGTCCAGGTTTTGTGTGTGTGTGCGCATTTTTTTTAAGTCGATTTTTCCTGAGGTCAGAAAAACAGACATGTTCTTGACTTTGTATCACTGTGTTTACAAGTGAATCCAAGAGCAATTTGGAGCAATTTACTGAGATGTTTCAAGATCTTTCAAATGTAGAACATCATCACATTTGGACACAGTTTTCATTGGACAGGAAGAGGTTGTAAAGTGTCCCTAAAACACACACACACACACACACACACACACACATGTGTAACAGAGGACAATGGATTTGCTTCAGAACTGTAATGAAAAACAGCTATGATGCTACATTAACTAATACTTAAAAGTACCTGACTTTAGTAATAGTACTTAATTCAATTCCACCATTTGTACACCCTTGGTGGGTGTCAGATACTTAAAATAAGACGCTTGAGTTTGAACATGTGTGGGAGTGGGTGATCATCCAAACACTGGGATTCAGTTACAGGCTGTACTGGCAGCAGATAAGAAGTGCAACAGAGCAGAGAGCATCAAACTTTAGCTTACATACCACGACTATCACTGGACACCAGCGCCACAGCCAATTAAGTTTCCACTAACCCCCTGTTTTTCCTGAATGGAAACTTTTAGTTCCTGTTATAAATTGAGTAAATCATTTTACTTCCTTTGCACTTATTAAACAAACTATGGTGATAACTGAGGGTGTGGTCTATTTCCACTGAATTAAAGGAGACATATGATGTAAAATGTACTTTTTCATGTTTTTCCAACACAAATATTTGTTGTCTGTGTCTGAGGAAACCCTTAAATTATGAACAGAAATTATCCATTCTCCTTTTCAACTGATCCATTACTTGTTGGGGGGGGTGAAAACGCTCCATTTTGGATTTTCTACGTCACATGTATAGATTTATTTGAATAACCCCGCTCAGCTAAACCCACCCACTGGTCACATGACCTCTGCTCGGTCACATGACCTCCATTATTCTCTATCATTGTCCCGATGTGCGTCCAGGTCCATGGTTGATTTGACAGGCTGGTCCATGGGTGGCACCATGACCGTGGTGTCGTGGCTCATCTGGCCAACCTGGGTCCAGACGAACTGGACCCAAATATGCACCGGCGCTGTTGATGGACCAGGACCTGAAGGCACCAGGGCTGTAAAACTGCAGCACTCAGTCCACTTTGATTCTCTACAACTGATTTTATTTCATCAGTGTCTTTGTCTTTTTTTCCTGCCTCAACTTTTTCAGGTTCCATTTCTTTCTCCTCCTCTATCAGTAGACTGCAGAAGAGAGGGGCGGAGTCAGCTGTGGCTCATTTGCATGAAAGCATGAGGCACTAAAACCAAGTATTTTAAAAAGCCCTGTTGAAGAGGCTACTGTACCTCTGCATCAATGTGGTATTTAGACCAAAGCATGTGACAGACAGGTCACTGAGACACCAGGGAACTGTGTTCACTGGTGGAATGATATGTCCCGATTAAAAAAAAAAAACTGTAAGTAAGCATTTTTTTGTTATTTGTGCACATATAATAACTAATAGAAGGTGACATCAACAAACACACATACAAATATGTACATGTAGAGGAATTAGTGATATGCTCAGTTAATATTCAATGCTGCGGCACTTTTTGTTTGCTAATAATGTTCAGTTCAGTTTCAGTTTATTTCAAGGACACAAAATCATCAATAGATCAATCACAATGGTCAGCAAAACATCCTTCTTGGGCTCGAAAAGGAGTGGGAAGAAGTAAAACTTATAAACTCCCACCCCCTTTTTAACGAACTAATAATCCAGCAGTGTCTGCATTCTATGCCTTAACACACAAACATCTACAATCCTTTATATACACATAATTTTATAAGTCACCGCACACAATGCAATTTGTATAATCACCTATAAGTATATATATATATATATATATATATATATATATATATATATATATATATATATATATATATATATATAAATTTTATATTTACTACAAATACAGTGTTTAATATGATAAATTATCCTAGTCATGATGGTTTATATGAATTTATCACTAGAATTTTTTTATAGTGATAATTAAATTTGTGATAAATTAAGTGATTAATTTTTTTTCATTTTTTTTTTTATCTGTTTTTAGTTTACAGCCCTCTACCCTTTCCCCTCAAGTGACTCTGGTCTCTTGGCAGGCCGTCATTGTAAATAAGAATCTGTTCTTAATGACTTGCCTAGTTGAATAAAGGTTAAATAAAAATAAATAAATATACTGTATGTAAAGTCTTATTTTATACATCCTTCTACATTATAACAGAAATTTCACTTATTCAAATGATGTTTTGTATTTTGTTATACTATTGTTATGCATCTTTTTAAATACACAAATTAAAATGAAATTAAAGACATCACAGTGAAGCACAAGTAATAAGAACACAGTAGAGGCACAGTAGAACAAGAAAGACTCACAAAACAATCTACAATAACAATTGTGAGAATTGTAGTGTGAGAACACAATAACAACAATGTAAACAGTAAAAAAAAGAAGCGGCCCCAGGCACAACAAACATTTGACCTGATTGTCCTTATCTGTTGTCATTGGAAAAACACATTTTTGGTGACCTTGACCTTTGACCTGCATTAACCAAAATGTACTGGGATCTATTCTGAACCACCTCACAAGTTTCCTTAAAATGTTATGGAAATTGGTGTGGTAGTTTTTGTATAATGTTGATAACAAACAGACAGAAAAAAATAAACCAAAAACAAGTGGTGCAAGGCACAAAACTTCACTCCGTCACAAACATTTCATCTGATTTTCCTTATCTCTTATTGTTGCAAAACACATTTTTGTAGCTCAAAAACAAACAGTAAAGTAGCTCAATAACAAAATGGACACATTTATACTGTACTTCAACAAGCATCATTACATTACCAACTTTAGATAAAATGTTTAGTGTACAGTTAATATTGTTTTATTCACTTTAATTTTTACTCTCATTCACTGCATTTCATCATTTCTTTTCTACTCTGAACCAGGGCTCTACACTAACTTTTTTTTCCAGGAGCACACGTGCCCCTAAGTTAAAAAATTTAGGAGCACACAAAAAAATAGGGGCACAAGTAGGTTTTAGTTTTAAATGTTTATTTATTTACAGTGCAGTACTTGCGCACAGATACCAACATTCTTGAATGACTGCTTAGAGCAGACCATAACATAACTTTGTATTATGGGATGCTTTGTCCTTTGATACATTTTAGAACGTTGTATTGGCTGCCTTGTTATTAGATACATTTTAGAATGATTAACCCTTTAACTCCTGAGACTGAGACACAGTAAAAAATAAAATAAAATAAGCAACACAATGAACAAAAAACAGTCAAAGTGATCAGTAAAATGAACAAAAATGAATAATAAACCAACAAAATAATATGTAACATGAACAAAGTAAGACACTAACAGAACACAATTAAAGAAAAATAATAAAATAAAATAAAAACAGAAAAATAAACAAAATAAGCAACATCAACAGAAACTAATATATATTCACAAAATAAGAAATAACGTGGAAAAAAGGACAAAAAACAAAAACCCACAAAACCCAAAATGAAGTAAAAAAAAGGAATAAATAACTAGTGTTGTAATTTGGTTCCAGTAGTTTTAGTTTGGGCTTTTTCTTTTTCTTAATCACTTGCTTTTCGACACCTGTACATCAGTTCCATGAACAAAATTCTCAGTAAAATAACAGTTAAAAAAACACTTGAATTTGTCTGAATTTTTAAACTAAACCATCTCCTCAGAACGTGTCAGCGCTGACGCATCAGGAGTTAAAGGGTTAATCCTTTCAACATGTGCCGTGTTTGTCTCGACTATGCGGAGCTGTTCACACAGTTTTAATTCATTTCTAGTAGATTTTCATTAGCTCCTCAGGTCTGTGTGTGTGTCTTATTGTGTGCTGCAAGAAGCACTCGCACATGTGCGACTGTTTTGTTTTCCTCGTTCGCATGATGAAATATTTGCTCCAAATGCGAGTGAAATGGGCGCACTATAGAGCCCTGCTCTGAACATTGTTTCCGTCATCAACAGGTGGCGCTGTGGATCACTGTCAATTTGTGACAATGGTGAATTATATTTTGGATGCAGTGTTACCACATATCACCACTAGGATACACTAAAGTATATACACTGCGTTTTAAAATATGTGACCCGCCACCACGAAACCAGGCATAAGTCGCGCTGAGCCGTTCACAGCTACAGCCAAATTTAGGCTGGAAGGCGATTTCTTATTTGTGTTTACATTTTATCAAAAAATGGTACCTTAACACCTCTATGTTCAGTTCCTGTGGTCATTACATTGAAATCGAGTCAATAAAGGTGTTTATTGAGTCAATTATTTAAGCGGCGACAAAAGTTCAGGGATTGCTGAGCAAAGACAAAGTCGACTTCCACCTCTTTTCGCCGAACAAAACGATCTCCGTTCCGTGAGTAAACATCCAAGTGTTTGGTACGAGGTAAAAGCTTATATTGAATGTTCTGTCCAATGGTGTAAGCCAAATGATTATAATACGTTGCAATTCTGTCCTATTATTATAATATATAAAACTTCTGTGACATGTCCATCAGAGTGTCCTTTAACATCTGTGAATAATTTTTGTCAATCGGATACAAATTATTATGCGTTGCTAAGGACTTCCTACCCCAAAACAGTCCAAAACTTTAACAGACAATATCTAAAAATATACAAATTGCAAAATGTGTCCAAATGTGGATATTAAAATGACCATAACTTTGGTTCTACTTGTGATAGAAACATAATTTTTTCACCATCTTAAACCTTAGTTTCCACTCTACCAAGCTACACAGATACCTCAGTTTTGATTTCCAGACACTTATGCCTGGTTTCGTGGTGGTGGGTCACATATTGACTTACATTTTTAAAAAGCAGAAGTTAGCATATGGGTTAAATGACAATATTGATTCCATTCCTGTCAGAATTTGAATCCTGGTCCCTCGAACCAATACTGTAATTACCCACTGAGCTATCCAACTTCTAACATTCACATTAGGAGTATTTCCTACTGATCTGTCAAACCAATATTCATTTTCAGTGCATTTATATCAAAAACATTTTAATTCAAGGTACTATATGATTAAACTACTTGTTACTATTTAGTATTTTTAAGTATTTATGCATTATGTCATTAAATTTAGTGAAATCTCTGTGGATTTAGTTCAGGTTAAAGGGCTTTAAAATCTGCAAATGTTCTGTTATTTTTCTTTCATTGTTTAGTCATGATTCATGTCTGCTAATTGCGCTTATGTATGTGCATATGAGTGTACATGTGTTCATACGTATATATCTATTGCTATTTATTTATTAATGTTACTTTATTTACACCCATGGGTAGATGTTTCACAGAGTAATTGCATTTGGCAATACGACAAAACACACATTGAACCTGTTAAGGGGTTTCGTGATGAAACGTCGATGAAAAGTGCTCAGTGTTTCACCATTCATCAATATACAGTAGTAGAATGGATAAATATGAAGATAAAACAAATAATCCAAATAAAAAGATAATAAAATAAATAAAAAACAAGATGTGATAAAACACAATAAAGAAAAATAATATAGATTTTCTACTTCCAGTCCATGGCTGCTTAGCTCAAAAAATTTGAATGGGAGTGAATGGAGCGAGTAAAAAAAAATTTGGTGGGTGTTGTGTTGTTGACATAGTTGGTCTCAGGACTGTCATGAGAAGCTTCAAGAAAATGACTTACGTTTTTTTTCTTTTCTTACATGGAAACAAACTCCAGGAGCCCTTGTATCTGAAGTTACGAGGCGGTGTCGTCTGTACTGCTGTAGATGTAGCTAGCACAGCTAATAAACAAACAAACATGCTAATGAGACACTTCCTATTAAACTGGGATCATTTAACACTTACCCTTCTAATGATGATGCTCCAGTTTTTGGATTTAATATTCCACAGATGAATGTTTGAAATGAAGCCAGACTGAGTCCATTTGTAAACCTCCAGGCTCTCGTAGGCTCTCAGAGAGTTCCCTGACTGAACTGAGCTAGCTGTAAATGTTAGCATACTGCAAATCAGGAACGTCTTCTTCAGCTGAGGAGGAGATACTTTTGAAAAACACCCCAGGGGCATTATACGGGTCTGTTATATTTAATATGTCCAATTTCTGCATATATATCTGAATTTCACGCGAACTGAAGTGAGATGTGACTCTGATAGTGTGAAGATAGTTACTGCCATAATGTTAACAGTGGCGCCACGGTCGTCATGGTTACTTCCAACATGGCGTCCTGACAACTAAGTCATGTGACGTCCGGAGCTACATAAGATAAAAACCAGGAAAATAACCTAAAATTAAAACATTATGAGTTACAGCAATAATAAATAGAGCAGAGCAATATGATACATAATTAAATAAGTCAATTTCTTATTGAACTCAGTGATGGCAACAGGAACAAAGCTGTTTTTATAACACTGTGTCCTCCATCAAAAGCTGTTTTATAACACTGTGTCCTCCATCTTGGGACAAAAAATTTTGTCCTCTGTATTGTTATTGTGTTTCTTGTTGCAACGACGGATGTGTTGATCTGCATCTGCTTTCCAATTACATAAAAAGGGAAAAAAATTAATAAAAGAAATGTAATAAAGAACTTTTTTTTTAACTACATTTGAATGTACATTATACACAGAACTCATGGGCTGCATCATGTATAGCTAATTTATTTAACTGCAAATTGTTTTTGGAAAGTTTTTCTATGTGATTGACCAGTACCAGGAAACTGGACCACATCACACCGGTCCTCAAATCCTTACATTGGCTTCATGTGGGTCAAAGGATAGAATTCTAAATCTTACTCCTGGTCTATAAAGCACTAAACGGCCTTGGACCTAAATACATCCTAGACCTGCTGGTTCCTTATGAAGCATCCAGAGCCCTGAGGTCATAGGTCATCAGAAACAGGTCTACTGTGTGTACCAAAAATCAGAACCAAACAAAGTGAGGCATCAACAGACAAACCCAGAAGTTGTATTTGGAATACGGATTTATCGGGACAGGTGATTGCCACAGACCAAGTCCGTTCTGTATAATCCCCCCCCCCCCCCCCCCCCCCGCCCCAGCCCGCTGTTATAAAAAGGTTGGGGATCACTGCACTACACATCACAAGGACATTAGCACCACCTACATGGGGTTAAACCCGTCCCCCATTGGAGCGAATCTGAAGTAGCATTAGCATTAGCATTCGCATCTACAAGAGCAGACGGCGCTACAGTAGCTGCTGCACAAACTGGGAAAAAATGGTGGATCAAACTGGTTCTTGTGCTCTCTGTGGAAATAAAGCCTGGTCTTTTTCCCTGCACGTTTTCAAAACAAGCGTTGGAATGAAACCTAGCTGGATGCTACTGGTAAACACACACAGAGCCAATCAGAGACGCCTCATCACTGTGTCATTGACATGTATGAGGAAGTACCGGTAAACTCTGTTGTTCGACCTCAAGTCATTTTCCTACAGTGAAAAAACAGCTGGAAACAAAACAATCCAGACTTTTTTTTAAAAAATAGAACCAACACACAATGTATTCAATAACAATAGAGAACACAGTAATACTAATGAAATAACCATGGAATGACAGCTTAAAGTAAAACAACTGAAATCAAATCTATATTTATATTTCAAAAACACATAATGTAAGTGTTTTAGTAGAGATTTTCTGGTCAAATAGATACTACATTTTGTACATTTCAGTTTCTCAAAACAACAACAAAACTGTGGATGAACTCTGTGACCCTTTCAACTGACTCTTGGTTTATTTATTATCTAGGTGGGCATTTGACCTTTCACCCCTGGCCTCCACTATTTTTCTGGTTCATCCTTGAGTGTGACCATTTTTCATTCTGAGACAGTCTAGCAAAACATGTCTTACATACCGTGTTTTAGAGTCATGTGAATGTTAGAATTACATTTGAAATGATGTTTTGCAACTTCATATTTGACATATTATCACTTTTATTCATTGATTCATTTGCCAGGGATCAAAGTTAGGCATTCCAATAAATGTATTGGGGTTAAAAAACCAAACAAGTAAATGTAATATTTGCTTCCAAAATGTAGCTGAATAAAAGTATTAAGTAACATGAAATTAAGTTGTAAATGGAAAAACTAAAAAATGGAGTACATCTAAATACAGGGATTAAATAAATGCACTTGCTGCACATCTGTATATATACAAACAGTCTCCAGACACCCTTAATTTACTCACATAATTATGTTTATATATTATGTTTATATGTTTTTACTGATAAATGTGTTTACGGGGGGAGGATGGGGGTCTTTTTTGCTGCTGGATCCTGGGAAGAAAACCATCACAAACTGCAGCCTTTGCAAAGTCATCTGTGGAAAATCTGGTTCAGGGAGGTCAAAGGTCAAAGGTCAGGATTGTGAGCCCCACTTCCTCTGCACAGACCAAACAGAACACTGTGGACAGCATGACACTAGTGACATCAGTTCTCATAACTTCATCATATCTGCTACATGGTGGGGGGGGTCCTCCCTGTTTGGGGGCCCCTTGAGAGAGGTGAGATCTGACAATAGTTAGTGTTACATCCTGGCAGGAGTAGGGGGTGGGGGACACAACAACATCTTTTTTTTTCTCTTCTTTATCCTTTTTTTTTACAATCTGTGAGAATGAAATATGATCTGACTCCCCAGACGTCCAGGTCTATTTTAAACCCAGTCAATAATGGTGGGACATGGTTCCAGGACAAAAAGTCTTAAACAGTCTTTGGTTTTGTTGTTTCTTCATGGTTGTAATAGGTGTATGTTTATTTTATATTTAATATAATATAACCTCCTGGGACCCAGGAATGTATAATGTTTTGGCTTTTTTACATTAAATAATTGACTTGATTGGGGGGGCATAATTAAATAGTTATTCAGATAAAATTTTTATTTTGCTTTGAGTTTTATTATATTATGTCATTTGCAGAGGACAGGATGTCTTTTTTCTTAGTAAAGCTGTGACAGAGGACAAACATGCGTTGCTGGGTCTCAGGAGGATATGTGCACAGTATTGAAACACAGTTTATGTTTGTTTTTTATTGTGTTTACATAGTTATGGTATATTCCAGCTGTACATAATTTACTTTAGAGACTAAGAAATACATATTGTTAACTCATTACATAATTTCATTTATTTATTCATTCCAGTCTCCATGATTGGAAAGGAGTAGGATGAAGAAAACTTATCATACATGCCGTTTTTTTACAACGTGCGCTACATCAAACAATTACTATTACAAACATTATGGCAAAAAAAAGAAAAAATAGTTTACATATCAGTCAATGAACAAATAAATCCAAAATTATAAGCAAAACTATGTCATTACATACTGTATTTTGATATAATTTCTCCACTCTCTCCTTCTATCAACAGCCAAACAATTCCACATTCTAACACCAACAACAGAAATACACATTTGTTTTCCAGTGTTTAAAATTAAACCTCCTTCTATGTTGTTCATCCTGTGATACTAAAACAAATAATCTCTGTAATCTCTAGCTCTAAACAAAACCAACAATGTCCTTAACACAGATAACACTTTAAACTTAAATAATTAAATAATTCTCTCAGTCATTTTTTTGTGATATGAAACTTTATTTAATACTTGTACCACAATTTTTCCAGAAATATGACTTAGAAAATTTTGGTCTTTGTTCCAATATGTTCCATGTGATTTTATTCACAATCATAGAGGGACACGGTTCCAGGACACCAGCTGTTTCTTGTTTGTTTCTAGAACATTTCTGACAAAAAACAGCAGAGTCACATCAGACCAGAGCCCACAAGTCCCTTAACCCCTCAGCTCCAACCACCAGCACATACTGTACAGCATCTGTGGTTTCCTACACAAGAAACAGGAAGAAATGGGCTGAGTATTGACGTCTAATTGATCTGACATGTCCCATATATATATATTTTTTTAACGTGTTTCAAACATGTACATGCAAAACACACATGGTAACACATGCACATTTGGTCCCTTGGGTCATGGCTTTGGTCAACCTCATACAGAGTTTATGAGGTCCTTAAAGCCTCTGAGGAGCACTAAACAGACCATAAAGATGGTAACAGATAATGTGTTCCCTTTGTGGTCAGACATAATATACTGCAGTTTACATCCAAATACAGTGGTACCTCTAGTTACCAAAGACCCAGTTAATGAAGAATCCAAATAACAAAAAAACTTTACTTCAATTTTTCGTCTCTGAATACGATAGAAAATTCTATGTACTATGTATGTAATTGTGAAAACTTATATTGTAATTTACATGAAACACATCATGAAAACTGTGTATATAAACAGTATTTTCAGGGTTAATAACAGAGAATATGTTTCTGTCGGTGTCCAGTAGGTATTTACAGCAGTCGCTTTACGGTCCGTTTCTCTCATTCTGATGAGCAAGACTGAGAAATTTCTCTGTCTGCTTATTTCTCTGTTTTTACAGAATCATTATAATCTGTCAACGTGGTACCATCCCCGATACCCCTAACATACTATTCTATTCTATGTACTAGGGCATTAACGACTTAAGTTTTTTTCAAGTTGACTTATTCGTCGAGTTGTTTTGATGACATCATCACATTGTCAACAGAGAAACAACACAGATACACGGTGGAAAAATAAAAACATGGACACCTGTCTGTCCAACAATGGGCATCTTGTATTAAAGTTCACTGCAATGTAACAATGTCCACTGACACAAACACAAGCATCAACATTTTAACCCCAACAAAACAAAGGCTAACGTTAGCAAAGAGTTTTTCTGTTAAATGTAACTGAACAAAATCAGTAGGTGAACATATGTCTGCATTTGTTCTGGACCCACGGCTCTAAAACCGGACTGTCCACACGTCTGTTACACGTCCTCACTTTTTATATTAAGTGTAAAAAGTTTAAGGCAGCGACCGACAAGATGAACCCCTCACTGTCCACATCATGTTTGGAGGAAAAAAGAGCGTGTTGTCTTAACGTGGGTGGTCTGTGCTGCTTATTACCCAGGTTAGCTAGCTAATGCTGCTCGTATCACTCAGGTTAACAGATACTTCTTCAGATGGCCGCGCCGTTTTTAAAAAAAATTTCCACGCATACGATGTGTGTTTTGTTAGCCCACCACAACTGCAGGTGTCTTGTTTACGTCTGGTCTGTGTTTACACGCCAAGAGAGCGAGAAAGTGAGACAGAAATAATAAGAGAGAGAGACAGGGAGAGAAAGAATAACATGCGACTTGTCGACTCCTCCGACTTGTGCTATGGAAGTCAACGCGTCGACTAGTCAACATTTTAGTTGATGTTCTACTATGTACATTACTGTACGTACATGTACTGTATGTAACTATGTCATGTACGTAAACACGTCATGTTCATACTGTCCGTAACATCCCATTGGCTATGAGGGAGCTACCCATGATGCTTTTCATGAGCCTTTGACCCTCATTCATCACACAGTTCTAACCATGCACATCTAAAGGACAGAGCCACCGCTGCCCCACGAGTCCCCCCGAGCGCACCTACCGAAACCCCACCACAGCACCCGCCACCCACCACAAGGTCAAAGAAAGTGACTCCTGGTGCGAACGAAAAGAAGAAACAGGCTGCGTTATCAACAGAAGTGAAATAATAGTTGACAAAAAAAGAGGAGGCAGCCATTTTTCTACCAACCCTCGGAAAAAAACACCCCGAAAAAATGTCCATGAGCCATTGCCATTGCCCACCCCGATGACGCACACCCCAGGAAGACCACGAACAGATGTCAAAGGTCCCTGGATCTAGACTCCACCAAATATCTGTCAACTAACACCGCTAAAGGTGAAAGTGATAAAACAAACACAATGTTATGAAAATGACCCACATGTCTGGGTCATTTTAATGGTTTAATGTTTAATGTTCAGTCAGTGAAGACACATTTACCCACTGACACCAATACATTACATCTAAAATCTACATTTTCTTTGACTTTTAACACATATTTCATACAAAATTTGTAATTTTTAAATAATTTTTAAAGGGTTTAGGGGGTAGTATTTGGGACCTTGGAACAAATCAGGCCATTTACATGTAAAATGTGACTATATTTAAGAAAAATGTACGGTACGAAAACACTTCTGGAACAAATTTCATAAGTAGAGGTACTACTGTATAAGAAAATTGTCTTAAAACAATATAGCAATTAAAGTAATTTGTTGTTTTCTTATTTGTATTCTTCTTATGCATGCATATATGTATGTTTACAACTCATTTCTCTGATGTAACCACAATCATACCATGTAAAAGCGAAACTGGCGGTGGTAGGAAATATGTTTGACTTCTCTTCCCCTCTCAGAATACCAGACGTGTATATTAATAGTCAACTATAGTATATATATATATGAGCAGAAAGAAGCACACTTATCCATGCATTGTGGGAATGTTCTAAGATCTTCCCCCATATAGATTAAATGAGTAATTTTGAATATTAAAAACTGGTGCACAGATTATTCTGAGGTGTCGGAAGAAACCCCAAGTTCCCACACTGAATATGTGGAAGACACAGATGATGGTGAACAGATGTTACGCAGATTTAACTGTGAAAATGATATTATAAAAGAAAAATGAGATGATTTTGAAATACAAATGTGTTAATTAACCTGCCGTAAATACTGTCTTACCTGTCTGTCTTATGTTGAGTTAATTTATTTTCCATTTATTATTCATTTATTTTTATTATTATTATTTTATTAATTTATTTTTAGATTATATTTTTGCCAGAGTTTGTCTGTCTGTCTGTCTGTCTGTTAGCAGGATAACTCAAAAGGTTATGGACAGATCTTCATGAAAATTTCATGATGTGTTGGGGATGATTGTTTTTTTTTTTTACTTGGTACTCTTGCACAGCTGTTTTTATTATTATTATTATTATTATTATTATTATTATTATTTTGTCTACCATGCTTTTGTGTTCATTGTTTTAATTGCTCTGCAGTTTTTTTTATTGTGTTTTTAATTGATTCTTGTATTTTATTGTTAGAGAGTCTGATTGCACACTTTCCCCTATAAGTTGCTTTGGATAAAAGTGTCTGCCAAATAAATAAACAAACAAACAAACAAACAAACAGACAGACAGATAGATAGATAGATAGATAGATAGATAGATAGATAGATAGATAGATAGATAGATAGATAGATAGATAGATAGATAGATAGATAGATAGATAGATAGATAGATAGATAGATAGATAGATAGATAGATAGATAGATAGATAGATAGATAGATAGATAGATAGATAGATAGATAGATAGATAGATAGATAGATAGATAGATAGATAGATAGATAGATAGATAGATAGATAGATATGGATTAATCTATGTTGATTTTGACAGTCATAGTAAATAGTCATATTAATATAAAATCCATGTATTTACTGGTAGTGTGTGCAAACGATATATTATTTCTGTCTTATTGTGAAATTCAAAGAACACTTCACATACTGTAGAGTACAAAAGTTCAACATAAACCAATCAGTCAATCAAACATAAGTAAAAACATGTGCAGTTGGAGTTAAATGTACAGTTGTTTCTCCATGACTCATATTTCCTGTGCAAACGTTTCACACTTAATAAGAAGAATATTAATGTCTTCTTTTCCTCTGAGAATGATGAGCTGTAATTTCTTACTTCTACTCCTACCTACTCCTACTGGTCTCAAATAGGAGCCAAGTTTATCAAGAACCAATAGTTTCTCTGCCTTGGGCTGTGCCAGTCAGAGCTCAGGCAGCCTTCCAGAACCTCCTGTTTGTCTACTGTGGAACTTTAACCCACAAAGACCCACTACTACGACTGTGGTCCTGTCCAAAGGACTGTTTACACTCTAGTCTAATCTGTATTAGAATAGAATAGAACAGAATAGAATAGAATAGAATAAAATAGAACAGAACAGAACAGAACAGAACAGAATAGAATAGAATAGAATAGAATAGAATAGAATAGAATAGAATAGAATAGAATAGAATAGAATAGAATAGAATAGAATAGAAAAGAAAAGATTCTAAATCTAGATTATTTTGCTCAATTCAATCAAAATAAATCTGCCAATAGAACAAGTGTAAGAATAAATGATATATTCTGTCAATAAAAAGCCCAGCATTAGCAGTAATTGGAAAATAAACTGTGATTGCATCATAACAAGAATGAAAAATGACTCTAGGCCTAATATATAGAAGATAGAACATAATGACACTGATATTATGAACAAAACAAACGTCTAGTTTTACTTTTACTTAAGTAAAGGAGGTGAATCAATACGTTTACTTTTATCAGATTACTTTTAAAACACAAGTAATAGTACAAAATATGAGTACTTTTACCACCTCTGTATATTCCAGCTGTACATAAATTATTACAAATATTAAATTCATGTGTGTGATCATGCATTTCATTTCAGGAAAAAAGTGAATATTATAGAAGCTACATGGTACACTCTGAAGACATGTTATATAACAAAAGATTATTTAAGAAAACTTCCAGAGAGTCAAATCTTTGTCTTTTACATTTGTCTTCATGTTTACTACTAGAAATAAAGACACATGAGACAATGTTTTAAAAAATAATCAAAAGCCTGGATGTTAAATATTGAACAAAATCAAATCAAACTATTAAAGTAGAGGTGTTGTAAAACAGAATGTACAACATTAAAAGTGGATTTATATCAGAATATTAATGTACTTTTGAAATGCTTTCAATAAAACCCATAAAAACTACCTCTACATCTAGTTTTTGGGCAGGGATTATTCATTTTCACTCTAATTTATATCTATGCCAGGAATGGAACACAAAGGTATTTACTGCAGTTTACATCTGTCTGAACCCACAATGTTTTACATTCACTCCTACATTTGATTATTTCAGTTTTACATTCCAAACATAGAAACTAAATGGAAAAGAACACACACACACACACACACACACACATACATACCCGTTTCCACATCTCATGAGGACCAAGTTTGTAATCACGTCGCCTTTGGGTCGTGAGTGTAAGCACTGATTTTTAAATAAAATAAAATACAAATAATAATGATAAACATTTGATAATTAAATAAAAAAATTAAAATGAATTACTAAAAAAATAATTGTCATTTAAAAAATACAATTAATAATAACATTTTTTAAGTTAGAAATAAATTAAAAAATGAATAAGACAAATACAAACTTTTTTTTTTAAGTAAACACTACCTTCAAAACCTTTGAAAAATACATGTTTTGCTTTGCACCAGTTTCCCTCATGCTATATGAGGACATTCACAAAAAAATAATTAAGGTATTTGTAGGGCCACATCATTTCTGTTTTACTAGTGGGGACCTTTATTTATATTTAACCCTCGTGGGGACCTGAATTTTGGTCCTTATAGGGAGCCTAAGTGACGCGATTCTATTTCCGGTTGATTTCCGGGCAATGGGACCTAAGTGCCATAAAAAAAATTAACGCGAGACAATGGAGGGATAAAAGTAATTTTCTGGTCCCGTTTGAAATGTGCTACGGTTTTCACATATGATGTCTGTGAATTTTAAAGATACATTTTCACATTGAGAAAGCACTCACTTTGGACAGGCATCAAAAGTTACGTTAGGTTTTATGTGAGAGTAAGTAATGGACTACAACGTTCGTCTCACAAATATGACGTCACCACCAAGCTTCACCATCAAACTCTTTGAAAATGGCTGTGACTTTGGCGAGCTCCACCTCCTTCTTTCAGGACGAAAGCAAGAGCATCAAACGTGGAGAAAACCACTTTAAATCGGGGCATGTGGAAAGTGGCAGCTACTCCGGGGGAGAGATAGTTGGTCGAGTGAGAGCCAGCATGCGGGACAAGCTCTCGTCAGCCGGGAAGTGGTAGAGGGAACATGTGGAAATGGTGTTGTGATTACACCGAGGCACAAAGCACACAGGCATTTTCAAATGAAAAATAGAAAAGGCGGTATACGGTTTTGAAAAGTTTGCAGGGAAAGATTCTGCTGTGACGTCAGCTATGCGACGTCTGATATGTAGTCCAAACAGAGTCCAAATAATTACATATTTTTACACGCTAATAAATCACAAAACACGTATCAAAGAAACTCCAAATGCACATAATTGGTTATGATTTTAATTGAAGTACAGCAAATGTGTGACTCAGGGCATAAAATAAAGTGGACCAGAAAATAATTATTTTCTCCTCATCCACTCTCATGTTAAATATTTCCCGAACTTAGGCCCAGTGGACCGACCGGAAGGGGCGGAGACTTAGGCTCCCTATCGTGTCAGAGGTCCCCATGGTGCGACTGTGTAAACATATTAATGTCCCCATAAAGATAGGAATACATACACACACACACACACAAAACCTGGACAGAGACACGAGTACACTGGAAACAGTCAAAGTCTTACCATGTGTGTTTTTCTCATTTCTAGTCCAAATATGTAATCACACTTAAAATAAGACATAATCACAGGGGTATTCAATTAAAAGTTCCCGAGATCTGGTTATCACATTTTTGTCAAGTCCTCATTTCCCACATGGGGTTGAAGTTCATGACAAACACTAGAGAATAATAAAGTCAAAAATGTCTTCTGTGGTTGACTTTGAAAACAGTTGTGTTCAACGTTAACTTCAGTGCTTTTGTATTTGATGTGAGGTGAGAACAGTCTAATGTTCCAGACCTTCAATAATATGATGTGAGCTTCAGGTCACTGTTGAAAACAGTCTGTGTGGCTGACCTTCAAAGGTCTGCTTTGGATTTTCATGCTTCAATAATAATAAAAAAAAGAGCCTGCAGTTTATTTTTCACCTTTACCTCTGCAAAGAACTTGAACCATTTAAAGAACTGCATATGTTGTTTTTTTCAGTTAAAGAGCTGAGTCCTTTTTATCTCACCAGCTGAAAGGACATGAGTTTATAATGACACAACTACTAGTCAGATGAATTTGACATTTTCTTCTTTGCAACAAAGTCTATAAATGCTGTTTTCACTATGTGCTTCTGGCTCCTGTTTACATTTACATTATGTAAAAAAAAACAGTAGTACTTGCTCAAAACACGTGAAGAGATACTAAAATGTGAAGTGTAAACACTACAGAGCACTGACTGGTCAGTTGTCTTTTCATCATTGCATCACTAATGCTAAAAACACAAACACATTTGGATCATGGTCAGTGTCCTTCGTGTCAGATGAAAAGATTCAGTGTAAGTTTGATGGGACAACACACAACGAGCGGATGTCAAAACACTTGTTGTTGCTATGATGACCAAATACTGTATTTTTTGGAATATTAAGTTGCAGGGTTTTTTTTCATAGTTTTGCCAGGGGTGTGACTTATATGTATGTAAAATTAACACATTATTATATAATTTAGCATTTGGTATCGATACCAAATCGGTACTAGCAAAACGGTATCAGTTCCTAAACGCTATTTAAAAAGAAAAAGAAAAAAACTTAAATTACAACCAGAAACATGTCCGAACATAATATAAAAATTTAAGTTACTTGCCTGACAAATGCATAAACTATGAGACTGCATCATCTGCTAAAATATATTTGAACATATATTATATATGAACATATATTTAACATATCTAACATATATTATTTAAATTAGTAACGTATTATTATTATTACTAATAATAATAATCATAATAACCTATTATTATGAAGCTAGCAGTACATGTCATGTCACAAGTTGAGGAATTCACATACACCAGTTAACAATATTTGTAGTTGGTGTTAAAACTACTGGTCTGAAACTTTTCATTCACACACTGGATATTTTGATTTCTGATGTGCTATTAGCACAGTGTTAGGCTAGTGCTATTAGCACAGTGCTAGGCTAGTACTATTAGCACAGTGTTAAGCTAGTGCTATTAACACAGTGCTAGGCTAGTGCTATTAGCACAGTGTTAGGGTAGTGCTATTAGCACAGTGCTAGGCTAGTGCTATTAGCACAGTGCTAGGCTAGTGCTATTAGCACAGTGCTAGGCTAGTGCTATTAGTACAGTGTTAGGCTTCGTAACTCATCACAGAAGCTTTCAAACATGGTGCAGCTTTAGCTTTAAGGTAAACACTGTGTTTCACCAAGTGTTTCATTAAATTATATGTATTCCTGCCTTTGCATGTAAATGTCTTTAGACACATGTTGCATATGAAATAATCTGTATCTCCTTGTGAACTGCACGTTCGATCTTTTCACCTTTGACATGTCAATGTCATCTGCACTACAGCTGTTAACAGTAGACAGAAGGTTTAATTAAATGACAGCTGCATATATATATATATATATATATATATATATATATATATATATATATATATATGTGTGTGTGTGTGTGTGTGTGTGTGTATAGTAGTGAAATTTGCTTTCAGTCTGGTTACTACTGTTAAATGTTTTACCCGGTTCCATACCTATACCAACTTTCAGTATCTAACCTTACTTACAATTATAGTCGCACTGATTGGAAGTCCTATATGGACCATCGTTTGGGTCTATGACCTTTGACCTTGAGTGACTGTAAAAGCATCACATTCAAGGTCACTTACGTTTCAACAATCTTCCCCAAAACTCCTGGTTCAGATTCATTGTAAAATGTATTTTATAACTAGAACTGTAGAATGTTAATTTGTTTCGGCCCCATCGGGAAATATTTTTCGACAGTCACGCGTGGTCAGTACATTATCCTGCTTATTCTACAGGTTATTACAGCTTATTACTGCTACTACTCTAACAGACTGGATAAAATACCTGTTACAACATAGTGAATATTTACTTTAAAAAACTACCTGCGGAGTGATATGGTACCGTGAATCTGAAGTGACAAAACCTGTTGCCATTAGCAGCGGGCGTTAACGGCGCAGCGGGCGGTTATCGAAAAAAAATCCGCCTGCTGAAGGCTTGGGAACGTCAATTCAAAGTTAATGGGAGCTGTCGCAACATTCTAGAGGGCCGTAGAATAAATCAGATTAATCACAGGGTTGCTGTGGATTCAGTTTGATTACTCACAATTAAGTATTCCTTTTTTCATTAATATTGGTCTCATTTTATTTTGCATGAACAAACAGACTCAAGAAGGAAGAGAACTTATCAGCACTGAACATGTTTGTCTGGGCAACTACAGTACTAGCAGAATCCCAGATGAACGTATGCTTTGTATTAATGTGATATTTTAATCTGAAAGTCAAAAGAAAACTCTTTCCTGCAGTGTGTCTAATACTTTGTCGGCCGACTGGTCCATCCTGGTTTTGTTTGTCCTCATATTTCCATGTGTTGTTTATTGTCTTCCATCTTTACAGGTTCTTTCTACTTCCTGTCACTACTGGAATAGCTGAATATTAACACATGCTGCTCAAAGTAGGTTGGTAGACATGTTCAGTCATTCTGCTGCAGACATTTTTTATCATCTTATTCACGATAATGGATTAATCCACTTTAACATGTTCATTTTGACAGCTCTAATAATAAGATATAATGTATTCAGTTTGGATAAATTTTGATTCCTGGCCAAAATGTTGAATTAAAAGTTTGCCTTTAGTTATAATTTAATGGTTTATAACCTGTAAATGGTTATAGATATAAATACTGTTACTATGGAGCAGTGATATAAATCGTATATGGACTTTTAATTAGTGGAGTTCTCCTTCAGTGAAAGTACCACCCACTTCTATTGGGAGATTGATCTACATCCAGACCACAGGACTCTAACAGGGACAGAAACTGACAAGCTAACAAATTCAACTTATTGATTCTTGACAGAACATGCCAGTGAGATACAGGGCCACTGGTTTGATTTTTGTCTACATATAAACTGAAGAGACAGGAGACGGACTAATAATACTGTACATTTTTTCAATAGTGTTTAAATCCCTGTTTTTGTGAGGAGATATTTCTGTGTCTGTGAGAAATGAAGTTGAAAAGACACAATTTGAGAAAAATATAGATTTATTTTTGCGTTGCTAAATCAACAGACATTACTTCTTTTTTTTTTTTTTTTAACAAAATGAAACTAATCCAAGAACCGGCACATGTGCAGTGTCTCCAGCTTACAGACGAACTGGGCTATATTACAATAAATAAGAGCACCATGATTGTGAAAGCTGCAGCACAAAAGCCAGTAATTGTTTAGCGACACAGACATGAGAATTCTGCCAATTCGCCATCTGCCAATTAAAAACAGCAGTGAGTGTTTTTTATTGTTTTTGTTTTTTTTCCCAGGTCCTTGATTTTGTACCGAAACTGATGTTGATTCATGTACTGGAATTTATTGCACTTCTGCTGCGCATATGTACATGGACCTTCTATGAGCAAATGTGACAGAGAGATGTGGGCAGATGAAATGGAAATGCTGATGAAAGACTTCCAAACTATGCTCGCTTGCAAAACGGCCTATTTACACGGTGTATAATGACAGTTCCAGGATGCGCAGCGTTTGAATGAGGTATGGGGTGGCAGTGTGATGGTAATGAGGCTTCTCCCGTGGCTGTCTGTCGTCTCTCAGCTTCGTGTAGTGTACAGGTCTTGATCCTCAGGGCTGGACTGGCCGAAGTCCATGAGAGCGGGGTTTGGTTTGAAGCCAGAGCCCCCTGGAGGATGGAAAAGCAACAGCAACAAGAGTTTAACCGCAGCAGAACAGATGTACTGCACAACAAAAACGTGAATCACTCAGTACTGAGTGACATGACCACAAAATACAAACATAGACAGGATGTGATTCAGATTAATGCTGTAAATTCATGTTTTTAAGTTTACCTTGTACGTATATTTTAGTATCTGGTATTGTGTATTTCTTCTTTCTGTGGTGTAGGGTTAGTATTATAGTTCAGAGATGATAGAGGCATCTTCTGGCTGTTTCTTCAAACCCATCTTTTCTCTTTGGCTTTTATAACCATGTGAGATGTTTGAATGTATTATTTTTATTCTATTGTTTTTATTCCGTATTGGCTTATTGTTCCTACTTTTTTGTTGTTTTTGAATTGTGCAGCTTTATATGTATTTTTTTTTGTCTATTCTTGTTTTTTTTTATTCTTTTAAGTTTCGTTTCTTCTTCTGTCCAGCACTGTTTATTTTTTTTTGTACAGTTCTATGTCTTTTAATCTATTCTTGTATATCTTAACCTCTTACTCAGGTTTTTCAGTAACATTTTGTGTTTTGATGTTTATATATAATCTGTCTTTTTGTACTTTAAGCAGGGTTCCTACAGCTCAGGGAAAATTAAATTCCAAGACTTTTTAAGACTTTTTTTAATGCAGTTTGAAATTAAATTAAAGCCGACAATGAACCAAAACTGAAAAAAAAGGGGGGGGGTGGGGGGGTGGGGGGCACCACATGAATTGCCTAGGGGCAGTTTTACCAACTGTTTATTTTAAATAGAACATGACTTGTTGGTCCAGTTGCTGCTACATTCATGAACCATTTGCATCAAGAAGCATAACTTTGAAATGTTGAATTTTACACTAACACACACACACACACCATATAAACACACACTTGCAAAAAAAATAAGTATATTTAAAGCAATACTACACCCACAGAATGATGTGGGTGTATATGTTACCAAATACTTTTTTTGAATTCAAACTAACATCAATCTTACTAATGTGTCCAAATTTTTAAGACTTTTGAAAATTTGATTTAAGACATTTTAATGTCAATTAAGGCCTTATTTTTAGAACAATGAATTCAATGCCTTTTAAGACTTTTCAAGGATCCACGGAAACCTTGTTTAAGAATCTCCTCCTAAAGAGAAAAGAGCAGCTAAACTGATTCCCACTGTTCCTGTAATAGTGATAAATCTACTCTATTCTACAAAAGTAAGAGGAGGATGGAGAAAGGTGTGGAAGTGTATTTGAAACATCCACACTGAACATATTGCACCAAAATAACACTTTTTAAATGAATATTCATTATGTGTGAAAAGTTTCTTAGTTTAGGCATTTGGTTCACACAAAAAAGAAAAAAAAAGATGAAATGAAGTAATGTGATGTTATCATCTCAACCTGAATTTAACCTGAAAGATCAAGATGGAAAATTCTGAAGTAAATCATCTTTATAAGCAGTGAAGACCCAGGATATGTTCCCATCAGATAAAGTGTGATTGTGCATTTCTTTGTCTCTGTGGACATGCATTAAGTCGAGCTTCACATGTATCCTATGTATCACTTGGCGTTGGGCCCATTAACAGTGAGTCGGTGGTGTGTGTGCAGCAGGTGTTTGTGCTACCTTCGTTGTCTTCTGCTGCAGGCTGTTCAGGAGGGGGTGGTGGAGGTGTCGAGGTCTCCTCCACAGGCGCTACAGGTTCTGCTTCAGCAGATTCCACAATGGTCTCTGTGGAACAGTGTAAATATACAGTAACAGTGGGTCAGTTTCAGAGAACTGCAGTGGTCTCCTGGAGCCAGACCCGTCTCCACACTTTATTAAAGCAGTGTTAGTGCTGGAAACGGTCTGACTCTATCCAATAACACTCTGGAAGGAGGAGTAAAACTACAGGAAGCAGCTTTACAACAGTGTCAGAGGAGGACATATTTTGGGGGAACATTTGCAGTATTGAAATGAGTAAAACCACACAAGAGGAACCATCACATTCTAGTCAAAACCTGCCATTTTCAGGCTTTCGATGCAGCTCAGAGGTTGGCGTCGTTCTTTCATAAAATGACTGGGACTTTGGAAATGATGACACAGATAGCGGGATGCTTATGAAATATGCACCCGAGGGCAGGATTATTCCAGCAATGCTTCGTGTGTGTCTGGTACCTTTGTTGTCTTCTGTTGCGGGCTGTTCAGGAGGTGGTGTAAAGGTCACAGGCTCCTCCACAGGAACAACTGGTGACTCTGGCTCTGCAGCTTTAACAACTGCCTCTGTAGAAAAACACCAGTAACACTGCATCAATGTCAGGTAGTTGTGTTATTTCTCTCATAGATGTGGCTCAATCCTCTATCATTCTGGGAAGTGGGGTCATGAACTTGTGATTTGGCAGCATCACCTTTACAAAACTGCATCAGCAGAGAACCTGCAGAACCAACATTATCTCATGAAAATGTGGTACTACAATGGCTAAATGCCCGCCATAGGAATGCAACAAGAAAAGAGCCACGTTTTGGTAAATCTTGCCTTAAAATCTTACATTTTGGGCATTTTTAGCATGTGGTTATGTTTCAGAGGAGTTTGCTTTTCATCACAGTGGTGACACATGTAATGGAAATCTGACAGAAATAGTGCTAGAATTATTCCAATACGCTTCTTCGCTTATGTTTATTGTAACTTAGAGCTGCAGCTATTGATTATTTTACTAAATGATTACTCTATTGAATATTTTCTATGATTCAAGTTGATAAAATGATTATGCAAAAAAATTGTAAAGATAGTGCCAATGTCCCTGTGCTCATCCAAACCTCACAGCTGTCATGTCTTACTATTAACAAAAGGGAGTCATTCAATAGATGATAAAATCAATCCCACTGTGTGTTTTTATCAACAAATGCCAAAAACAGTGTGAATGGTATAGGAAGCCCCCAAAGCTCTTCTGGGGTAACATGTGACTGAACAACAGCAGGTAACTGGGTAATGACATATTACTGTGGTTAAAGCTGTTAAATAATACACAGGAGGTTGTTGGTAAAAACTAATATTTTCTTTGATTTGGATGGAAACTGAACACAGTGAATCAATCGAAAATGCAATGATTTTAGTGAGCAACTGGAAAAATAAACAAAGTTGTAAACAAATTGTTTACAAAGAAAAATTTTGAGGAAGTGATCAGTTTTGTGCCTAATGTTTAGATCTATCTAATGAATCAATCAGAATTAAAATCCTTTGAGAATTGAGGGAGGAGAAGTGATTTTAGTGAATTGTGGATGACGATAAACGGATGAAGCCCGACGTCAATAGGTCATCTGGACCAAGTCCAATGAGCTAATAATAGTAATAATAATAAAAATGTGAAAAAGACATGTCTACAACTGACAACTTGTCCTTTATTCCAGAATCAGCTGAAACAACCATGTCAAAAAAATGAATTGATATTTTAATAAGTAATAGAAAACTCCAGCCAAATCACAAGCATTCTACGTACAATCAACTTTCATTTCCTGTCTTACAAGTGTTCAATATGTCCACCACCTGCAGCATGGACAGAGAGATCAGTAGACCACGATCCAATTAGTTGATCACTGCTGTTAATGGACCTTTAAGGTCAAATTTTTTTTTGCTCCATATCTTAGGAATGATTTGCAGAATTTATTGGCTATGGACTCTCTGCCATCATTGGAGATTTTTAGGATTACAATTAATAATGTATACACAGAGGACTGTCATTGTTTTTAGACCTTTTTAGCAGCCACTGAGTTTTATGTAAGTCTGTCTCCTTTATGTGTCAATGTGTTATGTTTGTTTATTTCTCCCTGATATGTGTTATTGTGTTGTCTCTGTCTGAAAAGTATTGTTGGCTGCCAGTTTGACCAGGACTCCCTGGCAGAAGAGACAGTCTCAATGGGACAATCCTGGCTATATAAAGGATAAATAAAATAAAATATAATAAAAAAGGTCATAGAGGTTAGCCATTAACTACTGAGAAAACTCCACTTTCAAATGGTCACTCCATTCCATGATCATGCTTGAGAACATTCCATGATCATGCTTGAGAACATTCCATGATCATGCTTGAGAACTGAAGCAATGCGTCTTTTTGAATAACTCGATATAAACAAACATGCACTGCACTCTTTAACACATTTGTGTCCAACTTACTAACAACTTAAAATGGGAAGCCAATTATTTGTAATGTTTGTGTGAAAGCTTAACAGTTTAAAGAAGTAATGGTTCCAATGTACACAAGTGAACAAAAAGACATTTTCTGCCCGTTTGTCCTCATTTCTTATGTTGTTTGTGTTAATGCTGGTGTCATGTAGGTGTTGATAAGTGCTCCTGTCAAACACAATAGAACTAATCTTTAGGAAAAACTGTAATTTAGTAATTTTTTAAATTGCATCAACTCAATGAGTCCATTAATAGTTTCAGCTCTGGTACCTATGTTGTCTTCTGCTGTGGGCTGTTCAGGGGGTGGTGGGCTGGTCATGGAGGGCTCATCCACAGGAATAACCAGTGGCTCAGCAGCTAACTCTGGTTCTGGTTCAGCTGATTCTGCTACTGCCTCTGTAGAAAAAGAGTGAATATACAGTAAATGTGTTTTGGGAAATGTGTGCCATCTGGCTTAGACACCCCTCCTTGGCATCGTGCCAGTACTGGAGGTCTAACTCATTCCACTCTCATTCAGGAATAAGAAAGAAAGACCCTGTGGGCTGTTTGGCTGGTTTAGATACAGCTTTGAACAGAATGCACCTATCTCAGGCAGCGCTCATTATGCAGCAGCAGTGTCTTTGCAAATTTATGCTGCTGGAAAAAAGTTTTGGCAGAATATTTGCACTAGGGACGTGAGCTGTGGTATCAAAATGACAAAATCTCTACAAAAGAAACCAAAACATGAAAATATGGTTTTGTGGAAACACAAAAATCTGGTGAATGTGACTTTGAAAACAGTAAAAAACACCAGGCTGGAAGGGAATAGTGATAGTAATGGTCCCCCAGTGGCAGGATTATTCCAACAGAGTATTTTCTGTGTGTTTGTGGCACCTGTGTTGTCTTCTGTGGGTTGTTCAGGAGGCGGTGGTGTCACTGTTGAAGGTTCCTCCACAGGCACCACTGCAGGTTCAATGGCCAACTCTGCTTCAATCGATTCAACAACTGCCTCTGTAGAAATGACACAGCAACATGTGGTCAACACAACGGAATCTGTGGTGTTTTTCTTTTTCAAAGAATCACATTCATCTGGGAAGCGCTGAGCTCGTGGTGTCACAGCAGCACCTTTATAAAATTGCATCAGTAGAAAAGTGGTATTATAATGACTAACTCCTGCCAGCGACACATGAAACATCTTCAGTGTGAAGTTGGAGCTCGGGGGTGATTGTTCTTTTCAAACAATAACTGGGAAAATAGTGACACACAGGACAGAGGAGAATAGTGACTATAATGGTCACCTAATAGCAGGATTATTCCAGCAGAGTGTCTCCTATGTGTCTGTGGTACCTTTGGTGTCTTCTGCTGTGGGCTGTTCAGGAGGTGGTGGTGTGAGTGTTGAAGGTTCCTCCACAGGAATAACCAGTGGCTCAGCAGCTTCCTCTGGTCCTGGTTCAGCTGATTCTGATACCACCTCTGTAGAAAAAGAGTGAATATACAGTAAATGTGTTTTGGGAAATGTCTGCCATCTGGCTTAGACACCCCTCCTTGGCATCGTGCCAGTACTGGAGGTCTAACTCATTCCACTCTCATTTAGGAATAAGAAACAAAGACCCTGTGGGCTGTTTGGCTGGTTTAGATAACTTTGAACAGAGTGCACTTATCTTGGCCAGTGCTAAGTGGATGCAGCAGCAGTGTCTTTGCAAATTTATGAAGCTGGAAAAAAGTTTTTGGTGGAGTATTTGCACTAGGGACGTGAGCTGTGGTATTAAAATGACAAACGAAACTAACACATGAAAATATGTTTTTGTCAAAACTTGTCAGGTTGTTTTTTTTTTCCATGTGAATGTGACTTCGACACCCAATGGCAGGATTATTTCAACATTATGTTTCCTGTATGTTTGTGGTACCTTTGTTGTCTTCTGTGGCCTCTTCAAGAGGTGGTAGTGTGAGTGTTGAAGGTTCCTCCACAGGAGCCACTGGAGGTTCAACAGCTAATTCTGCTTCAGCTGATTCTACAACCACTCCTGTGAACAAAGACAGGTTAAAGGACAAATGACATCAACACTTAAGACTTCCAAACTCAACACTCATATAATTATTTATATAAAATATAAAAAAAGATGAAAAAAAGAACATTAATGGAGGTTAAATGAATAGGTAATATTTTCCAATTAATTTGAAATATATATAATAACCAGTTTAATTCTCCTTTTTCTGAAGTTCTTTACCAAAATCAAGAAGCATATTGGTCTGACCGAAGGTGAAGGAGGACTGAACAGAACCATTTTAATGGACTGACATACAGTGGTGGATAAAGGTTTTTGGACACCCCTTGCATTTGTAATATATTACACTGAGAATCAGTCTTAAGTGAATGTCACACTCACTTCTGCATGTGCCCTGTTCTGTAGAGTTTAACTGGATGTTTCAGTAAGATAATGAAACACATGTTGATCATGTTCAAAATGTAAGAATTTAGTATTTTTTATGCTAATGAGAAACAGACAAATCATTTTGTTACCGTCTGTCTGATGCAGCCACACCTTTTGAAAGAAACATTTGTCACAAATATTTAATATAATACCATAGTACAGTAAAATTATTTATAATATTTGAGATTGTATTGGATTATAAAGATGTACAAAAACTTTTTCCCACTACTGTCACATTCTGCGCTCCAAATTCTCATCACAGTCCATCTTTGCCCACTTTTTCAGATTTCTTTGGACTGATATCAACCTTACTGACGCGCAGCCACCCCTTGAATGTGAAACATTAATTTTGATGCAAATTAAAATTTTTACTACTCTATATGAGATGCTGGTCCTCATTAAGATGCAGTTTTAATGGCCTTGATGGAATTCAGATGGCACTGAAACACGTTGTTTTATGTTCTTCTTTATTATTTCTATTAGTAAAGATAAGAAACATGCCTTTCAAGCTGATGGTTTAAGTGAGTTTGAGGGATTTATGTATTATTTCACAAGAGACAATCTGTGCTCAAAGTTAAAATATGCGCTTGAATTCAATCAATTAGATTTTCATAAGATTATTTTGTATGGATTCATTACTTCCAGTTTACTTTTAAATATAAATTATTTCAAGTTTCACTCTTGCACAACCATAAGGAACTTGTGCAAGATTTTTTATTTATTTTTTTCATAAATATATCCAAGTTATTTTTCACCCAGGAGCAGAGGAGCAGCATAGAAGTGGTCTGTGTATTTGTGGCACCTGTGTTGTCTTCTGCTGTGGGCTGTTCAGGAGGTGGTGGTGTGAGTGTTAAGGTCTCCTCCACAGCTAACTCTGGTCCAGCTGATTCAGCAACTACCTCTGTACAGAAACAGCAAATATAAAGTAAGTTGGAGAAGATTTATCATTTCATAAACTGTAATTATTAGACGTATAATGTAAAAAAATTATTTCACGTTGTGCCTAATGATGTCCCATGCAGACTATCCGTGGTACCTGCTGGCTGGTCTGTGGCAGCAGATGGTTCCTCAGTGGAGGGAACAGCTTCAGTTGGACCAGACTCTACTGTATCTGGTCCTGACCCCGGTGTGGGTTCAGCCGGGCTGGCTTCGCCGGACACGTCCCCTGGTGTCTGTGTTGAGTCCAAGGGCTTCTCACTCTCAACAGGGGCAGGTAGTTCGTCAGTTGGAGGGGAGGTCTCTGTCTCTGATGCCACAGAGTTCACCACAGACTCTGGAGAACACACAGGAAAATAGAACAGGATAAGATAATGATGAAACAAGTGTTGAATACAAGGAAACCCATTGGTAATGATGACAAGGTACAGCAAATATTTTATTTTACATATTGTGATACATGTATTGGAACCAGAATTTGATGATTTTTTTTCCTTATACAGGTAGATTTTGTGGACAATTTGGAATTTGTGTTTGAAACATGTGGCTGCTATATGTCCCTGAAAGTTAATTTCCTTGACTTTCATTTAGTTTAGGTCTTTTTCCTGAAAATATGCCTGATGTGTTAGATGAACATGGTTTTAGATTCCACCAGGATGTAAGTGAGACGGAGACACTTTGTTCCAAATGAAAGGCTACACCAGCGCTACTTGCTGAACTACTGCTGGAGCCTTGTGCCTGATTCAGCCATAGAAGATGCAGAAAAATGAAATATTTATCAACTAATTATGGATTCCATTCTGTTTGTTACCACTCATTACTTGCTACTGTATGATACTGTATTTTAGTGGATGTTAGGGGTGGGAGAAAAAAATTGATTCACATATGTATCAGGATTTTTTGTTTTATGATTTTTAAATAAATTTTTTTTGTTCAAAAATTTTTTTCCCCATATTTAAATGATTAATTTTAAGCTGGGTGGGGGGAAAATTACCGCATGTAAAGACTGTAGACAACTGTATGAGTCACTCAGATGTATATGTGTCATGGAATACACAGAAATCACCTCAGTGAAGGCACACAGACAACAGCTAGCTTATTATCGTATTAGCTTCAACAACACACCAGCGTTAAATAGCATTAACTTATGTGCGGATAAACACTACACTATGTTAATATCTATTCCAACTGTATTGGGTTATTAATCTCACCTTGTGTCATTTACACACAGTAATAAACCAGGAGTATATGAATTAGAGTTGGGAAAAACAACAACACAGTGGTTAATTCTAAATCCATTGGTGCGTTCAGGACCGTTGCAAGATCTCTGGTGCGTTCAACAGCACGGGATATCTGAAAACTTAGAAAAAATGAGTTGTTCCTGAATAAATATAGTTAAACAATCAACAACAATTAAAGTGTGTGGTCTTTCTAACAGAAGGGACGAGCACAGCTAGACATGTACACTTTAAAGTTCATTTTAAAGGCTCCTGTTTGTGTTGTTTGCAGATAAATGTAGCAGTTTACTTCCCAAAGTCTGGTTCAAATATATTACTGCTGAATAAACTGAACTGTTTTTCCTTATATGATCTGTAGGCATCATCATTCAGCTTTTTCACGTGGTCTGGTGTTAATCGTATAATTTAACTCGAATCGGCACAAAAACATATCGTCCCAGCCCTAGTGAATATGTATTGTATTGTATGTTTGTGAAAAATAAACAGATTTTTTAAAAATAAATAAAAAATCCACATGTTGAATCTTAAAACATATATCAAATCTGAATTCTATGTCCCAGAATTGACTAAAACAACAGCAAAAATATTAATAATAATTAATACATATTTCATAAAATGTTGTTGTACAGTGTTATGCAATACCTGTACTGGTATCAGGAGGCGCCTGGTCAGGTGAAGCCTCTGTGAGTGGTACTGATGATTCCTCTACTGTTACAATGGCATCCTCTACGTGGACAGGAACAGACTCTGCAGATTCCACATCTGTTTCAGAGATGGTAGAGCTTTGGGCTGAGCTGTCTTTGGATGTGTTGGAATCTGAGGCAGGGGTAGACCCAGACAGAACCTCTTCAATTCCAGCAGGCCCTGTCGCAACCTAAAATGTAAGATTAAAAATGTCTTAACAGCTGCACCGTGTGCACACACACACAAACGTACAGGGTCCAGAAAGTCTCTTTATAATTTAACAAATGTATTACAAAAGCAAATGAATAGACACTTTGTTTTTTTTTGCCTTATTTAATCCACCTCTATATGTGTATTATTAGTTGCACAAAGCACACCCAGATGACAGTGGATTTCTTGCCATGTTGGCTGTAGCAGAGCCTCATTGCAGTCAGAAGGTGAAGGTAAACATTTGCATTAATTGATCTCTTATTGAAGGAAAATTAACCAATAATTTAGCTGCAAATAATCCCACAATGCAATTAAAAAACACTAAGTACATAGAACAAATCCCAATTAACATATCTCATCAATTGCATTTTTAAAACTTGGTCAATTTAGAAAATGTGAATTACAATTCCTTGGACATTTCTCTTAATGTTTATACTGAAAAAAGTAAAGGCGTAAACACTATTAATACTGAATAATTCCATTTCTAGGTCACCGTTACCTTCAAAAAAACTGAAAAAAATGTACAAAGAGCTTCAATGCCTAGAAACAGAGCAAAACAATTACCATAAAAGGCCAATGTGACTGGAAAAAGAGATAGAATACTGTTTTTTTGCAAGACAGAAGGGATTTTCTAAGTAAATAAAATATGCAGAGGGGAACTCATTAAGTGGGAAGTGTCTCGGTCATAAGAGCTGAATCATTGTTTTCGTTTGAGTCACACACAACAGAGGAGCTTTACAATAGTTTCTATCGTTATATTTGTTAGAAATATAGAGTGAATGTGACCTGTGACTGTGAAGCAATGATCTCTTTGGCTACATGTTCCTCAGCCTTGGGGGTGAACAGCGAGGACACAGTAGCGCCGCTCCACTGCCCGGCAGCGTACACCTTCTTACCTGTAACCTTCAACACACAGATGACAATAATAAGCAGCAGAAGAAACAGAATTACGCTTGTTCTTTGTTAAATAACAGCCAAAAAATCAGGAGCAACTTCCACTAGCTGTACTTCTTACAAGCCCCCCGATTATTGAATCCCAGAAATGTATGTTTTCACTTTGTGTGTTCAATCAGTGAAAGGAGCTGTTCTAAATGCAGTGTTTACTGAAAGAGTGTAGAATTAGATGGAGTTCTCCTGCTTCTCATTGTTCCATCTTTTGCATCTAATTGTCTTTCAGAGCAGAAAATAAAAGTCAACAGTCAAACAACTTTAAACTAAGACAAAGCAGTATGATTAGGTCGTACACGCAGGGTTAACAATGGCAACCTGTTACTGAAACAACCATATTATATAATATTATATAAACACATAATGAGACCCTACACTGGTAAACATTTAGTAGTAGATTATGCCTACAAATACTATAAGATAGTGTAATACTGATGTAATTAATTCTACAGATGTTTTATGACTTCTTAATCTATTCTTGTATTATATTTATTTATTTAGGTTTTTTTTTAATTATTGTGTACAGCATTTTGGACCACTGTGGCAGTCTTAAAGTGCTTTACAAATGAAGTAGAGAGAAAGAGTGAGCTTAATAGTTAATCCTTGCTTAGTAAGTCACTTTGGAAAAAAGCATCTGCCAAATGCATGAATGTAAATTAATGTAAATAATGTTCATTAGTGCACTCTTAAGGCCTTTATAAACCAAGAGTAGGTCTTTTCAATGCAACTAATTTGAACATTAATATAGATTTTTTTAATTGTTGTTTGTGTCGTGAGTATCCTCAAACACAGAATATTTTATTTTCGCTGAAAAAGGGTTGATTAGTCTGAGCGGTGTGGAAAAAAAATGCTTCAACCAATCGCTCTTCAGATGTGATGCGACAAAATCAGTGGACCAGGAACTGACAGACGACGTGTGGAGCAGAATCACCAAATAACTAGAGACGACAAGACTGGTGAGGAGCATCTGTACCATTAATGTCACATTAATCAGATGGTACTTCTGAAGAATGTCTGCTGTGACTGTAGTTAGATATTTTTTTAAACTGCTGCTGCCATCACAATGTAAAATATTCATGGATGCGTATTATACATTTTTGTAATATTTATCGTCACGCCCCATGTATATAGCCTCTCACAGGGATTTAAAAGTGTAATATATCATGGCCGATGCATTGCTTCTGGAAAACTGCCAGTATCATTTTCTCCCACTCAGTCTCCAAATTAACAGAACTTCACACTTATCTGAGATTCAACTTCTAATTTATGTGTTCACATTGGGGCTGGTTTCAGATAGTTTGTCCTCATACACAGAATATTTCAAACCCTGCCTTGCATAAGTGCTACATTTATAGTTGCATTACTCAATACGACACCAGTGGAAAAAACAGTGTTACCTTAAACAGAGCCACTGCCTGGGCAGGGTAACACACTGTCGCTCCTGCACTCATCAGGCCCAGAGGAAGTGCCACCTTCTTCCCACGCGAACCTGAAACAGAAATTTCACAATCTTGGTTAATGGTGTGAATCTTACGACAGCCTTATGATTCTGTTACAATTTGCCTTTGAGTGATTCTCGATGCATCTTAACACACATGCTCCATTTTCTGTCACACTGCACCTTTGACTTAATGAGTTAAAATACAAAACCAACTACAAAGGTCTGTAATCTAAACAACTGTACTGTACTTCCCTTTGTAGCATCTGTAACCATGACAAAACACAGCCTATGTCCATCTGTACACTGTGCACTGTCAGTAGAGTTGGAATCGATAAAAACACAGTTAGTTTTCACGTAGTGTCTCTAAGAAAGGCCCCGATTTCCGGAGATAAATATTATGAACTACAAGCTGTTACCCAGTATTATCCAGTATGTGCACACCACATAAAGAACCAGAAATGCTGTGTTAAGTCTCATTTAATCATATTGTTAATTAAACTACCCACAAAAACTCAATTTGACACGTGTGTTTGCAAAACAGAAAATTAAACCAGACTCAGAACCAACAGTCTCTGAAACCAGTCACAGCTGAAACACAGAAATGAACCAAATTCAATGAGACAAGATGAGATGAAATGTTAGTGGTATCACATAAGCTGTAAATCATGAGGCAGACACGTTCTGCTCACATCTCAGTTTATCTTTGATTGATTCCACTCACTTACTCACTGTGACTTTGTAACTCTGCACTGAGCGTCCGTCTCATTAGGAGAAAAGTAACTTGAGAATTGTGAACTTCCACGTTGCTCAAAATATCACAAGTTAACCCACAGTTCAATGCAAGGGGGAAACACATTAATGTTACTTTACAGCTTTATTGTCCAGTGTGAGGTTAAAAAAATATACTAATGAGCCAATTAGTGACTTTCATCGATGCAAAAATCTGCATTGTGGTGAATCATCATGCACAGGGCTGGGAATAATGACCAATTTCCCAAATTGGTTTGATTTTGATTCATACGTTTATGAATAAACCGTTCAGGATTCAATTTCATATCGATTTGATTCGATATGCATTGATTGATTTAGATTCATTTAGTGACACTAAAGTACAATTTCGACCTGTAACCTGACTGTTTAACTACTGCAGCCACATTAATACTGGCATCACTATTGACATTTGAAAGAAAATACAAATTTAATTTCAGTAGTAAAGAGATGAATGTGCTCTTAAATAATCAACAGACAGAAACACTGCTATATTCTTACAGTGGCTCAGAACAGACTTCATCTTTATTCTGTTTTATAGCTGGTGGCTTCTAACAGTAAGGTCTATTACTATCACCTGTGTCTGAGTGTGGATCCAAAGTTAATATTCCTACAACGACTGGCTTCTGTGACCTGCCTCAGGGGGTCTCCACCAACCAGACAGTCTGGGTGGCCAGTTCCTCTGCACTGCAGGTTCAAGTTTGAGGCCGGGGAGACCTCCCACAGAGGTGTTTTCTCCAGCCCTCCTCTGTGCCCCTTCTACATCAGCTCCATAGTGAGGGACATTGAGAAACCTTGTCTCCCTCAGGGGCACATGAGAATGAGCTGGCCTCACCTCAGCATGGGCGGTACCTGGGTCGGGTACTCACAGTCCCAGTCTGAACAAAAAAAAATCACTCTCATCCACTATTACTCAATAATACAAAAGTAAAATTAAATTTATCTGAAATTAATCAAATCCATTTTTTATCCAGCCCTAATTCCTGACTTTAATTACTCGTCATAGCAACATACATGAACATGTTGCACATAACTGCAGCTACATACAGGTGAGGTAACAATGACAGAGAAGGAAACTTTGAATTGCTATCATTTTAAAAATCAAATGTTTTTCTGTTATTTTTCAGGTGACAGTGTTGTGTAGGCTTTAAATGTGTACTCCATCTATGATGTTTCTGGAGGTTTCCAGCTAGTTTGGCTCATTGTCCCACACTGCTACATGATAGAAGACATATAGTACCTACAGTACTATGTTGGATTGATAACTCTGATGTGCCTGACTTCATGGCAAGTTTACTAATGTTTTATTTGGCACGGAACCTCAGTGAGATGGTCTCTAATTTCAAGTAATGGGGACAAAAAAAATGTAATGAGATGTTGAGGCCATCCGTGGAAAAGTGGCAGAACAAAAGTCAAACACACATGATTCTTAACCGATCATCAAGACAGGAATTAAACTGACACTGGTGGTTCAATCAGACTGTGTCAGAACCCAGTTCCAATGCTGGTCTGACATTGACCAGATTTAGAGTCTGTAGTAGTGATAGAACCTGCGTGTAGAGAGGCGGGCTCAAAGACAAGACAGATGGAAAGAGCTCAGAGTTCAAATAAAAACCTTTTTATCTTACTATGAAATTCTCTGTTACTTCTATGGTTTAGCAGTGAAATGCATCCATGGTAAATGTGGTATGTGAACAGGGCTGCTGCTAAGGCTTTGGAGGCTTTAAGCGTAACTAGTTAATCCCTGCACCCAGACTTTCACCTGTGACAGCAGTTCCCATAGGACCAGGTCAAACTCAGGTTAAATGACACATGAACAGGAAGCTGAGAAACAGTGAATGTCTTACCCATCACAGTACAGGGGGCTGGTGCAGCAGTAATGGATAGACAGCCTTACTACATTTGTGTTTGCCTTTTCACAACTATTTATGTTAGAAAGACGAACAATACTTCAATTTGCAGGGAATGAGTACCTTCAGATGTGTGATTGAAAATCATAAAAAAAACCAAAAAAACATGTTTTAACCTGATTTTCTGGCTTAAAATAAAAAAACAACAACATTTGTAACAGATGGACAGAAAATGACCATCTGTTGGTGGCCACTTTATAAAACCTGCCTTCACACAGGGCACCAATTTTCACAAAATTGTAAATACTTCCTGTTGGTCCTCTAGGATATCTATTTTGCAAAACAGTAAACAGTATTTTTATCTCATCCGGTCAAAGCTATTCTCATCACGCTTCGTCCGTCTGTTGGCGTCGTCGTCGTCCACAATTCACTAAATCTCTTCTCCTCCTTCAATTCTCAACAGATTTCAATTCTGATTGATTCATTAGATAGATCTCAGCATTGGGCACAGAACTGATCACTTTGTTTGTCGAAATTTGCCTTTGTAAACAATTTGTTTACAACTTTGTATATTTTTCCAGGCTGGTACTAAAATCACTTCTCCTCCCTCAGATTTCTATTCTGACTGATTCATTAGAAAGTAATTGATCCAATATTAGTTTCTACCAACAACCCCCTGCATATCATTTACCATCTTTAACCACAGTAATATGTCATTACCCAGTTACCTGCTGTTGTTCAGTCAGATGTTACCCCAGAAGAGCTTTGGAGGCTTCCTATACCATTCACACTGTTTTTGGCATTTGTTGATAAAAACACACAGTGGGATTGATTTTATCATCTATTGAATGACTCCCTTTTGTTGATAGTAAGACATCACAGCTGTGAGGTCTGGATGAGCACAGGGACATTGGCACTATCTTTTAATATATAACCGCATAACATTTCAAGTTTTACTAAGTGTTTGGGTAACGTGAATAAGGGAGAATAATGGCAATTGTCTATTCAACATATTTACTGGTATATGTTATGACACATTCAAATAAAAATTATTTCATATGTTCACATGATAAAAATGGTTTAAAACCACATCTATTTTATTTTGCACTGAACTTTACATCATGAAATCAGAACCTGTAGGTGTCTCATCTTTTTTTTCCCCGATGTGCCTTTTATGCCATATTCAACCGTTACATCTTTTTCATCTTGCATCATGTTTTAGATTGTTTTCATCTTTTCAAATAATTTTAAACTACAAATAATCATTTGTGTACTTATGCATTCACTTACGGGTAAAGCTACTCTTATCACTAATATTTTTGGTCATATTATCAGGTCACAGGTTCTGCATTGACTTTTATGCTGCAATAATTGACTATATATGATACAGATGCTACAAAGCCATGCGATATACGACATATCCTGGGTTAATTCCAAGCTGACAGCAGAGCAAGTTCTCATGGCTGTCTAAGACAGAGAACATTCTTTGATGATTACAGATGTGTGTAATGTGGGATGTCTCAACACTCTCAAAGTGTAAGCCAAACCACATCTGGTGCTACGAGTGACTGACAGCATTTGGTGGAGTATAAGCAAACTGAAATATGTGTGGAAACCTATGTATTGCAGTATATAAACTGAGTAACTACAAAGGTTTTGTAGTATAGCTGTTTTACTTTGTATATATAAATAGATCAGCAGTGCAAAATAGAGGGTTGGATATATATATATATATATATATATATATATATATATATATATATATATATATATATATATATATTTTTTTTTATAAACATTCTAGTTCTGTTTATTTCACGTGTCACTCAACCACAACCATCTGGTTTCTTAAACTTTGACTCAGAACCAAACATCAGCCTATAAGCATGAGTGTGATACTATAACTGGGGCTCAGATTACCTTTCCGTGCTAAGAACATGCCAAGCAGGCCTGCCATGGTGATGGTGCCAAATCTGGGTATGAAGTCCGGTGGAGGATCTTTCAAGTAATAGTACACATCTGGGAAACAATTCACATAAAAACAAGATGATGGTGAGAGAGAAGTAGTGACAATTTCTTCCAGTTTTATCATATCATGCCATTACAAATCAGACAAAAGCAAAAATGTGTAGCCGTTGGGCTGGGAATGCCATTAATCATATTCAGTTGTATGAAAGGGATGTAGATTTTGGCATTCAACAAATGGGGTTATAAGTTCTAAATGAGACCTTAAGGACCCTACTGTTGACTCACCCTGTCCTGCATGGTAGAGATTTACACTTCCTCTTTTGACAGAAACACAGGCACCCTACAGGAAAGAGAGAATATATTAAAAATTACACTTAAACAACCACAACAACTAAACTAGCACATTTGAGAAACACATCTATTTTAAACAAGTGAAGGAGTTGCACCAGAGTTTGTGGAAAATGTATTTTTTTTCTCACAATCTTCCACAATATCAAACTGTCAAATCTGTTCTTGCAACAAACTTTACAGCTTTGGAGTTCACTGCAAGAACACCATTTCCTGTCTGACTCCTGAACTTTGCAGTTTGCAAAATCGTACCTGCACCGAGCACTTGCAACACGTAGGATTGTGCTCTGTAACCGCAAACAAGAGGAACAAAAATCAGGACTGGAAAACTAACACTGCAGGTGCAAGATAAGACCTAGTATATGTCTTAGTTGTTGTTCCATTTATTTAACATCTCTGAGCATCTGTCAAATCGTTCTGCTATTTGACCTCAGTCTTAGAAAGGATGTGAATGTGCATCAAGTGTTTATAAACATTAGAACTGTTAAATTAACAGAGCAGAGTTCAAATACCTTTAAAGCCTGGAAAACGGGAAGTATTGCCTCCCTTGTGGCACTGAACCCACTTTCAAAAAGTCCAGGCTTCTCTGTGACAAACTGGACCTGAGTGGACTGGTCCAGTGGGCTGTAGATAGTCAGCTGAGGATAGTGAGACAACAGTCAGTATGTCATTGTAGAATAGTTAGATGTTGTAGCTGACTCAATCTTAGCTTGTGAGTCGAGAATTACCTTTTCTCTAGTAATGCCATCAGCAGGTGCATCCCTCACTCTGTACACACGGATGGAAGCAACACCCAGCACCGTCGGGACGGCCACCATCACCACCTAACACACAATATCAACAGCACACAATACTTTGGATGAATGCACCAAAATTTTATCAGTCATTTTACATGAAGTACAAAATGATGATGTAAATACACCTTTTAATTTCATTGATAATAATACACATGAAAAATTATAATACAGCAGATTTGATTTTAATACTTTCATAACAAGATGCGCCACATTTACTATTCTCTTGTGTACATGATCATAAATAATAAATGTAAAATTAAGAAAAAAATTAAAGATATCCAAATGCATTTCCAATGTTCAGTTAATTCACTAACCTAAATATGTTGACATTAAAGCCATCACAAAAGATTGTTATTTTCATTCATTTTATTAATATTAATTTATACGAGTGGCTTTTACTTTTCAGCTGCTATAGGTTATGCAACTCTTTCGTGTTTCAAAAGGCATTTTATGAAATGCCACAAAACTACTACTACTAATACAATATTATATACTTGGCCAATGTATCATGTTTAACTAGATAACATGGTGTTTAATAGAGTGCTATATTTAATATAGCTAACATAGTGTTTAATGCTAACGTTAACCCTGTCGTTGGCTCAGTTACATGTATTCAGACAACAAGTACCAACGTCAGTGTAGGTCATTTTAAATACGGTACAATAGCACACAGATTAACCGATTAAACTGTGCTTCAACTGCTGACAGCTAATGTAGCAGCCAGGTGCTATCAGTTAGCATGAACTCATTTAGCAAAGCTAACACGGCAGACGTGGTTGTTTTTTTCTGTGACTCTGTGCAGTCTCCTGAATGGTGACAATCAGTTCGTGTTTACTTTAACACTTCCTAGACCCTCAGACTTTACACACCGCTCATGCCTTCACCGAAAACATGTATTTAGAATGCAAAAAACTTTGCCGAAAAACGAAAAGTCAAGCATTCACCTTGGCCGCCATGACAGCGCTTCTTCTTCTTCTTCTACAGGGTGTGAGTGTCGGCTGCTCAGGCTGACACTGCCCCCTAGCGGCCACACAGGCAGCTGCACCTGCCTGGGTTAGTGATGTCATTCAGGAAGGATAGTGGCACAATAAATGGGTAAGACATATGTTATCTTAGAAATAAAACTTTATTAACCTTTCATAAAAAAAAGTACATAAAAATGAATGGGTAAGGCATAAGAACAAATGTCTGCAGTATTTCCTTTTTTTCACTATATTGAGAAGTTATTTATTTTAAAAGCAAAAAATTTCAACCTCCATCCTTTCCTTATTTTTTAATTGAATTTAACTCACTTTATAAATCATTAACCATAGTCAAAAGCTAAGATATTTAATGTATCGTCTGACATTTAGTGACATCTTGGTGACATCTGTATTATTTTTTTCTGTATATGAAACATTGACTATGTTTTATATATATATATATATATATATATATATATATATATATATATATATATATATATATATATATATATATATATATATATATATATATATATATATATATATATATAGGGATCCAGCTCATATTTACAAGGCTAATGATTAACTCAGAACAAACAATAACTCAAACTACAAATTATGAAAGAGCTGCAGCACCTAAATTAGACAGATAAAAAAGTACCACAGCACTCCAGTTTCAGACTCACAGTTTGTCATATCAGTTAGGGATGTATTGTCTCTCTCAATTCACTATATATTTCTATCAGTAAGGGTTTTTTGTTTTATCAATTAATAGAAAGTTCAGGTAAAATTGGGGAAATTTCACAACCACTGGGCAATATCACATAACATCTTAAATATTTGTTTTGTATACATCCAGTTACTAATTAATCTAATATGTTATAATAGGTTGTCCCATTTTAAACAGTTGTAAATGTAACATTCTTGCTTTTGATTTAAGAAATGCAACTTTATTTTGCATCTGATCCACCCCCCAAAATGAAAAAAGATCACTTCTCCCTGCGTAAAGCAGACTTTCAGGTTTGATATGTGATTTGTGACATTGGAAATGACAATTAAGACAACAATCTTACCACAGCTCCATTTAAGTGATGGTCTTCAATTTTACTGATGGATTCAGTTTGCTCAAAGATACTGACAGATGTACATTTGAGGTGTTGTAAAATTCAAGTCAGTTTAAAACCTCACATATATTTAGTCTCCATCAGTTCATGAAGAAGCTGCTTCAAATGTACAAATTAACAGAACACAGCTCATAGTGCAGAGGATTCAGTTTATTGAAGTCAAAGTTTAACAACTTAAGTTTACAATCTGTATTTTTTTGTAATATATATTCATATATATGAAACCAAAAAAGGCTACTTTAGGAAGAATAAATGTCATTTTCTTTCTTTTTTAATATCATCTTTAGTCCGTTTAATGTACAGAATAACAGTAAGCTAATATTATCCTTGAAAAAGAGCAATATGTTCCTTTTTTAATGTCGCAGTGCAACTTACATCTTACACACCTGTGCAATGTACCATGAGGTGTACACCCCTGAAAGAACACACAGTGGAATCTCCCTTTTCGGCCTGTTTCTGCAGGTCTACACACACAGAGATCTGGGAGGGATAACACAGTCTGTGCCTACAAATTATAACTCACACTCTTTAATCTACAGTATATGGAAAAAGAAGACCCAACACTACAGATGGAAAACAGAGAGAGGTCTGCAGACTGAAACTGTATTGTAACTCTTCAACAGCTGTGTGTGTGTAGAAACACCAGTAATAGTCAGTCTGTCATTGCTAAAGAGAGGGTTTGGGAGGCACAGGGAAAGTGCTTGCATCATTTAGTTTCGTTGTGGTACTCTCAAATCAACCATTCAAAAAAAAAAACATGGACTATATCTCTGAGGTGTGTTTGAGTTCATGACAGTGATGTGATGAAAAAACCTGAACCTACACGTAGAGAACTAGACTAAAGTATGAAGGTTAATACAGATAGTGCTGGGTGCAGCGGGTGCTACTCATGTCTCTCAGAGTCTTCGACACTGGGGGGCACTGTTGAGTCCTTGGCCTGATATTACGGATGAAATGATTCATCTGAGTTTCACAGACATTAAAGACCATTAGGAGCAGAGGTCTGTGACCCCCTTCTCCCCCTCCCTCCCTCCCTCCCTCCCTCTCTTCTCCAGTATCATCCATATGCTTGGAGGGAATGTGGAAATAGCTTTCATTTTCAGAGGACTGTTTTCGCTTTGTTGTGGAGACAAACCTGCCACCTTTGGACACATGCCTGCTTCTCTATGTAAACCAAAACATCCAATTGAAACCTCCTATTGGTAGAATGCCAAAGGAGGATCTGCATTAGATATAGTGGGTAGCAAAAACGCCTCCCTCGGTTTAATGTACAGTGTGTGTCTTCAAACACTATTGAATGACAAAAAAAGAAAAAAAAGAATATTTTAATCTATGAACATTTAAATAAAATTCTCCAACAGTAGTTTTGCATGTATCATGCGCTACAAGTCTAATTATCTTGCAATTATGAAAAGGAAGATTAAGGAAATTAATACAAATGATCCACAATATTACCCTGTCCAGTCAAATCAGTCCCCGGCCTTATTCTCATGCAACATACTGTATCATCAGGAAAACGTTGTAAGGGTCAGCCGTGATGTAAACCATTTAAAACTGTCAGGTCGAGTTGATAGCGGGTGTCGTTTGCTTCGTAGATCTTCAACTGCTAACACCCTGCGTCTACAGAGTGAAGAGGGGGACACTGCAAAACCTTGGCATAGAATACATCATACTTTACATTATATCTATGACACAAAACGTAAATAGATTTATATATTTTTCTATGTTTAAATATATTTGTAGACTGTACACAAATCTTTAGAAAATGAGATGGCAAATGCTTTTACCTGATATTTTGAACAGCAATGGTAAAGAGGCCAATGAGACACAGACCCTGTGATGCAGCCAATGAGATATAGACATATAGAAAGTGCATTCTTTGTAGTGAGTGACTCCTTTGAATAAAATAAAACAAAAATAAACTCTCTAGCTCTTGCATTCACTGCTTAAGAAAAATGAAAAACAAAAAAACAAACCAAAAAAAACAACAAAAAAACTGTTTTGCACCCACGCAAATACATACTCTCGGTCTTCCCTCCGCTACCTCTAGAAGCATATCACAGTGGTAGTGGAACGCAAACATTTACATCAGTATACACAGCAGTATACACATATACACAAGTCTTTGACGAGAGAGGAGGTCAGAAAGGAAGGAAACCAAAACAAAAAAAATGAAGGAAAGATAATAGATACAAGAAGATAATGGAGAGAAACACGAAAAAAAAAAAAAGGAAAAAGTAAAAGAGGGAGAAAGAATGCAAAGTGAATCGTAGTAATTGCATTCTATCAGAGGAGCCTCCTTCTACAGGTAAAATTGTGGTTTTGGAACAGTTCACAGTTTGAAGTAGTGTGCATGAATCCAGCACAATATGGTTTCTCAGTGCTTGTGGCATTTGGCTTCCCTCTGTGAGGAGCGTCTAAAACAGATAAGCCAAGCATTGTTAGCTACCTTTCACAGTCTTAACAGGATTTGGGACAAAGTCACCGCTAGCCTGACTCTTCCCAGAAATGTCCTGTCTTGTCATATCATCCTGGAATAACAGTGAGGTCCCTGTAAATCAATGAGATATGCAGTGAGACAAAAAAAAACAAAAAACAAAAAACAAGGATAGAGAGAGAAAGGGGGAGAACTGGTGGCTCTGGGTGCAAAGTTCATCAGTACAAAAAGTACAGTGCTGTGGTGAAAAGGATTCTCCTCTGTATTGCTGCTACATAGCTCCCCCTACCCCCCCTAAAATCAATCATAAAATAGCAAAACTAAGGGAATATAAAGGAACAGACATGTTAAAAAGTCTCCTTTTTTTTCCATTTTGCTCGACAAGCGTGTGGAGTTTATGCTGAGTTCCATAGACAAAGGAAGATTAATGCTTTCTGTTCAGGCATGCAATAGGCACCCTGTGGGGTCCTCAGGATTATCAAAAGTTCTTACACGCAGGTCTCAGACTGTTCCCTCTATGATATTTACACATCTTACAATGTGTGTTCCTGTGTGTGTGTGTGTGTGTGTGTGTGTGTGTGTGTATATATATGAGTTTGAGTGCGTGCTCAGCGTCGTGATCAGGAAGATTTAGCTCATGTTAAGTCAGTGTGTGTGTGTGTGTGTGTGTGATTCAGTCTTTTGCTCCTCTTCTCTTTCTTACACATGTGTCTCAATGAAGGAGTGTGTGTGGGTCATGAGGGGCACGGCAAGTGGGGATAGATCGTCCTGGCCGTTGGTGCCGGGGCTGAGCTGGCAGATGTCTGAGTAGAGGTCGCTGTGCCACTGCTTCCACTCTCTGAAGGTCTGGGAGCACAGACCAGGGTCCTCCAGGAGGGCACAGATCACTGCCAGCTCCGACTCTTTGGCCTGAGGAATCCAACACACACAAGGAATCAACACATTAAACACTCACCCACTTTATAACCTCACAATTAGAATGACACACAACTATAGTTATGCTTATTGGAGAAACTGCTCTAATCGTGTATTAACAGAATGTTTTATTATGTATGTATATTTGATTAATTCGTTTTTTTCTTTTTCTCATTTTGTTACTTTTATTATACATTAATGGAGGAGCTGTAACACTCAATAATTTCCACCTGGGATTAGTATTCTGAAATAACAATCCTAACCTGATAGTATTACACATATTAATATTTGTACACATTTATTTATGTATATTTCTTTAAGTATTATATTGAGTCTGTTTTAATATGTATATTTGGTATGATGCATTCTGATTATGTAACACTAAATTTGATAGTGTTACGCACAGCATTATTGTTGGACATTTATTTCTATATATTTCTTTGATTATCATAGTGATATTATATTGTCTAGTAGATATTGTACAAATTGTTGTTCTGTGTCTTTATATATATATACACACACACACACACACATATATTTATATATATATATTCAGAACTATGTATTTGCTTGTATAAATACAGTATGTATTTTTTGTTTCTGTTTATTGATAATTACCTTCCTTCTCCTTTTTATTACAGTATGCTTGACTAGAGCAACTGTAACACTCAATCATTTCCACCTGGGATTCATAAACTATTGTAATTCTGATTATTAAATTAGTCCAATTTTGGATTTTTAAAAAAACATACTAAACCAGATAATGTGTTTGTTAGTACATATTAGAGAATAGAATCACAGTTATGTGTCCCATTGTTTTTTGGACTTTGGACTCGTGTGTTTTGACTGTCATTAGAAGGGACCATATGGACAGAGTGACAGAGTGGAGGATAATAATAATTAGAAATGTGTTAATTCATCTTCAGTTTATTTTAATCATTTCAGGTTACTTTCCTTTTTGCAGGACCATAGATTTATATGCTGAAACTACAGTTTTAAAATTACTTTTTGGTCAGAGAAATTAAATCATCATTGCCAAACTACCATTAGTAAAGGATAATGTATTGCGCGTTACTATCAGAAAAATATTTCTCTACGGGGCCCAATGACCTTCAGGGCGGAACAACAGCCGCGAATATTTATAAGTGGCGGTTATTGACTTTGAAAGTGGCCAAATTACCTGTGGAGTGATATGGTACCGTGAATCTGAAGTGACAAACTCGTTGCCATTGGCAGCGGGCGTTAGCGGCGCAGCGGACAGTTATCGAAAAAAATCCGCCAGCAGTAGGCTGGGAACGTCAATTCAAAGTGAACGGGAGCTGTCGCAACATTCTGGAGGGTCGTAGAATAATAATTTGTTAACACATTGTCCAGAAGTGTTTTCAGGGGATATTCATATGGTGTAAATAAGGAGGGAACAGAGCCACCTTGAATCACCCTTTTTGAGTCAAGTTTGTGTTTTATCTGTTGTCATGTTGGATTGTTGGGAGTCAAACATAACTATATTTGGACTAGAGGACACAGCAGTGGGAGAACAAGGGATGATAGATGAGCTAACGCTAAATATTTGTGCACTGATTTCATACAGTTAAATTTTCATAGTGTCACATATTATTCCATAATACATCCACAAAACATGGAGTAAGTTGTGTTTATCACATATCGGTCGGCACTAGGTCATAGACGGAATCGGGACGGAAGTAACAGAATCCAATATGGTGGCTACCGAGTCTGTACCCGCTGATCAACGTGATCAACAGGCAATAATTTTGGGTCTGAAGCCTTTTGGTGTCTACAAGGGTCAAACAATGAGTTCCTGGCGGTAGAAAAACTATTTGGTAAGACAGTACTTTGACTGAACCTGCACAAAATGAGTTTGACAGATGAGCACATGAACAAGTTCAAATTTAATTAAAATTTATAAATCCACAGTCTGTGTCAGGTTGTCTATGGTGTTTTTCTTCCTAAATATTTGCTTATTAAATCTAACAAAAAATTTGTCAGCTGTTTTTTTTGCCATGTTGTATTCTGTTACTTCTGGCCCGACTCCGTCCATGACCTAGTGTCGACCATCACATATCCAATACTTTGATTTGCCCTAAAACACAGGTGTAAACATAAGGCCCGGGGGCAAAATCCAGCCCGCCAAAGGGTCCACTCCGGCCCATGAGATTAATTTGTGAAATGCAAAAATAGATATTAAGATACTAATGAATAATCACTTTAGTTCAGGTTCCATGTTCAGATCTGAAGTGGGTCAGAACTGTAAAATGCTATCATAATAATCTATAAATAATCACAACTTCATTATTTTCTTGTGGTAAATGTAAATATTCTCACATATTTATGCTAAGACAGTATAATTTCACAAAATGTTTGAATAAACTGTGAATAAATATGAAGAACCTGTCATGTTTCAAGAGAAGTCAGTGCATCTTTAAGAATAATCTGCCTGATATTAAATATATATTGTATTTTCAGCTATTTTGTCACCAAGTGGAATTTAACCTCCTGAAGCCCAGAAAAGTCAAAGTTTTGTTCCTTTCACAATAATAACTAATTGTCTTGATTGGATAATGCAACAGCTTTATTTATTTAATCATTTATAAATATCATTTTATGGACTACCTGTTAAAGTGGACAGTGTTTTTCCTTTTTTGTGTTTAATTGTGAAACTCCTGTCTCCTACAGAGGACAAAAATACATTACTGGGTCTCAAAAGGTTAAAGATGTGCACTTTATCAGAGTCCAAATAAAGTGGATGAGACCAGAAAAACTGCTGATGTTCAATGTAAGTCGACAGGAGTCCAGATGTTTTGGAGGCAGCATCTAGTGGCCATCAGAGGAACTGCACTTTAAAACACTTCTGCACTAGCTTCCCTTCTCATTGGCACCATCGCCTCTTGGTTGGTACCTTCAAGGTGCTGCGTAGGGCTCGGACTCGGTGCAGCCTGTCGTTGAGCAGGGGGTCCCTGGCTCTCTGAGTAAAACAGCGCCGAAGCTCCTGCCTGCTACAGGGTCGGGGGTCTCCCAGGGCCGTCACGTTGGCCTGCTCCAGGGCCCTGTACAGCTGTTCTAGCCCGTCCAGTGACTCCGGCTCACGGCCTTCTGAAATCCGCCGTTCCCTTCCCTCCGACACCCTCCGCTCTCTGCTTTCAACTCTCAACTCCCGCAGGTCTGAGACATCCAGAAGAAGAAGAGGACCCAGTGAAGTTCAGATCAATGTCATTTTAAGTCTGGGGTTAATAAAAGTCTCCTGTGTGATATCAAACACTGCTTTGGATTGACCTGCTCAGAAATATCTAAAACACTATGATGTCTTCATTGGCAAATGCACAAATATATATAAAGATAATCTTCTATCCTCATTTAAGTAAAAATCCAACAGGTAGTAAGTAGTAAAGTGGAAAAAAAACTGTTGGAAAATGTGTATATTTTAAAACGTGCTGGTTTTCTTTTTGTGTAAAGTGTCTTTGCGTGTCAAAGAAACACTATATAAGTCTGCTGTATTATTATTATTATTATTATTAAGTAATTATACCTCTAATCTTTACAAAGTTTTATTTAGTTTATCAGCATGGTTTTGATTTCATTTTAGTTTTGCAAAGTGTTTTTATTTTTAACAAATGAGCTTGTTTTACTTTGGTGTTATTGAGCTTTAGTGTTGGTGTTTTTCAGAAATTATGAGGGAAGTTTAATTTCTAGAATAAAAATGTAGAATATAGTTTAATTTCCAAAACTGTTGCAAAGGTCCCATAGTGTCCAAAACCATTTTATTCATATACACTACAATCTATTAACATAAGGGTAAATAATTTTACCTGCTATTCTATTTTGCTGTAGTTGTCTTGCTCATTACACTTGCTATGTAGCTTCATGATTTTATTTTTTTTAATTTTTCATATAGCTTCATGACATTCTTTTATAAAATATTATTTTTAACTTTATTTACTGCTAGTTTTATCCTTATTTGACACCGACAGACCTGTTTCACAGCCATTTAGATGTATTTGAGTCACCCTTAAGTTCAGTTTACTCCCATTCAGAAGTACAGCTACTTGTGTGAAAAAAGTAGAAGTACTGATTCAACTCCTAGTAAAAGTTAAAAAGTACTACTTCTCAATTGTAATTAAGTAAAAAGTAAAGCTGTATTTTATTTATTTATTTATTTTATAAACCATGGATGAAATACTTATTTAACCAGGAAAGATCAGAAAAGTATCCAAAAATAAATCCCTTAAAAGTGAATTACTGTGTAAAAAATGTGTTTGATCAGGTCATATTACTCAGTTTTGTTGGTATGGACAGGACGTTTAGGAAAAATGGGGGAAAATAAGTCACAATTGAGATAAAAAAAGTAATAATTAGGAGAAAAAGAGCTGAAATTATGAGATAAAATGGCAAAATTGATATAAGAAGTCATAATTGTTATATAGAAAGTTACAATTTCGCTCTGATTTTCCCTCTGAAGTGTTAGTGTTTTAGCATTTTAGCATCACAGTATGTCTAGTTTGAAAAAGTAAAGAGAATATTCTAAAAATGTAAGGAGTATAAAGTACAGATATTTATGTAAAAATGTAGGGAGTAAAAGTAAAAAAGTTGCCAGAAAAATAAATAATCAAGTAAAGTATAGATACCTAAAAAAATCTACTAAAGTACAGTAATGAAGTACTTTTACTTAGTTACTTTTCCACTCTGGTTTTATTGTAGTAAATCATGTTTGTGGCTCAGCAGCCGGTAGTTCATGAGTTATTGTGAAGGCACTGTGTCCATAGTTGTCTTCATCTTCATCATTGTCTTTTGTCGTCATCTTTGTGGTCATCTTCGTGGTTGTCTTCATTAGCAATTTCTTCAAACATCTTCTTAGATGAAACTACTGGTTGAATTCATTTAATTTTTATTTTTTATTTATTTATCTTCCTTGGAACAATGTATACAAACTTTGTTCCCTATTTGGAGATTATTTGATTTGATTTTTAATGAAAAATTTTCAAACCTTAAAAACGTGTCTTTACTTATACAATAATGGGCAATATTTTGATGAGTTATAACATATAAATGATTATAGATATCAGTAAAGTTACTATTGATCACTGATAGAAGTCATATATGGCCTTTCATTTCATCAGGTGAGTTCTCCTCCAGTCAAAATACCACCCACTTCTATTTGGAGATTGATCTCTTGCATCAGGACCACAGGACTCTAACATAGAGACAGAACCTGACAAACTCGCAAATTCAACATGTTAATGTTATTTATTTTTTAGTCCTTAATGTTTTGTTTTTTTTAGATCACATTGTTTAATTTAAACATAATAAAGGTGAGAACACTGTGACTGATTCCACACTTTATGACCTGCCTATTTAAGGGCTTTGAGGACTTTATATTCATGTCTTGTAAAGTAAGTGCCAAGTGTTGGCGTTTGGTGTTGATGCTTACCCTCCTCTGCCTCCAGCATGTCTGCGGCCTGGCCCTCCGCCTCCTCATCCTCACTTCTCTCCTCCATATGAGCTGTGGTGTGTAACAGCTTTCCTGGCATAGGGTCCCTGTTCCTGGGCAGACTCTGGCTGCGTTGTTTGTGGGACCGTCGATGTGTGTGGCTGTGTGTGTGTGGGCCCCGCTCCAGAGGGAAGGGCCCGTCTCGGTCCCGGTCCCTCTCTGCAGCGTGGTGTCTCCGTACGGGCAGTGTGGCTTGTCTGCGTCTCTCTGGGGACATGCCCTGTCTGCCCAGGCCTCCGTACAGGCCCATGTCTCCGGCCATGGTCCCCATCAGACTGTAGTCATTTTCCCCGGGTGCCGTCTGGAGGAAGTGCAGCCCTGCGCTGGTCAGTGGGGTCTCGATGAGGTCCTGCCAAGACCGACGTTCACGATGGGATGAGCGGCAGCCGGACGAATGGGTACTGGTACTGCCCGTGCCTGTTCCCATGCCCATGCCGTCTCCACGCTGGTCCTCGGCCGAGGAGTGGGAGTGTGTGGACTCGCTGGAGAAATGCCGGCCGTGCTTGGGCTCCGGAAAGGGGCTAGAAGAATTAACCTGGAGAGGGAGAGGGGAGGTGGAAGAGACCATCTGTGGAGGGATAGGGGAGGTGGAGGCACTCATCGGTGGAGGGAGTGGGGATGGTGTGGAGCGCATGAGGCTCATGGAGCTGACAGAGCGGGGCAACTGGTCATAGCTATGAAGAAGGTTAATCTGAAGTGTCAAGGGTAAGTGAAGTGGATGGGGTTGGTTAGCACCGACAGAAGTGAGGGACGACAGAGTTAAGGTGACAGACAGGTATAGAGAGAAAGAATGTGATCCACAAAACAGGAAGGACAGGAAGAGAATCAGACGGTGGAGGGTGAGGACAGGAAGAGAGACAGGAAAGTACAAAAAATGAGAGCAGTAAAGCAATGAGATGACAGATGAATAAAAATAACAGCTTGGGAATGACTGGCATGACTATTGTTTGGCTCCACTGGGAGAATTCATAGCAATAGCAGTGAGATGGAGCACATAAAAGAACTGCCCACTTCCATTGACTCTGTCGTCTGTAGATGTGTCTACTTGTCAAGCCTGTCTACTAACAAAACTGAAAAATGTCTAAGAACTATGGTGTCTTGGGATGCACTATCAACAGGGTTAAGAACCCAGAACTGTGTTTTTAGAAGCTGTCAAGATCAAAAAATTGAGCCTTTGAAGACACGAAAGAAGATACAGGATCTTGCTATCCGATAAGATGTAAAAAATGTTTCGTCACTGCGGAAACACTAAGTTTAGCCGCTGATTAAGGGTGTATAAATCAGAAAGCTATGTAGTAATGTGATATTATTACTGTCATTATGTTTGTAAGGCATTTAGCTAACCAGAGCACATACAGTACCTATGTAAAATATCCACAGGCTTATTCATTTCATAACAAAAGCATGATTTTCAGTTGGCTTTGTTGCCAAAAATTATTCCCATAAAACTCAAGGTGAATATACATATACTTCTACAATGTAGTGACAATTAATCATAACTACTGTGTATAATATGAAATAAGTGACTGACCTAATTCCCCAGAGGTTCACCAATGTCACAAACAGTGAAGTACAGATCACCTGACTACAGTGAATGTGTCTCAAGAATGTGATGTAAATTATATAAATAAACCTGTTCAAGTCTATTTAGTGGAGTTAACCTTTGGCTACAGTCACAGCTCTGTCTGGTTGAGTGGGTCTCAATCAGGTTTGTACACCTGGAGTTTTATTTATTTGCAAAATTACTCAAACTCTGCCATTCTGCTTCAGGGGAATCGGTCTGAACAGACTTTTTCCAGTCCAGTAACAAATTCTCCACTGAACTGAGTGCTGCGTCTTGACTCGACCACTCCACACCATTGACCTTGTTGTCTTTAAACTAATTCAGTGTAGCTCTCGCTGTATGCTTCAGGACATTGTCTTGCCCAAAAATAAATCTTCTCCCAAGTCGTAGTTGTCTTGTAAACGGACTCAGGTTTTCCTTCAGGACCTCCCTCTATTTTGCTGGATTTATTTGAACCTCTACCTTTGCAAATCTTCTGGGGTCTGCTGGACAGAAGCGTTACCAGAACATGATGCTAACTCTAGCATGTTCTGTGATGTGTTTACGGTGGTGTGTGGTTAAACAGCATCTAGTCTGGTAACCCAAAATATCCATTTGGGTTTTAAACCAGAGATGGGAACTTCCAGTCCATGAGGGCCAGTATCCTGCATGTTTTAGATATTTCCCTCTCCTGGCACACCTGGTTCAATTAACGATCAGCTCATCATCAAGTTCTGCAAAAGCCTGATAACAATGGAATAGCTTCCAGGTATGATGGAAAAGGGAAATATCCAAATCATGCAGGATACCGGTCCTCCAGGTCTGTACTGTTCTAAACACAAGCCTCAAACTTTAGCCCCTTCAGGGTAGTCATAAGGGTCATCGTCTTCATCATCTCCCACTCATCCGGGTCGCGGGGGCAGCATCCCCAATAAAGAAGCCTAGACTTTCCTCACCCCAGCAACCTCAGCCAGCTCCTCCGAGGTGTTCCCAGGCCAGCCAATAGATATAGTCCCTTCAGCATGTCATGGGTTGGCCCAGAGGTCTCCTCCTGGATGGACATGCCCGGAACACCTCTCAAGGGAGGCGTCCAAGAGGCATCCTCAAGAGGTGCCCAAGCCACCTCAGCTGGCTCCTCTCTACATGGAGGAGCAGTGGCTCTACTCTAAGTCCCTCCCGGATGTCCGAGCTTCTCACCCTATCTCTAAGGCTGAGCCCGGCCACCCTGCGAAGGAAACTAATTTCGACTGCTTGTACCCGTGACCCAAAGCTCATGACCATAGTCATGGAGGTGTCCTTCATAATTCTCATTTTTCACGATCACTTAGTTTTGGGAAGACGTCCTGATTTAAAGATATCAAATTTCTTTCTGTAGAAACCCACTTTATATTATCTTCACTATGGTCATAGGGATTACTGGAGCCTAGTCCAGCTGCTTATGGGCAAAGGTAGGGTACACCCTGGACATGTCCATAGTTCATTGCAAGACTGACATGCAGAAACAAAAAGACAGTTTTTTAGATGAACCTTTCAATATATGTCTTTGCAGATATGTGGAGAACATATAAACTCCACAGAGAAAGGACCCACGATGGATGGAATTGAACCCAGGACCCTTTTTGCTGGGTGGCACGGTGGTGCAGTGGTTAGCACTCATTCCTCATAGCAAGAAGGATGCTGGTTCTATTCCCACACCAGACCTTTCTATGTGGAGTTTACATGTTGTCCTCGTGTCTGCGTGGGTTTTCTCCAGGTACTCCAGTTTCCTCCCACCATCCAAACACATGCACTGATAGGTTAACTGGTTAATCTGGTTAACTGGTTAATCTAAATTGTCCATAGGTGTGAATGTGACAGTGATTGTTTGTCTAGAAATGTTCAGCCCTGCGATGAACTGGAGACTCATACAGGGTGTACCCCACCTTCACCCATTGTAGCTGGATTAGGCCCCCAGTGACCCCTGTGACCCTAGTGAGGATAAAGCGAGTTCAGATGATGCGATGAGACCTTTTTTGCTGTGAGGAACGAGTGTTATCCACTGCACCACTGTGATGCCCATCTTTCTGTTTATCAATGATACATTTAATTGAACTCCATGTTAAGTGATGTTGGAATGTTGTTTTTCCTGACTTACACTTTTGTTAAATGGTGTGACTGTAGTCAGGAATACTGATTAACTGGACCTTCCAAACACAGGTGCCTTTATGCTACAGACCTGTTGAGACCTATTGACTGTCCTCAGATGACATCCTATGCAGTAGTTGTTAGACACTTTATATTACATAGATGGACCTCTGTTATATTTATTCAGTCACTTTAAAGCACATGAATATTAATGTAATCACTCATTTTGCATTATATTTTTAGGTAATTGGCATCAATGTTGCAATTAATAACTCATTTAGCTATGATTACATTTGAACAATTATTCCATCATTATTTTCTACATTTTGCCATAAAGAAATTGGTGCATCTGCAGTCAACAATTTTATAGTGTATCCAAAAGCATTATACTTCATTTCCTTGTGCATGTGTGTCTGCTAAAGGCAAAGAGGACTGAAAATTCATCTTTAATGAATACAGAATTAGATCATGATAGTGTTGAGTTTTCAAGCACAGTTACTGTCATAATAGGAATCATACTTGTAGAAGTAGTAGTTGTCCTAAGAAGAATATTTTTTTGTTTTGGTTTTGATCATTTTCCAAAATAAATGTACAGGGTGTCCCAAAAATGTATACACACTTTTGCAGCTGATAACTCAATTGTTTTTTTTTGCTGATTAAATCAATTAGAATTAATGATGGCAACCAAATTTAACTTTAAACAAAGGACATTTATTCAGGGTTCCCACTCTTTCTATGAAAGGATTTTCCAGGACTTTTCCAGGATACTTTCAGCTGCTACAAAGACGAATTATCATATCATATATTCATCCCCATTCCCCACCATTCAAATGTTCTTTTCTACAGTTTTAATAGTCATTTATCCAGATTGTTTCAGTTTATTACTCAGATATTTGATTTGCAGTCTATGGCTGTTAATTAATGTAGGAAAAATAATAGTGACAAATGTATGATATAATAATGCAAACACATCCCCAGATTACATTTCCTTAGCCTAACAACCTTGAGTTACAATGTTCAAAACTCAACGTACTACCTCTACTAATAAACTAATAAAGAGACTAATAAAGTAACCTTGAACCTCTGAAATATTTATATATTTTCAATAAATCATTGAAAATCAATGTCCTTTGTTTCATTTCATTTTAGACACACAATGTCACAAGGCAAGGCAAGAATAAATAATTTTCCAGAATAACGTAACCATTCCCAGGACATTTGGTCTTTTTTCCCTCATTTTCTATATGTTCATGACTGGAAAATTGCAGTCATTATCCATGTTTTCCTGGAAACGTGGGAACCTTGTCATTCTAAAATGCTACTGGAAGTATGACAATGCAGTGACAATTTAGGGTGGAGTTTCAAAAAGTGTGCAAATCCACTGCTCCGTGTTGTTATCATTGTCCGTTTGAGAAGAGGCGGTGACAAAACAATACACAAATGATGTTTGTAAATTTTATTAGATTTTTAAAAAATCATTAAAGTTTAATGAACACCTAATTTACAAATTTTTTAAATGTTTGGGACACCCTGTATATAGAAATAGACACAAGAAATTGAATTACAAAGACAGAACACATCTATCTGCTATTGTGTTGGTATTTGTCGCCATCTAGAGGTCACATTAGGAATGAGCTCTGGCAGCAGAACACACACAAGTGTTGGTCTTGGCTGCTTACTGAACCAGATAGTCTCATACTCTAATGTTTTATTAATGCTCAGAGCCCTGGTCTATGCAGCTCTGAAAACTGTGGGGCTTTTAGGAATAAAATATTCTATCAGAATGAATCACTGCAAAGGAAATGTTGAGTTTGGTATGTGTGTGTCTGTGTTGTGTGATACTTACTGATGGTGTGCGATGATAAGTATCGCAGAGGGATGAGGGTCCTTCCTGTTTGAGTGTCATCGAACCGTCAACCTCATCCTGATCACTCTCACTCCAGTAGTCTGATATTAAGATTAAAACAAGCAAATGCACATAAATGTTAGCCAGAAAAGTACCATGAATGATTCTTTTTTCTTTTTTGTTCTGTTTTGTTTTATTGATGTGGATACAAAAGGAATAGAGGCACATCGGGGTACACTGTCAATACCAATCATATTTGGATATATCTATTAGAGAAAAATGTACATATTTTTAAGAGCAAATGACAATGGAACCTGCATGAAAGGAATACCAAAATATATTCTGTGTAAAATAATTAAAGTGGTCACATAAACATAAAAAATTGTTCATTTATTAGTTAATTAATTAAAAGAAAAGAAAAGAAAAGAAAAGAAAAGAAAAGAGGGAAGGAAGGGAATTACATAGTTTTAAAAATCCAGAAACTGTTACCATTCATTATAGAATTTGTTCATGTTTCCTCATTTTGAATATCTAATTTTCTCTACTTGTAAAAGTGACATAACCTCATTAATCCACTGTGTGCTGGAAGTTTTTTTTTGTGGATTTCCAGTTAAGAAGGAGGTGCTGTTTAGCCATTACACAAGCAGAAGCTATGTTTTACCAGTTCTTTAGTAGAGTATAATATAATACATAAATAAATATAATATATATCAATATAATATAATTAATATAATTATAATTTTCTGGACGACCAAAAGTACCAATGTGTGGTGACGTGTCTATAGACCTTGAAAATGCTTTGGACATTGTGTTGAAATAAATATACATTGTTAATTTTTTTTGTTTTTTTTTTGTTATTACCTTCATCGGGGCGTGGCACCTTGTCATCTGGTGTGTAGCCAATAGCAGCCAACCCCAACCGGTTCATCCACCTGAAGGAGTCAGGAAGGGTACAAGAAGCAAGAATTAACATTAGATGACAGATGAGACACAGAGCAGAGGAGTGGAGTGGATGGGTTACACCAGCAGGTGATGAATAAAAAACAAAAATCACTGTAAATAATTCAAGTGGTGTCTCTTAACAGTTGATATCTGTCTAACTGGCTTCATCCCCCGGATGACGAGAGGAAAGCACTGAGATAATTAAAGTCATGGATGCAGAAAGAAGGAACTGATGATCTGGTACAGAGGTATTCAGGGGCCACATAAAGACCAATATGACCTCAAGTGGGCCGGACCAGTACAATAATAACAGTGACAGTAACAAGTCAAATTATATCATAAAAATGTTTATATCTTTAGTTTCCTTAACCCTTTAAATTTCTAAGAGTCCATATATAGGCTGGAAGTAGTCACTCAAAAATGTTAAGTGCACCACCCAAACCTGTCCAAGATGTCCCATGACCTAATCTAGTTTGACAACGGAGATTCTCACACATCAGAAGATATAAACCACTGTCAGATAAAATATCCACATCAGGTACAATCACTCATTTGTTCAAAATACAAATGTCAAACAGCTGATCTGAACCTTTATGTCTCATAATTATCCACAGAGGAATCATAGTCCAACAAACACAGTCATAGTCCAACAAAAAAATCTAAAAAAAAATAAAAAAAATGTCCATATGTTGTCCAAAACACATCAAAACATCAACAAATATCTATAAATGTTTTATCTTTTGCATCATTTAAAAGGACCTGCCTTCAATATCTCAGTTTTCATCTTAATATTTACATTTATAATATAATCAAACAACATGCATCTTATTAAAATGGTTCAAGAACAACATTCAATTTTCTTTATTAAGAAATGTAGGTGAAATTGAGTGGAAGTTTAAAGGGTTAAATTAAAAAAAATGAACCAGGAAAAAAATAAATAAATAAGTGTGATGTTAATAATATTCTGCTTCAGTTTATCACGTAAATGTGTGCATTACAATGTATAACAAATACACAAAACACTTAATAACAGGCAGGATATTGTATTTCTCTCAAGACATTTGAGGTTGTTGTTATTGTAAAATGATAGTTTGTAATTGTCAATATTTTCATGTAATTAATTTTTTTTTATATTAAAACATTTATACAAGAACAATTGCAGTTGTAATTTGTTATCATGACAATATTTTACTGGTCTGATCAACTGTATGTTGAACCTTAACTTCATCTTCTGTCTAATTTTTGCATGTCACAAATTGATCATAGGGCCACATTGGACCCTTTGGCAGGCTGGATTTGGCCCCAGGGCCTTATGTTTGACACCTGTGATCTGGTACATGGTTCTGTCTGAACAGTCCGTCTCAGAGTCTGTCCTAAAACAAACCCCTCTGTCTGCAGATCCTGACTCGTCTTGTGTCCCTCCGCAAACACTCAGTAATAAGGTCATGACTAAGAATAGAGGCCGAGTCTGTACAGAAGGAACCGGAAACTCCTCAGATGACAATGTACATTCATCAAATTTAGACGCTATAAGTTCATCCACTACTTCGAAGAGTACTGAATGAAAGAAATAAAGTTGAATAATAATGATAATGTGTAGTTGATGAGAGGATGGTGAAGAAGGCTTTGCTGACACCGTCTTCATTTTATAAAAAAGATTTATTCAAAAACATCAGCATCATAAAGGCACTATGGTCTGCCTGGTGAATATGAAAACCTCTGATTTACATGTAACATGCCCTTTTATTTTTACCCTAAATAGTTGGTATCCCCACAAAGACCACTGATCCTTCATTACTTCAAAGAACCCCCAACTCCTCAAGGCTCAGTCACATCTCAAAGGCACTTCCTTCAATCATACATATCAAGATACTTAAGATCTTCAGATACTTCAAATGTCATGTACGAACTCTGATTACCAACAAGAAGATGTTTATACAAAATGAAAATAAACTGGACTCCATCACCAAATTTACCTTGGAGGTTTAGTTTATAGTAGTGAAAAAATGTCAAATGGAAATGGAAGTAAAGATATTTAACTGGCTGACAGGGACTATGAATACTATATTTAACCCTTTAACTCCTGAGACTTCAGCCATTCAGAGATAAAAAGTAAGAAAATAAGCAGCAAAATGAATAATAACAGCTAAAAATGTATAATTAACCAACAAAAATAATAAGTAATATGAATAAAATAAGACACAAACGGCACAAAAGTGAAGAAAAATAATGAAATACAATATCAAATGTAGAAATATAACCCAAAATAAGGAACTAATAAAACTAATAAATACTTACAAAATAATAACTTAACTTAGTTAAAATAAACTAAAATGAAGTATAAGTTTTGCACTCAAAAGTACAGTACTTTTTTTTTTTTTTTTATTCTGTTAAAATGAATGTAAAGACTTTAATCTGCTACAAACTCATACTTCTCTTCAAAATAAAATGTGTTGCAAAGGATAAAAGTACGGTGCAGACCCACAATAATTCCTAAAAATTAACTATTTAACAATTCACACTTTTATTTGGTTATTTTTTTTAATATTTACCATTGATTTGTATAAAAACAACTGTATCTATTCAGTAAAGTGAAGTAGATGTGGGAGCAAATGTAAATATAAACTTCTCAGTATTAAATTAACATGCTTTCTGCCTTTTCACTGGATTTGTTAATACTTAGACAATTGCACAACGACGCCAGCTTTAGTTTTAAAGAAGTGTTTTTTTATTTTGACTTCTAGTGGGTCTGTGTCATTGTCTTTCAGAGTTATTTTGCCCTCTTTACTCTGACGTTCCTATATGTGATTGCCTCCAGATGCCAGGAAAATCCAGATGTTCGTGCGCTGAATAGTAATTATGCTTTTCAAGATGTCTGTAGTGTTTTGTTCTACCCTTTTTACCAACATTCACCTATTCAGCCATACATACAAATGCACAGAAAGAAAAATGTAAGCATTTTCACACATACGCCTCTGAACGCAGAATGGAAGTCAAATATAGCTGGATAATTACCCTCCTTCAATTATCTCCCTGTGTCACTGAGGAGAGGTGTGGGTAATTAGAGCTCATCAGATAACACTTCTGCAAATATAACACATGTGACACACACACTCACACACACACACTCACACACACACACACACACATTCACAAACAGTTCTACATATAACAACAGCAGAGGGCCCGCTTCATGTCTTATTCATGGACGAGGTTGTGTTGGTGGGCTGTTGCCTTGTGTAAACTCAGTTTACTTGGTTAAAATATTCATGAAAAACCATGTGACATCCATGACAATTGTCCCCATTAACCCATAAACACCCAGTGCTACTTATGTATGTGGCAGTTCCCAAAACATTTCACTCAGTAATTAAAAAAGAGTTGAACAGAGCCCTCATGTATTTCGTGCTCACCTTTATGCCCATAAGATATATAAGGCGGCTGTTATTTCATATTGTTTGACAGGGTTAGTGGTGGTGTTGAAGCCTATAATAGTCCAATGTTCTGTTTATGGCTTTTTTTTTATAAGAAAGAGCATAACGAAATGCCTGTTATGTTCTCCATAGAAGAACTTTATGCAGCCCTAAACATTTAGGAATAGATTATGTGGTGCTGCTAAAAGTCAAGGATCATAAAGGAAATGTAAAAATAGCAACTTATGTACAGTAAGGAGTTACTTTCCATTGAGGACAACCAACTCAAGTAATGGATTAATTTTTAAACAAGTAATGAGTAATGAGCGAAGGTTATTTTTTAAAAATAACTTATCTAACACTGATTACAACTTACAGATCATAGTGAATCTACAAATACACACGTTTATTAATAGGCAGAATATTGATAAAATTGCTTTTATTTTTCATAAGATATTTCAGGCTATTACAGGTATATATTTTTCTTTTTTTTTTTTTACTCTCAAACAAAGAGTTATTCTTCACACTATCCATTGAATTAGTCTGTATGGAGAACCTGCAAACCCAAATGCATCCCACAGGCCAGACTGGACCCTTTGGGAGGCCGGTTTTGGTTCTTGGGCCATATTTTTGGCACCACTGATGTAGAAAATAACAGTGTTTCCATGGTAACTAGAAAGTTTCTGAACATCCAAATGGGTCATATCAGATGACCGTGAAAAGATGACACAGTGCATTTTATATGGACTATTTACATGTATTGATAGGATTAGTGGATCAGCAGACATTAAAGGTGTCATTCCGCTGAAAACCACTTTTCCACGCTCCATTTGGAATCTGATGGGTCACCCAGACTTACCAACACATGCTCCTTTGACAGTGGTTCATCACCTCCACTGGCTGCATACTGCATTCACACAAAACAACAAGAGGAACGAGGGACCCAGAAAAGGCTGGTCCATCTGACGTCAGATGGAATTTAGCGTCACCACGTGGGGATAAACTCGTCCTCCATTACAGCGAGTCTGAAGTAGCATTAGCATTAGCATCTACAAGAGAAGGCACGGCCACAGTAGCTGCTGCACAAACTGGAAAAAGAATGGTGGATCAAACTGGTTCATGTGTTCTCTGTGGAAATAAAGCCTTGATTTTTTTCCCTGCACGTTTTCAGAACCTAGCTGGATGCTACTCTGGTAAAGGTAAACACATACAGAGAGCCAGAGGGGAGGGGGGAGTGTTCCTTCACGCATTCTGAGCCAATCAGAGACGCCTCTGATTGGCTATGAGGAAGTACCGATAAACTCTGTTGTTTGACCTCAAGTAATTTTTCTACCGTAAAAAACAGCTGGTAACAAAGCAATCCAGACTTTTTAAAAAAAATATATAACCAACACACAATGTATTCAATAACAATGGAGAACAGTAATATTAATGAAATAAACATGGAATGACACCTTTAAACTGTTTAGATCAGAGATGGTTTTGGCTAAAATCAGTTGTTTGGGTCTTTAGGGGTTAAGACAGAAATATAGTCAGTCTTACACACACACATACACACACACACACACACACACACACACACACACACACACACACACACACTCACCTGTTCATTTCTTCAAGACAATCTGTGGCGAAGAAGAAGCTCTTGATTTTGGGATGGCAGGCTTTGAAGGCACTGTCAATCAGAGGAGAAGACCGATTAGTCTTTGTGTACGTGTCTGTGTGGGCGACGGCAAATGTTCTTGATTAGTAATTTTGAAGCCATGTGAGGGACACTCACAATTTCCGTCTGCACTCTATGGCTCGGTCTATTCTGAACTCAGGGAGGCTGATGAAGCCTTCAGCCTTCTCATCCTGCAGGCAGAGACAGATGGAGATTGGTGGAACAGCAACAACGTGCAGGACAAAATGTCATGCATACTGACATACCAATTTTATTTGGGATAGTCATATTCTCATCAGACGTCTCAAAACAACATATGCTCTTTTCATCGGCCAGGATGAACTCCTTATTCTGCTCAACACTGACTGTCAGAGCCAGGAAAACACACGTGTCACATTTACAGTTAATTTATCGCCTTAAGCTCCATTTTTCATGAAAATATTCTAGTAATCCAAGGATCCAAACACCATCTTAAAGACTTAAAGCAGGTTTTGTTTTTGTGTCAGGTCAAATTTATTTGAATGCATTAAAGACGACAACTGTCATCCTTACCAGCTGAAATGTAGGGATGATAACGTTACATAAAAACACACTCTGAGCGATGAAAAACAACATAAACAGAAAACACATGAAGAATATAAGCTATGTGTGTAAGCTGTGTAGGTGCTTTATCTGGAGTTTATCTCTTTGAAGGTAATAATGAGCATAAGGAAAAGTAATATAATATATGTAACTATCATAGCATCTAGTAAAGACGTGCTTTTAAATGCAATTAATACTTAAAATTAAACTGGAACTCCTTCAATGATAATATGATAATGATAATTATCAATGATAATTATAAGAGCCATTTTAGGTTAAAAAATAAATTGTATTGGAGCAGTTTATTATATATATCATTGTTTCTTTATTTTATCTACATTTATCTACACCTGCATACATTGGTCTTTTAAATTCCTATATTTCTACCTTTTTAACTCATTAAAATCCAGTGCAACTTTTATGAAAGTTTCCAAATTAATTTATTCTCTATCTCTATCACTTCTTATTATAACATATTTTCAATTATGCTTTTGTTTGGTCTAAATCAGTTATGTATCTATGCTTAACTCATGAGGATGTGCTTAAATCATCATGTTGAGAGTATATTTGAGGATTCTACAAAATCTGAGAAACTTAAGAAAAAGTGACTAATTCAAGTGTCTCCGTCTACTGTCATTTATTAAACTCTGTGGGTTTTATTGTAGAAGACAGTGTTTCCCTTTTCACTATAGAGTCTCTGAACATTCAAATGGGTCATATCTGATGATCATGAATAGATGACAAACTGCATTTTACACCAATTATTTACATGTACTGATATGATTAGTGTATTTAAAGTGTTACATAATGCACTTAGGTCACCGGTGGATATTTAGGTATTTATGGGTTAATTCTACCTAAAAAAAGACACTTGGGAAAAGGTCATGCATGATGAGCCTAGTTTGGGTGATGTCTTACATTCTGGTTGGTGTACCAGTAGAGGCAGGATTCTTTAAGGATAAACCAGTATTTTCTCCATTTCTGGGTGAAGTACCCTTTGGCATCCTTCTTTTTCCACAACCAACCCTCGCAGTCCCCGTGTCCCAGGTCCTTACAGGAGATTCTCCTTCGACTGGCACTGGTGAGTGAACCTGCACACAGTGGAGAGAACTGTATTAATTAGGGTTCATAGAGGTGCTTGAAGTCATTGAAGATGCTTGATTTAAATGTGCTTTAGTGTGTCTGAGTATATCCTGTTTACAAGAAAAAAATAAAATGACCATTAAAAGTGCTCGAATGACCATGGAAAATGGCTCGGTGGGGTTTTGAGCCCCCAACCAAGCCTCCAAGGCAGCTATGCCTGGAAGGGCACTCCCTGCCCCCCAGTGGCGATCACAGCCAATCACAGCACTCGAGGTACATTGTTGTATTTTTCCCTGAGGAGGACTTTAAGTTATTTAGCTGTAACCTGTGTAATGTTGTGAAATGTTGTTAACTGTGAAAAATGCAATTGTCATATAGGCTATGTATGGTTACCTGAATAGGCAGGTATGCTAATGGGCTAATTAGCTTTTTACTGTTGAGGAGGTTTAGCAAAGGAATCAGACTGTTTTTGTATTTGCTTTTAAAAACAGCTGGTTAAGCTGCATGCTATTTGAATAAAGCTATGTTTTGTTGAAAGGGCTAGCTCATGAGCTAGTTATCATTTAATGTGGAAGGTGCCTTTAGCTAAACCAAATGTTAATAATAGTCAGTCTGTAAACTGGCAGTTGTGTGAATTTACATTAAGTTGGCAGTGAATACTTTTAAAATCAATGGTGTTTAGATGGGTATTTGGGTTAGATGGGTATTTTAAAAAGCAAATACAAAAGCAGTCTGATTCCTATTCTAAACCTCCTCAACAGTAAAAAGCTAATTAGCTCATTAGCATTCCTGCCTTTTCAGTTAACCAAACATAGCATATATGACAACTGCAGTATTCACAACATTACACAGGTTACAACTAAATAACTTTATCAAGGTACAGATGACTCACCTTGGCTGAACTGTACAATTGTTTAGTCCTCCTCAGGGAACAATACAAAAATCTACCTTGACTGCTGTGATTGGTTTGAGCCGCTGGGGGGCAGGGAGTGCCTTCCAGGCTCAGCTGCCTTGGAGGCTAGGCTGGGGGCTCAAAACCCCATCAAGCTGGAAAATGTGTACAAACCTAATTAATGTGGTTTGTATTAATGTATAACTGATTTACTGAGTGAATTATGCTACATACAAGTATACATGACTAGTAAACTTCATCTTTTTGCATGGACACTTTTGCCTTCCTCAGTGTTTATAGTGTTAAATCAGTGGCAGTGATGAATAAGGAGCATTTAAAAAAGCTGAACCATCAATCACACCAAGTAAAATGAAGAGGAAAAAAAACCCCAAGGATGGCAGGTGCTAGAGAGAACATGAAAATGTTCTGTTTTGCAGATGCAGTGGTGTTGCACCTGGTGCGTAAATGAAACCATGTGTGACTTGTACTGCCTTTATCTTTATTACAGACAGGCCAGTGTTTTAGAAATGAAAGGTCTGATTCTTTTAAATGTAAAAACTAGGCGTATGCCATCAGAAGCAATGGCTAGTGGTACTGTATATACCTGAACGCTCCCCAATCTTTAATGATGGCATGGCATGAGGTATTTCCAGATCATGACCTTTCATTTGCATTTGATTTGAAGTTAATCAGACAAATTGTTCCACATACATGAACAAAAGAGTGTTTAGTGATTTTAAACTTTTGAGTGCATCCTCGTGGCAAATCTAGAAATGGTAAAGCATCCAACATCGAATCAGTTCTTGTTCTCCATGATATTCATTAACATGGACAACATGGAATTTCTAGGCTGAATATTTTGCAAGTTATCACATTCACATGAATAATATCAATGGCAGTGATGGCGGTCGGACCAAATGCATAATATCCCTAAAATTCAATTTGAGGACATAATAAATGCACTAGCAGATATCTCCAAGATAAAGGGCATAGACAGCATGCAGCAGGGTCTCTACCTTTACTTCTCTTTTTGGTTTTCGTTCTCAAAGAGGTGTAATGGAAAGACTGGAGGGGCAAAGAGAGAGAGAGAGAGAGAGAGAGAGAGAGAGAGAGAGAGAGAGAGAGAGAGAGAGAGAGAGAGAGAAAAAAAGATGTTAGTTTTCTTATGAAAAACAGTCACAGACAAACTTTCTGAGTTTGTGCTCATGCATTTCCCACATAGGGAGAAGCAGCAGGTCACTCTCCGTATTTGGTTCATTTTTATTTCATCTGGCGCACAGCAGAGAGGATTACAGGCACAGAGGGATTGCCATAACTAAAACCTGTCACAGCCAGAAGTGACCTACAACCTGTGATGGAGAACTGAAAGCTGTCATGATGTCTGAGTGCTGTGAGGTGCATTAAGTTTAGTTGTATTTGGTTGTAGATGTTCAATGTGTCCACATTTTCCTCATGCTGTGGCTAAAGACATTGGTTGTTTTGTCTTTATTTGGTAGAAAACTGTGAAATATATCATGTTGTGCTGCAAACTGGAGAATAACTAGCTATTGTGGAAGAGAATTGCAATAGTTACTTAAGTCTCCTGGCTATTTATCCAGGTAGCAAAACCATATAAATATTTGTTTATAGTTAACTAAGCTGACTCATTGAATGCTACAGTTCATAGTGTTTTGGTGGAGAGTCAAGGGCTAATGACTAACACAGCTTCCTGTGTCACACCAACCTAAATCGGGAAAACAATTTACCTTATCCAGCTGCTATCTGTTCATTATTACAACACTGAATGGATTTAATCACAGGTATCTGGCCTCTTTTTGTCTGGATTTGTGTCTGTTTTTGTCTGTACGCTCAGCTAGTTTCTGAACACAATCGATCTTCATGTGCCACTGGATGTGGTTGCTAGGAGATTGTTGATGCAACTGCAAGATCTCAGAGCTTTGAGTGAACAGTAAAATGTAGCACAGAAAGACAATGTGATTTTAGAAGAAGATAAATCAATAGTCATAAATAAAGTAATATACAAAGCTGTCTGTTGTCACTTACCTTTCTCATGGAGGCAGCTCCTGAGCTTCCTGAGCCTGAATACCTATAGAAGGACAAACAGGACCAAACATAAGCACAAGTGACTCATAAGACGTACATGTGAATGTAGTCAAACCATAAACTCACCTGTCTGTTGTGTCTGCTCGCAGTGTGTCTGCACCACGCTGAAAGACATAGACAGGAAGCTTTAAAACAACACAATATCTATAACTTCAAATCAATAGTATTTAATTGGCTTCATCACTATTTTGTGCCTTATTCTTCTACACATATCATAAGGTGTAGCATGTGGTGTCTTTTGTTTATTCTTATTCTACGGCCCTCTAGAATGTTGCGACAGCTCCCATTCACTTTGAATGGACGTTCCCAGCGTTCTGTGGATGGTTCTGGTGGGCCATTAACGTCCGCTGCCAATAGCAACAAGTTTTGTCACTTCAGATTCACGGTACCATATCACTCCGCAGGTAGGTTGGCCACTTCGAAAGTAAATATTCACTATATTGTAAGGGCTATTTCATCCAGTCTGTTAAAGTAATAGCAGTAATAAGCTGTAATAACCCGTAGAATAAGCGGGATAATCTATTGCCCACGCATGACTAACAACAGCTGTTCATCCCCGTCGGGAAATATTTTTCTGATAGTAATGCATGGGCAATACATTATCCCTGACTTGTTTATGTTAAAGCTGCATCTGCAGGTTTCATATAAGGTAGAGTATAATAGAGTAGTAATAATAATAATAATAATAATAATAATAAACCAGTGGCTTCAGAGCAGTGGCCTACTTTTCCTGCACAAGACCAATGCTACTATGCTACTAGAGCATATCACCACCATATATTGAAAGATGGGACATAGCCTGAATACAGGGTATGTGGGAAGTTTGAAGGAACTATCGTCCATATACTGTAGTAACAGGCTGCCAAGATTTGGCAAAGACTGACTATATATCAATCGACACAACAAAGTAGCAGCCTATGTACATTGGAAGATTTGCCAAGAATATTGAATAGTAACATCTGAGAAATGGTCTGAACACCAACCAGCCAATGTTCAAGAGAAACGTCACATAACAATAAGCCAGACATTGTGATGATAAACAAGAAGAAAAAGGAGTGCACATTGATTGATATCGCAATTCCTTCACTGTAAACCAAAATAAGTTAGCAGAACTAAAAAAATTTGATGAAGTTGATGAAACTTAAAAAATACAAGTTTCCAGAACTTAAAATTTAGATTCTTATTAAAGTATAGTCATTACTTATTAACTTAGTATTCTAAGTGTCTTTGTCCAAAGACACTTGGACATGTGGACAGATAGGAATCGAACACTGGAAGTGATGTTATTCTGTCCATTGTGCCAATAGCTGTATATTTATAAATGTGTATATAATATAGCTCATAAAAGCTAAAACTACTAAGATAAAACCCAATAAAACATACTAAAAGCTAAAAAATACCAAGATAAAAACAGTATAAAAAGATAAGAACTAAAAATACTAAGACAAAAACATAATAAAACATAATATAAGCTAGAGATACTAAGAAACTAATCGTAGAACATTGGATGTGGTGTTATTCTTGTGCTATTCTTGTCTCTGAAATAGAACCTCTACCATTCAAGTTTGTTCTCCCATAGGTGCATAGTTTGCCCCCGGGACTGCAAATGTACAACACAAGTGTTTAAATTAAATAATAATAATAATAATAATGCTTTGGTATTATTGTGATATTAAAGGTGATAAAACATACAGTGAATGGTGCCCACCTTAATGTCAGAAGGCTCTTTAGTCAGAAGGAAAATTAATTTGGATTTTGTTAGTAAAGATAACCCTAACCCTTTTCTAATTAACAGGCATTCTGACAACAGGGTGCCTCCCCACTGAATTCAGCTGAACAGAAAAATAAGACAAAATAGCGATTCAGCTAAACCATCACATGCCGTTGGGTCAGCATTATTAATGAGTCCATGCTGGCGGTTCACAGGCATGTGATGCTGCTTTAGTTGGTTTCACTGCTGTTATTTTCCACAATTCCACAATTCCACATGTATTTCACAAAGTGTTATTTAACATCACTAGATAAACATTAACAGACTTTTTTTTAAACCTGACCTTTTTAACATTTAACTAAATATCAAAATAATGGTACAAACAAGCAACAAATAAATAAATTAAATGTTACCAATTGTTTCACTTGTAGTTTTTCTTTCTTGCAATGTTAGCTTTTAATCTTTGTTTGCTTCCTGTGATTTCATTTTATACCTTAGTACTTTGTGTACTTGTACTGTACTATTTACCACTGAGTACACTTTTTAAGCAGAAGTATTACCGACACAAAATTAAACTAAATTATGAAGTAATTTTTCACCCAAATGCTAAAATAAAACAAGTTAAATGGCAGTTGTTAGCATTAGCTTTTTTATTTTATAAATATTTTTTCCATACCCGCTTCAGACCCAGGAAAGCACAAGTTTTGACTTTTTTTTTTTACATTAAATAATTGCCGTTTTTGGAAGCAGTACAATGCAAGTTTTTCAAATGTATTTTAAAAATGTTTATGTAATGTAGTACTTTATAGTGGTAACATTTTTGTTCTTTCTTCTATAAAGCTGTGAAAGTCTTGTGCCCATATGAGGACGCAAGTGTTTCATACTTTTTGTGAAAATATAATCAGATGTAAAGTAAACCTATACATTATTTTTTCCTAAAATGTCTGAGGAATTAAGCAGATTAGCAGCGTTAGCGAACATTTGCATATGAACAATATTCACTATTAACATTTAAGCTTTGTAATCTTCTGATAGTTTTTGTATTTCATTGTACCCCTGTTGAACACAGGTATTTTATGCTAGAATCCTAAAGAATGCTAAAAAAAAAAGCTGTTAGAATTGTTACTTTAGTTGGATAATGTGAACATACAAATGCTTTGTTTCTTCAAGCAACAGTTTTGAAGCTTAGTAATCTTGTAAAATTTAAAACAAGTCAGCTAATGTTTAAAGTTAAAAAGAAAATGCTACCAGCAAACATTCAAACAATGTTCTGCACATGAGGACAACATGACTTGAGAAAAAAATATTCATTTTAAAACCTTGTACTCCCGTACAACTTTAAAAAGTATGTGTGTCTCCAAGAGTAAAAGTATAAACTTGTGGAACCGCCTCAATGATGAAATCAAAAGCTGCTAAAAATCTGGTTCAATTAAAAAAGCTCTATGAAAGTTTCCTCCTGCATAAATATGCAGAGGAAGAAATACATTACACTTTACAAAACCATTAAATTTCCCTTACTGACAAAAGAAATAACAAAATAAAATAAACAAAATATATATAAAATGTGGTCAGAAGCTTTTCATTAGTTTTCTTTTCCTTTATTATGAAGTGTATGTCTCATCTCGTCCTGTCATCTGAACCTGCTTTATCCTCACTAGGGTCACAGGGGTCACTGGGGGCCTAATCCAGCTCCAATGGGTGAAGGCGGCGTACACCCTGTATGAGTCTCCAGTTCATCTCAGGGCTGAACATATATAGACAAACAATCACTGTCACATTCACACCTACGGACAATTTAGATTAACCAATTAACCTATCAGTGCATGTGTTTGGATGGTGGGAGGAAACTGGAGTAAAGTAAAGTAAAAGTATATGTACATAAATAAAAATGTTCAAGTGCTGCAAAAATAGACCACCTGCAATAATCCAGGAGGTTCCGTTTTAAAACAGACATATGGTCAAGATGGACTTTGAAATGATTTATGTAAATGAAATTCCTAAAATTGTTAAATGAGGGGTAGGATCTACTCCTTTTGAGTGGTGACTCTGAAATCCTTATATTGTCCTTTGTTTCTTTTGTTCTGTATTTTATTTTTTATTTTTTAAGATGAACTGCTCAAATAAAAATAACTGAACTGAACTGAAAATCCAATCAAAACCATCTAACAAGTTTTTGCTCCCAGTATATGCTCTACTTTTTAATGCAGGATCGTATACGTCATGCGTTCTCAGAAGAGATATGAGTCACCAGCAGGAGAAACACACAACTGAGACAGTTACAGAGGGTTGGTGTGAGCTAAGCTGTTAAAGTGCCTCATATGTGTGTGTGTCTGTGTGTGTGTGTGTGTGTGTGTTTGCTTGTGATGTGTTTTAAGCACAGTCTGTCAGTTGTGCCTGTAATTGGTCTGGCTGGTGCTGAGTCATACACCTACTCACAGGGATACACGTCTGTGTGCGTGCGTGAGAGACAAAGTGAGAGAGTGCGAGGGTCTGTGTTTGTCCTGAATAAACTTGTATTTAGACTAAGGCATGTCTGAGGAGATGGGGATATTAGGATGCGTTAGGACAGGTCGTGAGATGGCTACCCTGCATATTAATGCACTCTGGGGTACTACTCTGTGTGTAGCCTGTGTGTGTGTGTGTGTGTGTGTGTATGTGTGTGTATGCTTACATCTTTAGTGTTTGTTTGCATGTGCATGAAAATTAATCAAGAACCTGACACTGGGGCGTGTCTGCAAAGAATACTGTCATTGTCATAATCACTGGAACTGGCCGTTATGCACACACACAAAACATCCTCATTCTGCATATTCTCCTCTAGGTCACACACACACACACACACACACACACACACACACACACACACACACACACAGAAATATGCTATGACCTCTCCTCCAATCACACATGCCTATGCAGACACACAAGAAATCTGTGAGTCATACATCTCATTTAATAAACAAACCAAGCAACAACAAAATACATACATAGAATACATAAATATAAACTACCTAAACTGCCTTAAACATGTATGTTGTGTTTATGCATAGTACAGTATATGCATCAACAGGGCCAGCGTTAGGCATAAGCAGACTAGGCGGTCGCCTAGGGCACCAGTTACAATATTAAGCTACTGTATTTTCTGGACTATAAAGCACACTTAAAAAACTTAAATTTTCTCCAAAGACTACAGTGTGACTTATATATGGATTAATTCTGGTTGTGCTTCGTGACTTAAAATGTTGACTTTTTATCTCATAATTTCGGCTTTTTATCTCAGAATTTTTATTGCATAATTTTGGCTCTTTATCTATCTATCTATCTATCTATCTATCTATCTATCTATCTATCTATCTATCTATCTATCTATCTATCTATCTATCTGTCTGTCTGTCTGTCTGTCTGTCTGTCTGTCTGTCTGTCTGTATCACAAGGCCTGACTGTGACATGAATCTTGCTAAATTTGTCAATACCACTATTAGTCATGTAACACTCAAGAGGAGACAATACAAAGACGTCATTGCACAGACAAGACAACTAGAGTACTCACGGGCAAAGCATCAGGTGGCTGGTCTAGGCGCAGGGTAGAGGACAGCATAGAGGGACTGATGGGAAAGCTTGGGCTACTGGGATTGCGGCTCTTGCGCCGAGAGCGTCTGGTGGAATCGCGCCGGCTTTCTCGCCCCGGACCCTCTGGTTCCTCCTCAATTACCAGGATCTTGTCATCGCTGAGGTAACGCAGCAGGGAGTTATCTGAGTCTGTGGGGGTGGGAGCGGGTGTGGGGGAGAAGACACAGAGCAGTCAGAGGATGGACAGTTTCAACAGAAGGGGAGGACAGACAGGAAGAAGAAAGGCAAGAAGGCGTCGAGGGAGAATCCCAGAGTCGAAGATGAGGCTGAATAGACCCTCAGAGATAAAAACCCAACAGAAAGGGATAAAAGAGCCTTAGAGCTAGAGTATCTGATATGGATCCACAGCTGTGACGTACAGCTAATCTGTTTGCAGTGATTATGCTGATTTGGAGGGCATGACTGCTGAATCTTGTCACTCAGATAAAGTTTTAGTCCACTTTAGCTCAGAAGAGAGAAAAAGCTGCTTACCTAATTTGTTTATTATCCATATACTTGAATGTAAAACACTAAAAAAGTGACAGGGAAAGAGAGAGAGGGGAGCAGCAGGAGTGAGGCAGACCCGCGACACTAGTATTGTGCTTTAATGTTATTCATAGACTTTCTGATGGTAGAGTGGAGGATCCTCGGTTGAATACAGATGGAGTCTCGCCGCAAAACGGTTGAGCTGGTTAGAATTGGTCACAAAGAAATACCTACATTTCCAGACCGGCTGTATAAATGCAATTTCCTTGCATTTATGTTTATTTGTCACTCTCTCAGATACATACCTGGCAGATATGTATCCTTACACAACCACAGCACCATGAATAATCAGAGATGAGCTGAAATGTGTTGAGCTGAGCATGGAGCAAAGCATGGGAACCAGTCTGACCGATATGTGTGTGTGTGTGTGTGTGTGTGTGTACCTCGGCTCCCTCTTTTGCCCATGCTGGGTTCCTTGGTCTCGGCCATCCAGTTATATTCGGGAGGCATGGAAACAGGTCTGAGGTCACCTGGAACGACCAATCAGCAATCAGAGAATCTGCTACAGGGGCGAGGGGGTGGGTGTCACGGGAAGGTGGTGACCAAGAAACAGCGTGGGAGACAACTGGAAGGGGTGGACAGGTGAGAGGGTGAGGAAGTGTGTGTGCAGGTGAGGGGGGAGGAGGAGACTCTCAAGGACTGGTACAAAGTGCACGGAGGGGGTTATGTGGCCAAATGTTCAGCTTATACACATGAATGGTAAACAGTTAGTAAGCTGGCAGAATGTGTACTACTGCTGACCTGGTATTTAGGGGCGTCACAGCCATTTAAAATGTGGGGGTGTTCTAGGTTGTGACACATGAGCAAAATATTCTGAATCTATCATCGGAAAATTAACAAACAATTATCAATTAATGCTTACATTTTTATATTAAAAAAGTAATATATAGCCGAAAAAAATAACAAAAATGTGTTTTCCTCAATTAAACATTTATTCAATTCATAAGTCAAAATTCTAAGATAAAAAATCTAAATTATTAGATAAAAAGTTAAAATCATGAGATTAAAAACTGATCTAAATTTGGATTTAAAAAATCAGACACTGATTTTACAGACACTGTTCCTCTTTTTTTCTTACAAAAATGTTTTGTCCATGTCAGGGGAGACGACTAAAAATATGTTCCTCAGGGGGAACATCAGTGAAAAAAGTTCTAGAACCACTGTCTTAGGGTAAATGTCACAGAACAAGACATAGTTTAATTAACTTAGTTTAACAACAGTAACATTTGTCATTACTTACTGGTTAATGACTGTTTGTTAACACCACGAAGAAGAGTTGTTTACATTACTGGTGAACTGAGGTGCGCTTCATTTACATATGCTGTTGTGCCGCCCGGGCACCGGGTAAACAGTTTAAACCATAGATATTGTAACAGCCCCGAAATGTTATTGTTGTTTAGTGTGATTGTGAAGCACAGTAACCGTTTATCCTGAAATAAAAAGTAGATGAGACCAACTCTCCGTCTGTTTCCTGGATCCAGTAACGATACAATATATAAACTCAGGAAAAAGTGGAGGGTATGAAATCATCTGGTTGGAGAAGTGGGGGTGTCGCAACACGCCCACCCCCCACGGCTGCGACGCTCATGCTGGTATTTAACACGGTTTTATACAGATGTTTTTTGTGGTTTCAGTTTAGAGAAACAATTGCACACCCCTTATGTGGAGGTTGTGTCTTCTTTTATTTCTCTTTTCAGTATCAATCTTGCAAGAACACAAATCTAAATGCTGCGCTACAAATGAGTTAGTAAGTGGTCGCCCATATTTACATATTCCGTTTTCATTTGGAATTGTTTCTTAGGGTTAATAAGATTTAAAACATTCAAAAATGAAATACAATAAAACATGGAAAGAGACACTAGGAATGTGTGTTTTTCTGCAGCTGTGTTGACTCTTTGCAGCGAAATGGGACCATTTAGATAAAGCAATAACGCGCTTTTTAGAAGATCCAAATAAAACAAGTATGACCAGAAATGTACCTGAGAAACGTAGCTTTATAGAGCGAGAAATGAAGGCATAAAGGGTGACAGTTGAGTCAAGGTTAAATGATCACTTACTGACACTGGAAACTTGATGTCAAAGACATTTCATGGTATTGTTAGTCTATTTTATGAACCACATTTAGAGCCGAGCTGTCTGGCAAGAGTAAAATATGTTTTATTCAATATTAAAAAGGCTGAAAATTCAATTCAGCAGGTGAGAAAACTGTCAATCATGCCTGTCAATCAAAGCCTTACATGGTAGGTAGTCAAATCTTCTTTTTGACCTAAAACCTTATGAACCAGTGGCTTATTTCATAACACCACCAGATAAAATGAATTAGACCATTACACCGTCTGGGTTCTGGGTAAATATGTGTGATATGAGCGTCTCTGGAGCATCTAGTGACTGTCAATGGTATGGTAGTTTAAAATACCTCCACTTTTTGTGACTGATTTTGACCTTTGATGCCTAACACATTTTTATATGTGGGCTGAATGAATTTGCACAGTAATGTCATAAGTCCATGTTCACATAGAACCGTGAATAAAAATATACTAATTATCACTTGACTTCAATATTGGTATTTGATCAGTGCTATAATACAGGTTCTTATAGTACACAGACTGTGCTCATATTTCAAAATGAGCCTTAGGTGCGGGAGTGACTGTTTTTCTAAAGATTTTTCCAAAAGTTCAAGGACACAGATGTCTCTTTATAGTACAGCAGCTTAAAGGGTATTTGTAGCAGAGGTGGGTATTTCCAGGTCCATCAAGTCAAATTCCTGCCATGTATTGGTTCAAACCTGTTCATTGAACCAGCCCATTTTGATGAGCACAATTCCTCATCCAGGTAAATGGGATAATTAGTGGAATCACCTGTGTTCAGTGAACAGGTTTGAAGTGATACATGGTAGGACTTTGACTTGATGGACCTGGAATTTCCCACCTCTGATTTGTAGTGAATTTTCATTGCTAGTTATTTCAAATGATCACATATAATATCAGTGGTTCTGTTTGCATTCGCATTGTACCCAGTTGTCAATGATATACAAGTCATCCTACACTGTCAGCCACAGTTACTGTAGTAACATCTTCTTCACAGGCAGTTTCAGCAGCGATAAAGATGCCGTAACATTGTGTTGTCTGGTTACGTGGGCTGTGATGGACTGGTCACTGACCCCGTGGAGCAGACACCAGTCTGAGATGACATATTATCGGCCAGTGCTGGGTCATGACACTAGAGCAATGATGGAGTGCAAAGCTTACGGCTGCACAAACAACAAGCAGGGAACACTCAGACTTGCTTACTGACTACTGCTTGTTTACTTGCAGTGATCACCCAGAATCAATGTGGGTATATCACTTCTGGCTAGCAATTTTTTTTTTACTGAATTTAGATTCGATTCGATTCTTCATTGTCATTTCCATGGGTGACATGAAAACGAAATACTGCTTCATACATCCACCATTACATGTCAAAAAGAATCTACTGTGAACTTATTTAGCAGCCGAACTGTTGAGTTGTCAGCACTTTTATTTATGCTGCGCTATCTCTTTCCCGACTGCATCAACTCAAACAACTTGTAAAAAGGATGTCCAGTCTTTCAGGATATGCTCTGCTCTCTTGACACAGCGCTCATTGTAGATGTCCTGTAGCTGTAGTAGTGAATTTGTGCCTCTTTTGTTTATGAGTAATACACAAACCACAATTAGTGTTACAACCATGACCAGTACAGTACGGTGGCTGACGGGGGCAAACCCACCGCATCGACAAAATGCTGCGAATACAAGAAAGATGCAACAACTAAAAACACAAACACATTAAACAAATGCAACACGAGTGAAGCTGCAAGAGAAAAATGCTGCGATAACAGAAACGAAGCAGATGCACAAAACCTACAAACCCCCAAAACAAATGCGGAAGAAAAATGCTGCAAATTCACTCCACAACAAAACGGAAGTTCACCAAAATAAAACGGAAGAAGAAGAACACGATGATGGATGAAGATGAAGTTCATTCATTTAAGAGATTAGCGTGAAAATGTTTGTTTCCCTTCATCTTTTTTAAACACTTGACCATAATCTGCTACAATATAATAGAAGAGCAGCAGAGGTACAGCACTAAAATTAGCTACAGACCTCTGCTGCTCTACACCTTTTCACATTAATCTCTTAAATTAATGACCTTCAATTTCATCTTCATCCACCGTCTTCTTCTTCTTCTTTCATTTTATTTTTGTGAACTTCCGTTTTGTTGTAGAATGAATTTGCAGAGTTTCTTTCTTGCAGTTGTTTTGTGAATTTACGTGTTTTGGTAATTGCAGCATTATTCTTTCGCATTTGTTTTGGGGGTTTGTGCATTTTTGCTTCTGCTCCGTTTCTATTATTGCAGCATTTATCTCTTGCAGGACACGTGTGTTGCATTTGTTTTATGTGTTTGTGTTTTTGGCTGTTGCATTTTTCTTACGTTTGCAGCATTTCGTAGATGCAATGCATTTGTCCCCACGGCCACCGTAGGTACAGCTACAACTTAAGTAGTAACGGTACCTTCAGACAATGCGATTTGTCACATAACTTTATCAGTCACTTGAGAGTCTCCCAAAGAACGCAGAGGATGTCTCGGTGGCTATTTGGGACAGTGGTGGACACAGGTGGCTGGGCAGACAGGGAGCTGGAAAGTCTTTTTGGACGAACCGTGTGGTATGTGATCAGTGTATCTGGGATGTGTGTACGGGAAGTAAAGACATGAAAAAGCAGAGCCATGAAGCAAGTGATGAACATGTACTGTACGTAGGAGTTCTGAGAAAAAGTTGAAGGACGAAATGAGACACTGGTGGAAGAACACATGCTCCTCTGCTAAACAGACACAGAGCCAGACCCTTCCCTGGCCCACTTGGACAGCTTTTGTCTTCTTACCATGAGTAGGGGTCTTGTCTCGTCGGCGAACCCCTGTATTGCGGCCCCTGTCGTAATCAGGCCCTGGAGGTCCGTCTCCCTCCAGCAGAGAGAAATACTGACCACTGTCCTGGTCCAGGTAGTAGCTGACCGCTTCTGAACCTTTAGAACCAGACTGGGAGCTCACACTGTAGCGGCTGATGTCGTCACATGACATCAGACCCAGCTCCTCCCTGGGGAGAGTTGTTATCATCACTGTCATCAAGACTATCATCAGCACCATCGGCAGAATCATAATAATCAGCGAAATCACCATCATCAAACATCTGCCTATGTAAGTCCCTGACCTGGTGCTGTAGAGTCCGGAGACAGGAGAGAGGATGTAGACGTCCTGCATGCTGGGGGCATCCATTTTGGACATTCCCAGAGTTCCACCAGGTGTAGGGGAGGTGCTGGTGGGGCTGGTGGGGATGGGCTGAAACGAGAGGAGAGGAGAGAAGAGGAGAGACAGGAAAGATGAGTATGTGTACACCGTTTTGTTGAAACATACTTGGACAAAGATGTTGCCTTGAAACACAACCTGCTGAAAGTGAGCATAAGATCTTCGCTCGTACCACCCCTGCTTCACAGAAAAACAAACAAGAGCACAGTTTATGGCGCTACAGCTGAAAATAAACTTGTGTTTGTGATGTTGCAGCCAGTGTTTGCTTAAAGACTGAAACAAGTTATTTCTAGAGAACAGCTGTGTTTGTATGAAGTGACAATCATAGACTTTCCTGCTACAAGTGGCCATGGCAATAATGTCCTGGACTTAGGATGTATTAAAACCATGGATGTAGCTGTTATAATATCATACATATTTCATTTGAAATGTTTATATTTACTTTATTGCACTTCCATACTTGACTTACTGTGTTGAAACTTGGGGAAACATCTATAAAACCAGTCTGAACCCCCTCATTGTACTGGGAAAAAAAGCTATAAGTATTGTACATAATGTGGAATATTCCCATTAGACAAACCAACTGTTTTTCAAATCAAATACATTATAATTTATGGACATTGTTGAATTGAAAACGGTTCAGTTAATTTACAAAGCAAGAAATCATCTTCTTCCTGTTAACCCTTTAAACTTCAACTCGATTTTGCCTAAATTTCTTAATGCAATATGAATATTGCTTGTTTTTTGTCAGGTTTTTTTTTTTTCATTTTTATTGACTTTGAATTTCTTTTTGTAAAGTGAAATTTAAAAAAAAGGAAAATGATGCGTAATTCAGCTGTTGGTTTTGTGCTTCAAAACGAAAGTCAAAATAAACCAGTCGCTTTTTGTTTTTTAATTCCCATTCATCAACAGAAAATCCAAATACCAAAATATACACTGACCGTATTAGTTGTAATAGGTTAGTTCATAATAAGCTTAGGCTTCTAACCAATCCTTTTTTGTTGGTATGTTTGTCATTCATATGAAATAAACATCAGAAATCAAAGAAATAAATAATGCTAAATGTCAAGCGCATCCTGTGTTTAAGCTAACAGACAACATCTGGGTATTCTATCTGTATGGATCAGTATTTGACTAATGATGTTTCACAAGATCAGAAAACAATGCATATTGAGAAACACCTACAGTGTTGTGTCAAGTTTTTCTGCCATCTGGGGCCTCGTAACATCCTGGGACCCCAAATGGTTGCCCGTCACCTAATGTGCCTCTGTTTGTATTTTATTCTTTATGTATATTTGTCTCCCATTTTCAAATGCTTCACTATTCTGTCTTTTCTGTCTTAACCCTCTTCACTCGCACACGGCTCTCCATGTCTGTTCCCATGACAACCTCTCCTCTTCACTCTCTTCCTCTCTTTTAAGCCACCCCCCCCAAACCTTCACACTGTAAAAGAGGAATAGGACATAGGAAAGCCAGCGTGGCGTCCTCGCTCAGCTCTACACGTAGCTTCATGTGTCATCAGGTCCTCTGTGAGGACAGGACGACTCATGTCTGATGTCACAGGAACTCAGTCCAAATTTTAAATGAATTAGATTTGTTCTTTGCCAGAACACCTGGGGTGACAAATACACACTTCCTTCTAACAATTTGTCCCAGAGGAAAAGGTTTCCAGATTTTGAAAAATGGAGCGTTTTACTGTAAGTCTGAGGAATATGCTTCACTTCACTTCAGAGAGGAGATATGTGTGTGTGTGTGTGTGTGTGTGTGTGTGTGTGTGTGTGTGTGTGTGTGTGTGTGTGTGTGTGTGTGTGTGTGTGTGTGTGTGTGGACAGAGTGGATAAACAGACTGAGGCTGAGTGATGCGGAAGCAGGCAGCATTCTCATTAAGGAACCCCAGTGTTTCATCATTTCATCAGCGGTGCATTAGGCGTTCATTTCATATTCCAAACTTTCCATCCTCTCCCCCCTTCCATCCCTCTGCCTCCACCCCCAGGCCCTGCCTCTATCTCACGCAGTCTTCCCCTTGTGAAGGGAGCTTACTGTAAGACGGCCTCACAATAAATAATGAAGACAGGGTGGAAAGACAGGAGACGAGGGAGAGAGAGGAAAGCAGAGGAAATAGGACAAAGAGACAGAAAGGAAGGCTACAGGAGAGAGAGAGTAAGACAGGGGAGCTGAGCAGTGTGGTGACTAGAGCTGAGACTGAAAACAGTAATTTAGTGATTACAGCCCACTGCTGCCGGCATGAAAAAAGGGGGGTTGGAGGGCTAAAAGTAGAGAGAGATGGGACTTCCGCAGCAGGCGCTATTCCAGTCTGTTAAAACAGCACTTAAATCATTTGACCCCTGCTGTGTCCACTTTAAACTACCTAAAAATCTACTACTCATATCTCCTCCAGACCAATATTCCCTCTTTCACCTCCATTACATGTGCACATGTAAACACATTAACTTGCACAAATACAGTCATGTAATAATCTTAACTGTGTAAAGGACACAAAGTACAATTAATAGTGTTCATATCAACTGTGTAGTTGGACTGGATGAATACATTATCTCTTAGTGACCTATATGTGTTTCTATATTAGTTCACTATAAATAACACATGCAAACAATGCAAATGTAGTCTGACCAGTACTGGATTTTTGAAACTGTATTTTGCATTTATATTTAAATAACACCAAGCCTATAATTATAAACAGTAGGCAGTACACAAGCCAATTTGCGTGCCACCTAAAACAAATGAATGTTAAATCAATGTGGAGAGGATCTAAACTAAGTAAATGTAATGGTTCCATCTGGTCCCCAGTCTTATTTTTTATTTTATCGTATACTATTTCAGTAGTCAAGGGTCCAAAATGATGTTAATTTATATAGTTTATTGAAACAAACAAATACTAAAACACCTAAGCACTCTGAAATAACATGGAAAACCTTAATATACACATGTTCCATTAATAATGTAAGAAGAATAGGAATGTTATAATATGATGGCATTTACTGCTAAAGCCAATTTGTTTCTGTATTTTAAATTAAACTGAGGAACTAATGACTTATTTGTTAATATACAAACAAGCCAATTAGTACAGTCATCAAAAATCACATAGCAATACATTAGCTTTTTTTGTAGTTATTTTTTCACATATGATATTTACTTAATACATCTCTTATGTCCTGATGAGGACACTTTACAGTAAATAAAATTCTTTTGATATTTTACAATTTTGATAATAAATCTATTAATTTTTGCTTAAAATAAGATATCTCAAATGTTATAATTTGATGTTTTACATAGTATATGACGGTAAACTGCTAATCTTCACTGTTACAACAGCTAGCTTCAGCTGAAATGAAAATTAAGCCTAAACTAATACAAATAATAAAACAATTCAGGTGTTATTTTCATCCACATTACATAGTTATATACTGTATGTTTGTACTTTATAATTTAAGTGATGGTTGGTTGTCCTAGAAATGAGCTTCTCTGCTAAATGTGGTGATGCATCTTGTTCATTGTAACTAATACCAATACATACTATTCTGTAAATAAATAAATCAATAAACATACATAAATGTAATCCTCCAGGTTTAATAAAATTGAGCATTCAATGACTAAATGATTGACCCCAACGTCTGATCCAGATGTTTGCCTTCTGTGTTGACATCATTATAATAAAATATTAATATTGAAAAACATATATGAAAAGTAGTCATGTGTGAAAGGATTTATATAAATGATAGATAAATTAGCATGCTATGGGTTAGCATTTTCAAGCCAAGTGCACAATTTTACATTATTATAGCTTGTGTGATGACAACATTATAAAGAAAGTAAGTTTATATAATACAAATGTTTTTGAGTCACATTAGTACACTGGTAACATATTTTAAAGGAACAGTGTGGAACTCCCCTACCCTAAGTGGCAGAAAATATCTGAATCAATGCAGATTAATCAATGATCTGGTGTGGTGCTTACATAACAGCTGGCACTTTTAGGACAAAAAGCCTTGGCTGTATCTAGCGATTTTTGAATACTTCGTTTCCACAACCTGCCAAAATTGTAAGCAGCTCAATTTGTCTGTCATCATGTTCATCACCCTGGTCTCCACTGAATTCTGGGTAATAACATGTAACAACCACAGATGCCTACCTCAAAATCTGTGGTGGTATGGCGGAACTGCAAGAAATTTGATGATGGGTCCACAGAAGAGATATCAATATAAGTCAAGTCTATGCACAAACTCAAATATAACTGCATCTGGATCACTCATCCTATGTGGTCCACGCACTGATCCCTTTTTTCAAATAGAACTGCGAGAACCATGTAAGATGCAGTCATATTTGAATCAGGGGACCCGTGCGTGGACCACAGCTGATGCCTGTCTGATGACTTATATTGGTATAATTTCTGTGGATCCATCATGAAATTTTTTTTAATTAAGATATGAAAAAGCTGCCCTGTTCTGCAGGCAGCTACTTCGATTTTTGTCCTCCGTAGACTCATGCAGGAAAAAAAAAAAAAACGCATCCATAATGTGGATGCGTAGGTTGAACATGATCAAACAAATTGTTAGGGAACACTATAAAAAGCTTACACACTGTAGCTTTAAAAATGCTTTATACTGTAACTCTAAGAAAAACATGGTGCTCTATTCATATATTAATTAATATGAGAGCAGTGGTTGTGAAATCAGTTATAAGGTTCATAGTTATTCTAAATGTTTAGTGACATAAACCAAGTAAAACAAAAAACATAACATATTTGTAGGTATTTTTACAAACTGCCCCTGAACTTCATTTGTATTTTCTAGAATAGAATACAATACAATACAATAGAATAGAATAGAATAGAAGTACTTTATGGATCCCACAATTGGAAAACTGCTTCTATTTCAGTAACTCAGCACTGAATAGTGACATATTCTACAATTTACAATACAGCTAGCTTGTATGCTATATGTTGTAGTACCTTTATAAATAAGTGGTTTAACGTGTTGAAGAAAGCTAACTATACTATATACTATATTACTATATGACAGCTGCCATAAGTTATTTATTAATTGTTTATTCAACTTATTTAATGGCCTAATTATAGAGCATTTATGAGTCCTTTAAATGGGCACATCTGTCGTAAACATAATTACAGTACATTCATTTTGAAAGAATGTCAGAGACTTGAATTCATCATGTCTCCAAAAGTCAACAAACATAAAAATCCACACCATTATATGCGGCATAACCCCTCACCCATTTACATGGAGCATCAATAATATATCACCAGGCAACACAAGTTGCCTAAAATAGCAGCCATTCACAAAGAGTAATAATTTATGCCCCTAAATATGAAAGACACATATGAATACAGGGCCAGGGACAATGTGCAGCACACATGTGACCGGCAATATGACCTGAGATGGGGATGCTGATGTAGCCTTCAGCAACATGTATGTAAAAACAAACAAACGAGCATGCAATATTTATCAAAATAACACAGTGTCTTTGTCAAAACCATTAGCATCATTGTTCCAATTACAGTGGATCATTGGAAGGCTCCTCCTTACTAGATTACACACACACACACACACACACACACACATGCAAACACATCGAGGAAGAGAGGGAGATAAATGTGTAATATTTATAAGACATAAAAGCGGTTGCCATGGAAGGATTTGGACCTGGAATCACATGATAATTTGCACAGATAAATTGTTTCCTTTGTGGGTTCTGTTATAATCCATCTGAATATCTGCCACATTTGGGCTAAACTTCACAGCCGTGCAATTCATCCTCCAAAACCAAGCTTAGAGGTACGAGCATGCATGTGATTATATTTGTGTTTGTTTGTGAACGTACAGTATCTATCTAAAGCCAAGCGAACAGAGTGCAGTGACCCAGTTCCTTTCCTTCTCAAAGGAGCAAAAGAGCTCATAATGGTTATATCTGTCCGCACCAAACACACTTCCTTGTGCTCGTACAGATGGACAGAATAGGAATGTGTGTGCACCCACATCGAGCACACGCACGTACAGGCTGTTTAGCAGGATATTTTGGATTCAGTGAATTATCTCCAGTATTTGCTGAGTAGCGGCTCTTGTTTCAGAGCCAGTAGAGCTGCCTGTAGTTGCTTATGAATAATTAAGAGCTTCGGTCTTTCTGAGAGAGAACAAATCTAAAACACTCCTTTCTTCTCTTCTCCCACAGATATCGCTGCGCTCTGATCCGAGCCCTCGTGGTGTATTTGTGTCTTAGCAGATCATCAGGGTAGAACACTCATGGCGCGCTAAGACGAGAAAAAAAAAACACCATTCCCACAATTCTTCACTGTTGCACACAGTGCTAACAAGGTATGATCTAACACAACAGTAACCTAAAGGAAAAGAAGGGTCCCCCAGGTAGTTTAAGGTAGAGACGCTGATAACAGAGGGTCAAAAATGTCACTACAGGGACTACATTTTGCAGATATGCATTATGTCTTTACAGTATGCTCAAAGACATAGAGCCATAACTGCTGCAAAGAACAGAAAGGGAAAGATAAGGGTGAAAACGGGGAATAGGAAAGACCCAGAGAAAAAAAAAATGAAAGACAGATAAAGCCAAAGAGCGACCAAACCTTGTGCAGGGATCAAAGCATGCACGTAGCATGTAAATGAATTAGCCCGATGCGAGGTTAAAAATAGCAGCCGTGGAACACAGGCTCTGACAAGACAGTCGCTGCTTCACAAAGCACTCAGGCAGGCGTCAGACTATAACCTTCACCTCACCCCTCTGCCCGCCTCAACACGACTCGCTCTTTTCTAAAATTGTCTAGTGATATTTTCTGGCTACCTCTGAATGAGTGACAGATTTACAAAGTATTTGCTCTCAAGTGAAATGTGCTCTGAGCCTTGAAAAATGGGTATTTCATGCATTAAGCCTAACGCATTTAAAAAGAAGATGTCCTTTGGGGTAAAGGGTGAATGAATCAAGACCTCGGTTTCAGCAAATATGAATATGAAGGGGGGACCTTTAGTGACCTTGTGTTGCCCCAGACTAGCCCTTGGCCCAAAGTTCAACCCGTATTATTATTATTATTATTATTATTATTATTATTATTATTATTATTATTATTATTATTATTATTATTATTATTATTATTATTATTATATCTGGATCAATTTACAGAGCTCAGAATTGCAGGGATATGATTTCTTTCTTCATTTTCTCCAATTTCAGTTGTATCTTAACTCCCATCTCAAGATATCATTCATTATCTGAACCCGCTTTATCCTCACTAGGGTCACGGGGGTCACTGGGGGCCTAATCCATCTACAAATGGGCGAAGGCGGGGTACACCCTGTATGAGACCCATCTCAAGATACCTCTATCTAAAAAAATAAATAAATAAATACTTTGGCAGACATAAATTTCCTGACGGTGTAAGTTCAACTATCAACACATCTGTGAAGTTCTGGCAGAACAGTTGGCTGTGAAAATAAGATATGTTAAAACTGATGCAAGGTCACAACACTGGACCAGTTCCCTTTGGAAATAATGATTTAAAATGCCAGTAAGAGAAATCAGAGTGTTGGCAGAAAAAAAATGGAAGAAGAAAAAATTAAAGTGAGAGAGGTATAAGAAAGCTTGATGTACATAGCGTTAAATTATGCTTCCAACATTAACAACTGTACCAAAAGTGTGCAGATGTACAGGGAATGAGGGCGAAATTCGATTTCTCACATCCTTGTTAAGTTCCAAATATAGTGATGCTTGAAGAGCAGTGTGTCATCGAGTGAGTTTAGACTTTTTCAGGTCGAAGTGTGAGAAATATCCTGCTGTGAATGAAGCAGGTGTTTTATTTTATTTTAGTTTTAGTTTTTTGGAGGGGGGTTCTGATGATGTTTTACCTGCAGGCCAAGCGGCTTCCAGCGGACGTTTCTGAGCAGAGCAGGCGTGGAGCTCAGGGTGTTCTGGGGCCTTTTCTTCAGCGTGAGGATGACTCCACATGGGTCCTCTCTCAGAGCATTGACCAGGTTCTTCAGCTGCCAGCCCACCTGAGGACACATACACTGGGGCTACCACAAAAAACTGCTGCAGTCCACTGAGCATGCATGTTGTAAAGAATACACCACTGAAGAAAACCACCACGCACACACAGGGATGAAGGTGCCCCCTGTCCAAAATAACACAGGCTTAAGGCCAAACCATTAGTAGATTCTGACAGTCAATCGAACGGTGCCACCACGTCATTGAAAACTAACCTGTCCCTGCAACCAAGATGCATATGATATAAAACAGGGGTGTTAAACTTATTTTAGTTCAGGGGCTACATACATTTCAACATAATCTAAGTAGGTAACTCCAAATGTTTCTGTTTTAATGAAAAATGTAAAAATGTCTACATCTCCAAAAATGCTAAAATATGAAAAGAAAATGTGAATAACTTGAACAAATTTAAATTTACTAAGAAGAATAATAGCAATTGTAATCATTTTATACCTTTACACATGTACATTACAACAAATAGATCACAGTGGATCTACAAATGTAAGAAGATTCAGTAACAGGAGGAATGTTGTTAAAAAGTTCACTTAAGATATTTTTCAGGTTGTTATTTGTTCACATTTTTATGGAAGGATAGTTTGTGTTTTTGTGAGAAAAAATGACAGAAAGCAATATATAATTTGTGGAGACTTTAACATAAACCTTCTCAATACACAGAGTCATACCGGTACATCACAGTTTGTTGATCTTATGACCAGTAAGCGCCTTGTTCCAGTCATCACCAAGCCCAGCAGAATCACTTCAAGCAGCTCTACGCTTATTGATAATATTTTTATCAATGTATTCGACCAAACCATTGAGAGTGGGCTCTTAATTAATGATACTACCGATCATTTGCCAGTGTTTCTCATAATGTACTGTAAAATAAAAAATAAACATGAGAAAAGTAAAAAGATGGTACGTTTGAGAACACTAGAGAAACTGAATATGTTCAGAGATGATCTCATTAAGGAAGACTGGGAGACCGTCTTCAATGAGAATGATGTAAATGTATCATATTATTATTTTTTAGAAAGGTATATACAATTATATAATAAAAATTTCCCCTTGAATTCAATAAAAAAATATACCAAATAGTGGTGAAAAACCTTGGATAACAAGAGGCATATTAAAATCCTGCGTGAAGAAAAACAAACTTTATAAAGACTTTTTGAAATATCGAACTGTTAATGCAGAAGAACGGTATAAGGCCTATAAAAATAAGTTGACAAGTCTAAAAAGAATGGCAGAGAAACGGTATTATAATGAGATGCTGTTAAAAAACAAAAATGACATCAAAGGGATTTGGAATGTCCTCCGTGATGTTATTGGAAATAAAGTCACAAATACTACTCCATCTTATTTAATTAATGAAAAGAATGAGGAAATTGAGGCATCCGAAACAGCAGAACAATTAAATTATTTTTTTGTGAACATTGGACCAAATCTTGCAAAAGCCATTCCTGCCGAAAGTGGGCAGGCCTTCTGGAAAGGTGAAAGCAAAGTGCTACAGTCACTTTATTTAGGCGAAGTTTCTGAGGCGGAGATTATTACCATAGCATCAAAATCAAAAAACAAGTATTCATGTGACAGTGATGGCTTGGATATGTTCATTGTTAAAAAGACCATTGATTGCATTTGCAAGCCTCTAAAACACATATTTAATTTGTCTTTTAACACTGGTGTCTTTCCAGCCAAAATGAAAATTGCTAAGGTTATTCCCCTTTTTAAAGCTGGTGATAGACACAGCCTCGCAAACTATCGGCCCATTTCTTTGCTTTCTCAATTCTCCAAGATTCTGGAAAAGTTTTTTGTTGAAAAGTTTAATAACTTTATTGAAACACATATGTTGTTGCATGACAGTCAGTTTGGGTTTAGAAGCCAACGTTCCACATCAATGGCACTAATGAAAATTACAGAAGATATTACGACAGAATTGGAAAACAAAAATTATACTGTAGGTGTTTTTATAGATTAAAAAAAAGCTTTTGACACTCTGAATCACAATATATTATTAACCAAATTACAGGCTTATGGAATAAGGGGAGTAGTATTAAAGTGGGTAAAAAGTTATTTGGAAAAAAGGGAGCAGTATGTTGAATTTGATGGGCGTGTATCCAGTCGCCAACAAATACAATGTGGAGTTCCACAAGGCTCGGTGTTAGGACCAAAACGTTTCATTTTATACATTAACGATCTTTATGAAGTGTCAAAAATATTAGGATTTGTTCTTTTTGCCGATGACACCAATTTTTTTTGTTCTGGTAAGAATCTTCCCTTATTGTTAAAAACAGTTGCTCGAGAAATGGCTCAACTTCAGAAATGGTTTAGCGAAAACAAACTATCTTTAAATATTAATAAAACAAAATATATGTTGTTTACAAATTTAAAGGAAAACGAGTGTTCAGATTTGGTTTGGAATGGAATGAGTCTTGAAAGAGTTTCTGAATATAGATTTTTGGGTGTTATTATTGATGAAAAATTAAAGTGGAAGTCTCACGTGAATTACATTAAAACTAAATTGTGCAGGAACCTTGCTGTTTTGAGTCGAGCTAAAGACAAACTGAATTATGATGCAAGAAAAATTATTTATTGTTCCTTAATTTTGCCTTACTTTATGTATTGTGTAGAAATTTGGGGAAATTCTTATAAGTCAAATTTAATGTCTCTAATTTTGACTCAAAAGCGAGCAATACGTCTTCTACATGCAGCTGCACCACGAGATCACACAAACGAACTGTTTCTGAAGTCGAAACTTCTAAAGCTTACTGATATTATCTCTTCACAAACCTTGTTGATTATGTTTAAAGCCAATTGTAAATTGTTGCCGGGAGGACTCCAGAGTCTTTTCAATAGTAAATGTTCGACAAGCAGAAGAAAATATGATTTTGAACTCCCATTTGCAAGAACCACTTTGAAACAAATGTGTGTTTCTGTGGCTGGTGTAAAAAAGTGGAATGAGCTTGATTTGGAAATGAAACAATGTATTAATGTTAATCAATTTAAGTCTCAATATAATAAAAGAATCATGGCTTTGTATGAAAAAGTGTAAGACGGCAGAAAAATTAAATATGCATTTCTGTTACTTATGATTTAAATATAAAGGTCATCTGTGGTTACTTTTGTTTTATAATATTGTTTTCAATATTATATCTATGTTCTGAGAATGGGGCAGGGGTTAAATAAGACTTTGTTCTTCAACCTGCTCCAGTTCTTCATACATGGGATGCATTACTTTGTGTGAAGTCTACTATTGTATATATGGATGGTGAAGTTTGATTTGTGTATGCATTCCATGCAAAAAAAGAGCAAAATAAAAAATGAAATGAAATAAATATGACATTTTTGGATTTTTTTTGCACTAAAACAAAAACAAATATTTAGAGTTCTAATTATTACTCAGCGGAGTTTTGCTTGTGCCAGCGTTTATCTGTTTGTTTGTCTAGACAACTCAAAAAGTTATGGGCAGATTTGGCTGAAACTTTCAAGAAATATTGATAGTGGCAATATGGACAAATGATTATATTCTGGGGGTCATCAGTGGATATAACTATAAAATGTTCATTATGTCTTACTGTTAAATTAAGTTAGTATTTTATTTTTTATCTCAGACATATGTGTAGGTGTGTTACTTCCGCCTTCGTCACTACAACATTCAGGTGACCCTCTGACACACCGAAACATGTCAGGTGACAAATACCTACACATATGTCTGAGATAAAAGAAAATACTAAATTAATCAGTGGATATATGTGGGTGGTGGGCACGTGCTCCTTGCAAAAGTAAACAAAAAAAAAGGGGGGGCCCTGATCTGCCTTGGTGGAGTCTGCGCTCTCTGAGTTCTTTTCTAGTTTATAGGTTATAATAATAGTGCTTTATTGACTGATGCACTTGAGATTAAATTGGGTTAAATGTGAAACCTGAATTATTTTTTGCATTTTAGAAATGGATCCCACAGGCCATATTTTAAACTTCAGCTGGTCAGTTTTAGCCCTGGGGCCATATGTTTGACACCTGTGCTATAAAAGATACTCATACAGCTTCCCTCTCTAAAGTACAATCCATTGAGTAACCAGTGTAAAAGGAAACAAACTCAACTGCAGCTCATTGCCCTGGAAAATCTACCATTAACTTAAATTATGAGGGAATCAAAGCAACAAAGAAATAATATACCAAAGTTTTCTGTGTTAAATGGGATGTTGATAAGCTTGACCTTGGTTTTGAACAAATCACAGTGAACTTATCGAGAGGCAGCTAAGTAAGTCAAAACAAGGAGTTTAAATAACTTTGTTGCTGAAATCTAAAAAAAAAAAAACAACCTCTTATTCTCTTTATGTCTTTATGAGTTTAATTGAAAATGTCCTACTGACTTCTCTTTATAGTTTTTCTCTTACAGTTTTATGCTCCTGGAAATGTTTTGTTTTTCTTAAAATACTATCACTGCTAATTCAAGCAATAAAATTTATTACAGTCTCTTATCAGACTGATCCAGAGACAAGACGCTGACATAGAAAGCAGGAGCATGGTAAACGGACTGCAAAATTAAAAAAAAAACATATCATAGATCTAAATATGGACAACAGTCTGCAAACTCATTACCAGCTGAAATCAAATCAACTATGGATATAACGTTTTACAACAAAGGTTAAAGTCTGGCCAAAAGCAAACCAGCACTGGAGCCATTTTAGCTAATTGCACAGTGCATTCTGTTTTATATGTTTCATTGGGCTTTTATGTTTGTACTGTAATGTGTTTTTATGAATAAAAAGTGGATAATTTAATCATGTATGTGGCTGTGTGTGCAAGACTCCAACAAGGGACAGGGGTTGTGAACACGTAAGTCCTTATGCAGCACAGCAAATTAACTATGATGGTGTATTAGGGTCACTGCAGGTAGCAAGAACTGGACTGGACTAGACTGGATGTGAGAAATATTTCAAGAAAAGACTCAAGAATGAAGTCATATATTCACAAAACAAACTAACTAACTTTGATACAACAATCAGCAATAACATTGTGTCTGCTCACATGTACAGAGGTATTACTTTTAATTATCTTATTACAATGGGACATGTCAGTGACAGTGGGTGGGATGTATTAGGCACCAAGTGAACATTTAGTCCTTGAATTTGATGTGTTTAGGTGTATTCACGCTTGTAAAGTCCTTCCATTTGTTTGGTTCAGATTGAATGTGGACTTTATTTTTTACTCAGGTCAAGTTGCATTCTCATTGCACGTTTGCACATGGACCAAAATTTGTGAACCAAAGCATGCATGTGATATACTGTGTTGGCATTGGACAGAAAAGTCGAGGGCAAGATGAATTATATAATAAACATCTGACCAAATGTCAATGGGACATTCAATCTCCTCATTGCTCCACGTCTGTCCATAGCTTATGAGCTCTAGCTACTAATGTGGTTTGGCTACTTCCACTTTTGTTGATTACCCACAAGCGGTGTGGTTCTTCAGTTTGTTTCACTTCAAGGCTGATTATATTCAACCCAGAAGTGAACTGGCCCAGGGTCCAATTGGAAATGGAGTTTGTTTGATTCGAATCAGAGCTTGAATGTTTTCAAAAAAGTCCAGACTTTCTGGTGAAACTAACACGGTCCATTTTAAACAGACTAAAAGAAGTAGATCTGAATACACTCTTATGCCCTATTCGCACAGGATAAGTATGTCTGTGCTGTTTCTCCACTGACAATATGATGATGTCATCATGACACATCGACTCAACTTTATTGACGGATAAGTGGACTTGAAAAAAACTGAAGTCGTTAACGCCCTAGTATATGTCCATGTAATTTCATGGTGATATCGCAAGTAATTCATTGAGTTATAGCATGATATGTCTCTGCGCGCGCACACACACACACACACACACACACACACAAGGTGATTACAATAATCTCTCCCAACCAATGTTGAGTGGAATTAAATGTAGTTTTTCAGTCTCATTTTTGTTTCAGTACTAATGACTGACACAAATCTTCTTCTCTCTAAAGTACAATCCACTATACAACCAGTGTCCTGGAAAAATTACTGCAAACAAACTAAACTGCAAATTAACACTTAGGTTCAATTAAGAGGGGAATACCAATAGGATGTGGACAAGCCTGACACTGGTTTTGAACAGATCACCGTGAATTTAACTAGTGGTCATTTGTGTCCAAATAATTAAAACAATTGAACAAATTAATTAAAACCAAGACAGGTTTTATTGTCAATTTAAGTCGTTTTGTTGCTGAAATCTAACCTCTGATTCTTTGGATGTCATAAATCCTATTCTGTATTTTATTGAAAATGCACCATTTAATTGTCCTTTTCTCACATATTTTTACTCTGATGAAAATATTAAATTTTTCTTAAAATATTATCATCCCTCTTCCCATTAGAAAACACACTGTAAAGTGCAGCAGTATGCCTCCGTAATTAACTCCAATGACCTATATGAATAAATAAAGTCATGTGTTCCATTACCATCAACACACCAGTGACTGAGAAGGACACAGAAACATATTACAGATAATTAAATCCTGTCGATAAATTGTTATGCATTAAATAATGGCATTGGCACGTGGACAGACTTATGTTGTGAAGTACCTTTTTCCTGTAATTTGGGGGAATATTATTCAAGGTGCAAACTACTCAACCCAAGTCATTTCACCTTTCCCTCATAGAAAGCACAAGATGGTAGTGATAAATCTAAATGGAATTACTGGCTTTACATATCAAATGCTTGGCAAAACATAAAAACATATAAAAATAAAATATATCTCTCCAAAAAGTACTGTTTATCATCACTACATGACTGAATAAAGTGAAAATGGTGCTACTACACAGTTATACATCTGTTGTGTAAACCTTCTGCCACTCTGAATGCTTACCTTTGTGAGAAAATATTCTAAATGTTCACTTTATCATGTGGTGAGCACCTACAATTTGCAATAATCTCCATAATTTTCTGCAAGTTATTATGACTGTAATCACAAAATGCAAGCTGTAGCAGTGGCCTTCTGAGGGAAAGCTTTGTAGCAAAACATGAGTTGCTTTTCCATTGGATATATGTGCAAAACTTGACTCATACTGTATGTACTAAATGTAAACATTAAGACTGATATGTCCAACCATAACTTAAATAGATGAACATATTGAGCAGTAATTTGTTTTGTAATCTAATGGGGTATGTTAAGTGGATTTTGCCTATTACAGCTGTTAAAATTAGTTACATTTTACTCAGAATATAGGGTAAAATCTACTCCACCAAAATGAATGGAAATTGTTGCCACACTTTTATTAAGTAAATTCTATAGGTTTGTTTTTATCAATGAAGTCGACTGTTTCCTTTGTGTCATTGAGAGACAGAGCACAGCATATGTAGTCATCAAGTTTCGTGACCCCCCACCCCCACGCCTCCGGACGGATTTTCAGTATGTGTTGGGAGTGTCATAAGGAATAAATGATTACATTTTGGGTGGTGATCCAGAAGAGACTTTGACATATATTCTCCATTTACTGCAATATAAAATTCAAACTGATCCAGAATTCAGGATCTCTTCCAGATAACCACCAAAATGTAATCAATGCATATTCGGACATGAACAATTAATTCCTTGAATACATGCCTTGAGTAACCTTAAGAGGCATGTGTGGGTGCGGCCCAGTCCAATATAGATTGTGAAATAATATGTATATTGACTATAGTCTACACAGGGTCTTCCTGTCCTCACAAAAAATAATTTAGCCACAGTTCGGACGTGTTTTGAAGCCAGTCAAATATCGTATGTAAAGCCAAGACACTTTATTCCATTTTTTTATCAAACAAAAGTTCAACTCTTGCATTTACTAAGGACTAAAATGAATTAAAAATGCAGAAATGTAAACATATTTGCTTTTAAGCAATGTATTACATAATGTGGTGACAGTAGAGTGCATTACACAATGCATTGTTACAAGCCTTTGTCCTATGTCTGTTTCATCTTCTAAAGTAGTGCATACATGTACCGTTCTTAAACTACTGTATTTACATACAAATACACAGTCTGTGGTGTTGCAGCAAATGACGGACCAAGATGCTTTGGGTCTCAGGGGCAGGATGGTAACAGCTGACTGCAGTGTTTCTCTGTGGCTGTGGACTGACTGTCTTCAGAGCTCACAGGACTCATCAGGCCATTGATTGGTGACACTGGTCTCAGCTACTGGAAGTGTCCGCGGAGGCCTCAAACACCCATACATCTACAAAGAGACGCACAACTACTCTGACCTTATTCCTGACATAATGATGACCAGCCTGTGGCAACCCAAATTCCTATTCACTCTGGCCCACATCAAAACTCCAGCCACCAAAACAAAAAGGAGGACATCCAAGGACAGGCCAGCACTTTGGTCATTTATTTTTGATAGGAGTCATTAATTCAATTCTACAGAATTAGGTCTGGATATTGGAACACAATACAGTGTTTTTTGGTAGATAGACTGTTGTAAACTGTAGCCTAGATTTGAACAATTGGACTTTTTTTTATTCATCATTACTTATTTATCAATGCATGCTGTTACCACTGTATAGAAGCAGGAAAATTGCAATAATGTAGATGTTGGAAGCATTTATGCAGAAAGACATACTTCTATAGCGAACTTGGAAATGGCATATGCTAACATTAAAAAAGCATCATTATGTGAGTGTTTATCTTACAAATATAGGAATGTAATATGAACAAAAAACAAATAAACAAAATTTTGCTCAGAAAAAGAATTAGCTAACATTAATAAAGAGTTAGCTCAATTATTGCACTAGCTACCATTAACAAAGGGCCAATGAGTCATGAAGCTACAAATACATTAATTTAATTTAATTTCATATACATTATTTGTTTTGTTGCTGTGTCTCAGCAGATATTGCAGTCATAAGAAAAAAAAAAGAAACGATAGTTAACTATGTAAACATAGAAACATATAAAATAGTTTGCTAGCACTAAGGGTGAGCTAATGAATTGTTAGCTAAGATAGCTAACATCAACAAGCAACTGGTTCCTAAGAATAATCCAACACAAACCTCATATTAGCAAATCTAAGTCTCTTATGTCCCTTTGAACCTTTAATTTGTTCCAGTTTCTTGAGTTGCAGTCACATGAGTAGCGTGGTTTTTGGTTGCGTTGTTTAGTCTCAAAAGACACTTAAGTGAGTGGTCAATTTAGACATTTTTATGATGAAGTGGACTAAAGTTGACTAAACCAAATGTAAATCACCTACAACCTCTTAACCCTTCTTTGATCCATCACAGTGTTATGTCACCAAGTCTATTTTAATGAGGCCAGTTTACAGGGCTTTTATATTCCCAGGTCTTCTATGCAAAAATGCAGAAAGCAAAGGGAAACAGAGACCTACCAAAATAATAGTGGAGCATAAACTGCTAGTGGAGAGGTTTTTCAAATCCCAGGGGTCTTCATTATTTTCCCAGATGCTATTACCTCCACATAATTATGTTGTTTCTTCAAACAATCAGTTTGTTATTTGAGCAAATTCCACATTTTATCTAAAAAAAAAAAGTGAGTGAGCTAAAAACTGTCCTGGTTTGAAGTGAGACTCAAACAGAAGCTCATGCATAGACATGAAGGGATACGTGGGATACTGTAGGCCTACATAATAATTGTATAATGTAATGGAATTTCTTCATCCCATCTTCATACTAATCTCATTTTTAAATATGGCACCTCACTAGATAAACTTATCACTGGTGATGTTGAAACACTGACTGCTGTTTTTATGTTTCAGTTTTTCATCCACAGACGCTCGATTTAGCAATGAGAAAAAAGAGCTATATTAAGTCAAGATTTCCCTCTGCTGTTCTCTCCCTGTTCTCCTTCTTTTCTGTTCTTTTCATACTCTTCCTCTTCTCCCTAAATCCCTCTTTACTTCCTCCTTCTTTTTTTTGGCCTACTCTCTCCCAGCTCTGCCTCATCCCAGCCTCCCCTGACTACTCCCACCGCTCGTTCCCCTTCTTGCGCACACACCTCAGCCTCCCTGCGCTTATCTCCTCCCCCAGAGTGAGGGATCAGAGTGGTGAGGGTCTAGCTGAGGGAGTAATGACGGGTTGGAGCTGAGAGCCTGGCGGGGTGCGATCTGCACTGTCACCCCAAGGAGAGAGAGTGAGAGAGATAACAACAAGCTCCCTCATGCGTCAATCAACCCCACTCCCCAGCGCACACATGCACACTTCAGCATGTGCAGCACCTATCGAAACACACGGGGAAATAGTTACAGAGAAGCACACAAAAGACGTCGTCACAACAGACACAACCCCCCCCCCCCTTCAGAAATCTCAAATAAACGCTGGAACAAATTGTTTGTGCCAGAGCCGACAGCGCAGGCAATAAGACGGTGTGTTCAATCACATGCTCTCACAAGGCGCCGTTCCATTTAAAATGGCTGCCCGTTTTCGTGCTTCCCTCTGAAGTGAAGGCACAGCTACAACTTATTCAAGTCTGAAAAGTGGAACATGAGTTCACAATTTAAACCACACGCCTCCTTCAGAGGTTTCTTGTGACAATGGGAATGAATTCCAAAAAATGTGAGCCGGCAATCATGTTGGACTGAACAAACGTCTGGAAACAATCCTTCTATAATCTGCTCCAACAGAAACCTCATTAGCCTACATAGCGACACATTCACAGGACAGGACGCACCATGGTGGCAGTGGTGGTGGCGGTGGCAGAAGAAACGACGTAATTTGATGAGTACAGGGTACTTTGCAGTATGTATTCATAGTGGACACAGGTGGAAAGCACATTTGGTAATAATGGCTTTTACAGCGTTACATGTGTTGATGCTGACTGAACTCACCACTGTCTGATGGTTGACCTGGATCACCTCATCACCTGCATGGATCTTCTTACACTGGTCTGCTGGAGACTACAGGAGAGGTTCATAGCATACAACAATAAATATGAGGACTCACACAGGTATGGATTCATTTTCATAGTGGTATATGAGACTGAAAATTGTGGCTGGTGGAGTATCAAGCTTCAGGCAAAATGTAACAAAAACTCACATTCTCTGTGGTTCCGGTGATAACATGGAGTCCATCATATGTTGATTTGATATACATTCCCTGAAAGACAAAGAAGATTCACCAATACAACAACACACCAGAGGTGTACAACTATATACTGCATATTATATAGTGTGTGGGTATATATATATATATATATATATATATATATATATATGTAAACTTGCAATAAAATAATTTTAACATTACTAAATCATATATATATATATATATATATATATATATATATATATATATATATATATATATATATATATATATATATATATATATATATATATATATATATATATATGTACATAATTACTGGTTAGTTAGAAATGTACCAATTTTAATATATTAAAAGCCTCTTTATTAACTGAAAAAAAACTCAGGTACCCACGTGGGTTTAAAAAAAAATAAATGTCCCCACTAGTAAAATAGAAATGATGTGGCCCTATAAATCCTTTTTTTTCAGGAAGTCCCCATAAAGCATTAGGCAAAACATGTATTTTTCAAAGGTTTGACAATGTGTTTATGTTTTTAATATATATATATATATATATATATATATATATATATATATATATATATATATATATATATATATATATATATATATATATATATATATATATATATATATATATATATATATATATATATATATATATATATATATATATTTATTTATTTATTTATTTTTTGTGTGTGTGTGTGTATTTTTTAAAAAAAAATCTATATATACTGTATTTATGTTTTCATTATTATATACTTATTTTGAATTATTATTTATTCATATTTAATTATGTTATTTTAAAAAAGATTTATTTTCTTAATTCATTCATTCATTCATTTTATTTATTTATTTTTTAATGTAGTTTAATTTCCTAATTAATTTTTGTATTCAAAAAATTAGTATGCGTGCATGCATGTCTGTGTGTGTGTGTGTTTGTGCATGCATGCGTGTGTGTGTGTGTGTGTGTCCCTACCAGGCCTTCACTTGGCATGATGCTGGTGAGGTGGACCACCTCCAGATGGGCAGACTGAGACACCAATGAGTCTGATGACAGAGAGATGATGTGGTCGCATATCCCTGCTAAGGTCTTACACTGGAGATGAGAGTTGGATGTAAAGAGAGAAGAAGAAAAAAATGACAGAAAAGGAAAGTGAGAGGGAAAGAGAGTGACGAAAAGAGAAAGACAGAAAGTTATTGAGATTGGTTTTGGTCCGTGAGGGATGCTGTGACCTAGCTGGAGGAGGTGAAACAGAAATCTTTTCATCAGATTGTTCCACATCGCCGCTTCCATCACTCCGGCACACAAACTGTTTCCTGTCACAGTCTGTCCACAGGCATGCCCACGAGGCGCCGTCACAGACAGAACAGCACATCACCGATACCAGCCAACCCCGAGGTGCCCACATGACATTTTATAACATCTAAATTACAGAGCACAGATATTCATTGTTGTTAAGTGTCATTTTTTTAGGCAAATCCGAGGCATTTTAAGAACCGCATCTACAAAATAGACTGTGACAGACTAGAGGATTTTCTGGGCTGTATTTTCACAGTGTACTCTTTACCATATTTCTAATGCATTTTATCCCTTTAGGTCAGGGGTGTCAAAGTTATTTTAATTCAGGGGCCACATTCAGCCTAATACGGTATAAAGAGGGCTGGACCAGTAAAATAATAGAAATAATAAGATCAAAACAAATAAATGATGTCAATGCTAAAGTTTTCTCTATGTTTTTGAGCAAAAATAGTAAAATTCCATCATGAAAATGTTTCAATCTATGAACTACTTGAACATGACATGAACAAATATTAACAACCTGAAAATTCTGAAGAAAAACAAGTGCGATATTAACAATATTACACTTTAGTTTATCATTTATATACATGCGGATCACACCTTAAAAATAACAGTGGATTTACAAATACACACATTTAGTAACATTCACAATATTCATAAAATTCCACATACGTTTCAGGTTAGTCACATTATTTGTATCAGGCTAGTCTTTGTTGTTTATTTATTTGTTTGTTTCTTTATTTATTCCCTTTTTCTTAACACTAAAACAAAGAAGAAAATTGTTATTTTTTTCCACAATTGTTTATTATAATTATGGTCTGATCCATTTTAGATTGAAATGATGTCAAATCATTTTAACTTCCTTACTTATTAATATCTTTTGTGTAATTTTTGCATTTCACAAATTCATTCCAGGGGTCAGATTGGACCCATTGGGGGGCCAATTTTGGTCCCCGGGCCGCATGTTTGACACCTCTGCTTTAGGTGCACCAGAGCAAATATGCCAAATTAAAAGCATGGCTTCACCTTGCCTTTGTTCTGAATAAACCTTGACTGTTTTTCAGCCTATTTGTCTGGTTGGCCACGCATGAGAGTTAACTTATCATTTGCAGCATCTCTGTATTTCTAATCAGGGCTGACTGACTGCAGCCCATTTCACTCTGGTTACACTACCTAACCATCACCCTGTGCACATACATATACACACTGCAATGTAACAGACATATAGGAAAACACAGATAATGTACACAGTTTCACATCAACAGTAGGACAAGCATGACACTGACACACACTGATGAACCCTTCAACAGATAATCTTCTGATCTCAATCCTAATGAGCAATTACTGGATTATAGTCATGAAATAGAGAGAGCAGGTTGTTAATATGCACATGTACTACACAGTGGAAGTAGTCTCTCTCTCTCTCTCTCTTTCTCACTCACTCACACACACACACACACACATACACACACACACACACACACACACACACACACACACACACACACACACACACACACACACACACCACAGTGCAGAGACTAAGGGCCAATTCCAATTCCTCCCTTAACCGTCAATCAGTATCCTTCAAAAGTGTTAAGGGCTATTTGTGATTTAGAAATGGGACACCCCATAAATATTGGCTCTGAAATTAATCAGGGCCCACGTTGTCTCTGTAGTCCCTGAAATGAAACACAACTGTATTCTTTTTTTAATATTTGCACTGTTAATCCTGCCTGTTTAATCATAAGCCACAAACCCAGCTATCATCCACTGGTCCATCAGGTCCACGTTTTTGAAATTATTGTGGACTATCTGTAAATTATTCCTTCCTATCAAATAAATAATCTGTATAAATAACACAACCATATTCAGCTGTCACCACATACCACGGCTCAATGAAAGGTTAAACACCAGCTATAACTATAGTTAGATAACTCTGCGGCTACAGGAGATGACATTAGCCCGGTCATTTTATACAATTATTGGCACAAGCATGTTATATAGGCTGTTATCTGAATAAAACTACATTACCACCGTGAAAAATGACCGTTTTGTAACGTTAGCTAACTTAAACGAAAGCTAGCTTGTCCGCACCAGCTGCTATTAACAAAAGATAGTAAAAAAAAAAAAAAAAAAAAAAAAAATACATGTTAGATAACTCTGCGGCTACGGTAGATGACATTAGCCCGGTCATTTTATACAATTATTGGCACAAGCATGTTATATAGGCTGTTATCTTGATAAAACAACTACATTACCACCGCGGAAAATGACCGTTTTTGTAACGTTAGCTAACATAAACGAGAGCTAGCTTGTCCGCACCAGCCTTTATTGACAAAAGATCGTAAAAAAAAAAATACATGTTATGCATCAATGAGGTACATAAACCATAAAATGGACCTAAACTAAGATAATACAATGATTTTTGTAATTTTTATATCTGCATTAACAAAGAAAATGCTGCATTTTAGGTAACCCTTGCTCCCCAGGGTGGTGTCGTGGAATGTCAGTATTAAGGGGTATACAGCCCTCAAATTTACCCCTCAATTTAAACGTTCTTACAATTGGGACAGCACTTACACTTCACGAGAGCGCGCATTTTGACATTGAGGGTTAAGGGAGGAACTGGAATTCTCCCTATGATTCATTTCATCAAAAGCTGGAGCATCATTAGTGGTGATACCTCTCTGCTCCAAACACACTTTTCTTGGTCAGTTACACAAACATATGTTAATCTTCACTTTTCCACTAAAATGTTATGTTCTACTTGACACATAAACATTATCTAATAGGACTCTATATGTCACGTGTCAACACTTTAATTAAAAAAATTTAAGGGGTTTACTATAAATCCTTACAAAACTTAAGCAATGTGCATCTACTCCAACTTTTAGAGCCATTAATAACATGTGAAGTCAAGTCCCATATTTGTTCTACCACAGCTCGCAACAATATTCCAGCTCAGCTCGTGTTCCTCTTTGATCACCGGACTATTAGTCTTGACCTGGGATTAACACAGGCCCAGGAGACAAAGGACCAGTCACCAGTGTTGGAGTCTCAGCGTCCCCCAGAGTTGACACACCCCGCCTTGATCTGACATGCCTCTGGAGAATCAGAGCACAGATTATAAGGAAGTTAACTTATGTGGCTGGCGTCAGATTTAAGAGCAGTCAAACAGAAAGCCAGACATAGTACGCTGCCAAATGGATTAAGCTCTGGCTGCACACTGTCCCCCCACCACCATCGACACCGTCACTACTGTTCTCCTCCACCTCCTGCATTCTCATTCTCTCTGCTCACACCTTCTATTTTTCTCTCTCACACACACACACACATACAGATGCTAACACACTCCAAAGTATGGTTGTGTAATTCATTATTATGTATCAGCGCTGTGGCAAAATATAAGCTTGAAGAGAGAGACACACAGATGGAGAGACAGGGGAGAAGAAACAGAGAGTCCAGGAGGAAAGAGAAGAAAACAAGGGAAGAAGAAAATACACAAGTAGGACAGTCTTATGTAATTCCTCTCATACTTATGCATGCATGCATGCACATAAACACACACTCATACACACTTCACGCTCCATCAGACACACAGACTCACACATGCTCATATCTTATCTGTTCTCACACACACACACACACACACCATCTGATTGCTGCAGGCTGTTGTCTAAAGGAGAGCAGAGTAGCAGTAAATTTTGCATTATTGAGCATAAGATGAGAAATGTACAACTACCCCAACAGAGGCTGAAACTGGGCTGAGCAGGGCATTAAAGACTCCCTGAGGCAAGTGGAGGACACACAAGGACCGACCATCCATCCGTCCATCCATCCATCCGTCCGTCCATCCATCCGTCTGTCATCCATCCATCCATCCATCCGTCTATCATCCATCCGTCTATCCATCCGTCCATCCATCTATTTGTCCGTCCATCCATCCGTCTGTCCATCCGTCCGTCCATCCAATATTCACAATTTGAAGTGTTATCAGCCATAGATGTGACAGAATTATGTATTTATATTTATGATTAATACTGTTGTATTTACTATATATATCTAAGGGTGGCTTCTGTATTGTGGTTAAAATGTTCTCATTTCAGTTACTTTTATGTATTATGCAAGATGAGATGAATTACTTTAATAACATGGTATGTTGTAGGTAATACCAATGACATAACTGAAGTGGGGTATGTCCAAGATTGACTTTTTACTTTTTTAGTCTTCATATTTTAACTATTACTCTATGGGGTTTTTTGACCCAGACATAAAAATAATACAGCAATGTACATTGTGATTGTATAACATATTAACTGAATATTCTATAAGGAGCATTATAGAACAAACTGTTAAATGTGTTATTAAACTGTAGACCTCAGGACAAAATTCTTGTCATCTTTGTTTTTAACATTAATTTTTTTTTTCCTAAAAAGAAAAAATAACATTCAATTTGTACATAAGTGGTACCCAAAAAAAAAAATCTAAATTTACAGTAGTTGATACTATCAGCGATCTGTATCCATGGCTGTGTCATAAAGTGCCCTGTGTATATCTGTGTGCTGGACTGGGATTTTCACTTTCAATGTATTACTTTCCCAAACATAGTAAAGAAGGATCATCATCTAAAAACAAACACCCCCCCCTTCTCTTTGTCTTTTTTCCGTGTCCTTGTTTCACACATAAACCTCCCACTCGTAACCGACTCACTCATGTGTAGTCTTTAGTTCAACAACCACTACGAGCACACACATGTGCAGAGTCATTTAAATATTGGATTTTGCCTCATGCCACATTTCCAGGGTCACTATAAAGCCTGAAACAACAGGGATAAATGACATCCACAGCTTCAGAACCAGGGGTGAAGAACAATGACTGACATGACACAACACCAGTTAGAAACTAATGTCATAAATACAGCACCATGACTGGTGTGATTCATCAACATACATAATAAAATTGAATATTTAGTACAAATATAACATTTAATCTGGGTCTCAAAGTGTTGGTGTAACATATTTTTTTTGTGTGGACCCCCCCCACACTAACATTACATTTGGTTTAGTCCATTGTACCTTGAATGGCAGCAGGAAGCATCCCGATCCAACTGTCAGCCTGGATGAGACACTGACTGCTCATTCGCTTTCACATGTACACACACACAAACACACACACAATCTAAAGTGGAGCTTTCAGATGGCCCTGGGCTCACATGCACGCATCTGAGACACAAAATCCCATAAATGTAGAACACTCTCATACAGTATAGTCAAAACAAATTAATATAATATCACAAATGGACACATGCAAACACATTTCATTACAAGTAGAAGCTTTTTAGAAAACACAGGCCCATGTTCTACTAATAAAGGCTTTGTCCCATATTTTCACATGATATATGGTAAAAAAAAAAAAAAAAAAACTCCCACAGTTCACATGTGCTTCTAAAAGTACCCTGCAGTGAAACAACTGTATTGTTTTTCATTTTCTGTCTCTTAACGACACGACTGTGACAGAAACAGGACAACAACTTTGAGTCATCAGTGATATTTCAACAAGTCTTCAGAGAGGACAAACTTACCACATGGAGAATTTTGTTCTCAGTTTCATACACAGTGCAATCCTGTAAAGGGAAAGGAAGAGAAAAGAGAGAGGAAGAAAAGGAAGAAAACATGAGATGGGGAAAAACATCAACCTAAGCATCCGCACTAGAGCTCAAATAACCCCCTCGTCCAAATATAACAAGCAGGAAATGAGAGAAATGAAATGGACAATGGGGAAAAGACGACTGATTCTTTTTTTTTTTTTTTAGCAGCTGCAGGCAGATATTTCATTTCTAACCTTCTATGGGATGAATATTACTTTGCAATGGAGTCAGACAGTGGATTGACCGGTTTTAGATGTACTCTGCTGCAATGAGCTTCCACAAGACAGACTGTTATTTAACGATAGCTGATAGTTAATCTATTTCTGGGAATGCAGCCCATGGAATACACCAGATGTGCATGGGTAGCATTTAATTCATCTGTTTGATGCATCTGTGTGGGCAGCACTGCCACCTCTGTGTGTCTCCTTCCACCCTGGCAGTGACATGTTCATTTGGTCCACTGTGGACTCACCATAGTCCCCTTCTCTCTCCCTTTTCGCCTGGCCCTCATAAAGAGTGGATGGGTGTTATCTGCATGGCTCCAGGACTCACTCTGGGCATACGGACAAACACACTCTCACACACTCTAAGCAGGGTCTTACAGGGAGTACATGGATGGAAACCAGGAGAGCAGCCATCGTCACTTCCCCAAACAATGACATTTCTGCAGTATTAGAGGGTGTATGCATGCACCTGCTCTTTTCTTTATGTATTTTTAGCTTTGTCAATGCATGAATGTGTCAACACAGTGGAGGGAAGGTGCCAGAGGGGACGACATTCACCGTCAGGGTGGATATAGTAAGAACTGGGATGAAGTCTAACACTGACTCAATGAATTCACACCCTCAGGCTGTTAGTGTGAGCGGTCCATTCCATCAGGCCGGCTGTGAGATGCCTGTGGCACATGGACATATGTTTCCTTCAAATCTATAGAAATTAACTGGACAGTAGAATCCATACTGATGTGCCTGGTGACAAGCCAGTGGTTTTATTCTTCCCATTTGGAAATTATGTGTGCTCCACATGTGTTCAATATGTATGTGTGTGTGTGTGTGTGTGTGTGTGTGTGTGTGTGTGTGTTTGTGTGTGTGTGTTTGTAGTGTGTATGTGTGTGTATGTGGATGTATGTGTATGTGTGTGTATGTGTATGTGTGTGTGTATGTATGCGTGTGTGTGTGTGTGTGTGTGTGTATGTGTGTGTGTGTGTGTGTGTGTGTGTGTGTGTGTGTGTTTGTGTGTGTTTGTAGTGTGTATGTGTAAGAACCTACTGTTAGTGACGTCACAACAATTACATTTTAGTTACAACAATAACAATAACTTTACTGATTGATTACTGATTCAATTAATTATATTGTCTTTTTGTGATCATTCCATTCCACTCTTCTACCTTAAACTTAATTATACTTTGATTCTATACATAATACACATAATGACGACAAAGGGCCATTTACTGCTCACTAAAACATTAAAACACATTTATAAACAATTAATTTGTACACTTTAGGCTTTGTTAAAATGTGAAAGACAGATGTGACATAAATATTTTAACCATGTAAGTGAATAATGATCCTATATAGTTAATATTTAGGGTAAGGTGATAACAGAATTAACCCATATATTTTGTTGGTGTTCTATGCTTTCATAGTGAAGTGAAGTCCTGCTCTTTCCCATTCTTACTTCATTTTGTTAACAATGTACTGTATTACAGTCCATGGTGAGGGACAAGTATTTTATTTTTATCAAGTTTTAATTACACATATCATGATATGAAGCTTGAAAGGACATTGCAGTGTGCTGTAAAACTATCAAAATATCATTATAACTCTGTCCCTGCAGCTTCAACATGACCAGACCTGGAGAGATTTCTGCTTTTTAGGTGTGACGTGTGACGGATGACAAACTACCAACTGTTTATTATTTTTCAAATCCTCACCCCTTCATCATGTGACGAAGCGATTCTGAGGTTGTTCAACTCTTGACACAGAAGAAGACGGTTTCAGCCAAGATAATTAAAGTGATTTGTGATTTAAAACACGGTTAGAAATTAAGCTAAATACGGTAAATACTGATTATGTTTCTCTTGGTTCTGTTCTGTTTTAATCTGCTGCTGTGTTAAAAGACACTCTGTTCAGGTACAAACATGTAAGTTCAAAATCCTTCTGTACATGCAGTAAGTATCAGATTTTTTAACATAGATACCTGCAGCTTATAAGACAGCTTGTATATTATTTTGTATTATATTTTTAGAAATACAGTAGATGAGGCTTATATACAGGTGTGGCTTATACTCCAGAAAATACAGTATTCATCCAATTCATCTAATGGAGCCACTAAAATGATAGAAGATGATATGGAAAAAGTGATCACAATATAGTTATGTTATTTTTGAAGTTATTTTTAATCCAGGTGATGTAAATGAACTGCTATAGTGGTTATGAAACAGTTGTGACAGACCTACCTGTTGTACAATGGTCGTTAATTCTAAGCAGAGCTGCACAATGTTGTTCTTCAATAATGAATATTCAGTCACACTGGCAAATGGAGACCTAGAACATCACAAAGAAAGCATCTGTTAAAAACATCCCAGGTTTTAAAGGTCTGTGAAGGTTTGTCCCATCTTCATATTGGGTCTTGAGTTTGTCCATTTCCTCTCACTGTGTACGTATGATGATGAATGACTGCAAAGCATATTCAGCTTTTCCACACTCTGATTGTATAATTATTCTTGTTTTATGTTAAATTATGGTGTATGTCATTTCCTGTTGCTACTGTAATGGACACCAAGCAGCTGATAAAACCAAACACACATGTTTGATTAGATATTAAGACACAAGATTGTACAGCTTAAGGGTTTTTAAAGGATAATAATAATAATAATAATAATAATAATAATAATAATAATAATAATAATAATAATAATAATAATAATAATAATAATAATAATAATAATAATAATAATAATAATAATAATTAGAAGAAGAGGAATATCAGTTGATTACTCTGACACTAATACTGCTTTATTTTACATATCAGCCAAAGTATTAAAAAACTGGGGGGGGAAGAAATAAGTAATATTTTCAATCGACACTTTATTCAGTAACCTTGAAAATTTCTAAAACGTTTTCAACATAAAAATAAAAGTAGTAAAAGTGCTTTTTCTCAGTTTAAACATACTTTTTTTTATCTTTATTTGTATCCTTTTTTTTTTACCTTCGGTTTATTATCTTTATTTTCATGTATATATTTTTTTCTACTGTAAATATATTTATTTCAATTCAAAATCTTTCCTTTTTCAACTTCAAATAACATTTTTGGTGAAATTGATAATATGATATAAAATGGTAAAACACTAGTTGATCCTGACAATATACAAATAATACTACTAATAATACAAGTATATAACAATATTATTATATTATGTTTTTGGCCTGTGCTGTTGTAGATTGTGGTACAAATGTATTTGTTGTTCAACACCTCTGTCCATGGTAATAATGCTAAAAATGTGACAAATAATACAATAAATTAAACTCAGTTCTTTAATCCATAAAGACTTAAACAGCCACTAGCTAAACTAAAATGTTTAATAACTTCTGAATCACTAATACATTTAAATAATTGGTTTTGAATGCAGTTTGTCATACTTTCATCGTCATGTTCAGAGGCTCCGTAGTTACCATGGCAACACTGTAATCTTCTATAAGATTGATTAACCAGTAAAAACCAAAGTTTGATCAATGACAGTAGATGGAGTCACCTATTTATACATCCAGTTTTTATATTTATCTAAAAAAGTGACTTTTCGTTCAGTTTTCTGTTTTGGATACAATTACCCTCAACTTTATTAAGAGCTTTTATAAACATCTACGTCACAGGTGTCAAACATAAGGCCCGGGGCCAAATCTGGCCCACCAAAGGGTCCAGTCTGGCCCTTCAGATGAATTGGTGAAATGTGAAAATAGACATTAAGATATTAATAATCATGTTACTTGAGGTTCCATATTCCAACTAATTTAATCGCAAGTGGGTCAGACCAATAAAATACAATCGTAATAATCTATAAATACAACTACAATTTGTTGTCTTTGTAAGTGTAAATATTTTCACATATTTACAGTAAAACAAAGTATAATTTCACAAAATATTTGAATAATCCTGAACAAATATGAAGTCAGTGAAGAATAATCTGCCTGATATTAAATATTTTGTCTATTTGTGTTTGATCCAATGTGATCTGTAACTTATCATGAACATGTGGAAGTGATAAACGGAAATATAATATTGTTAAAATTAGGCTTATTATTTTATTGTTTCATGTTAATCATATTATTTGAACAGATAGTTTGTCAACTCAAAAAGCACAAAATACAGAGAATAAGATTAGAATAAATGACAATAAATCATTTATGAAAAGTGAAATCTATAGAAAAAAAATGAATTGGGGAACTGACACAAAAATAGCTGTTACTCTTTATGGGTTAATGTTGATGAATGTATGATGTAATGATGATGTACCTGTCGAGCCAGGCCAGCAGGTTTTTGGCTGCACCGATCAAATCCACCACAGAGGTGAGGAAGTCATTGGGTAGCCTCCGGGAAGCTCGTCCGTCATAGTGCCCACCCCTCCGCCGGCCCAGGATAAAGTTCTGGAGGTTTTTGGCTGAAGCGTTCAGTTTGTGGGATAACGTCCGCAGGTTCTCTGTCTCAAGGCCATAATTCTGCAGGACAGACAGATTTCATTTCAGGAAAACAAACATTAACAACGTATTATTAACAGTTGAATTATTGGCTAAATGTCTAAATGACACTGATAGTAATTTAACCATCAGGTGAGATTAAGTGAAACCAGGGCAGCTCAGTTTTCAATTAAATGTTCTTTATTTTTTACCAAAACATAACAAAACTTACCTCATAACACTTTACATATACAGCTGATGGAAACCAGACACTCAAGGCAATTTACGGAAGTCAATAGAGGGCACTTATGACTCACACTATGAGACATGACAGCGACATTGATCTATTTATTGAACCAGGACTGAAATTCATGACAATTGTCTTTATCGATGAATCTGCCAATCATTTTATCAAAGAAATTAAAAAATATTTATTAAATGTAAAGAAAGAAAGAAAGAAAGAAAGAAAGAAAGAAAGAAAGAAAGAAAGAAAGAAAGAAAAAGGCATGATCCTCTAATTCTCAATCTCAACATGGTATTTACATCATTGAACACCTAAGACATGAAGATTTTTGATTGCCATGTATACATACATATTAAGCAGTTATTTTTCCTTTCCTTTTTCCTTTTCAAATTAATCTACGGCCTTGTAAAATGTCACGAAGGCTCCCATTCACTTTGAATGGACGTTCCCAGTGTTCTGCGGGTGGATTTTTTTTCGATAACTGCCCGCTGTGCCGTTAACACCCGCTGCCAATGGCAACGAGTTTTGTCACTTCAGATTCACGGTACCATATCACTCCGCAGGTAGTTCGGCCACTTTGAAAGTAAATATTCGCTACGTTGTAACGGCTATTTTATCCAATCTGTTAAAGTAGTAGCAGTAATAAACTGTAATAACCCATAAAATAAGCAGGATAATGTATTACCCAAACATTATCACTACATTATCCCTTGCTAATTACAGCATAAATAATTTTATATCATTTTATACGTTCATTCATTCATTCATTCATTCATTATCTGAACCCACTTTATCCTCACTAGGGTCACAGGAGTCACTGGAGCTTACCCCAGGTACTTATGGGTAAAGGCGGGGTACACCCTAGACATGTCGCCAGTTCATCGCAGGGCTGTATTTTCTGTACATTACTTTCCTGAAAATAAATACAAATTAAATGCTCTGTGAGACCAAATACAGGATAATATTATAAAATAATAATATTAGTTTTTATGCCCTCTCTTCAATATATTTCCTCTCTAGAAATTGTTAACAATGACGATAATGATGATATATTTAAATAGAGGGAACAGATGTAATCCACCTGTGGATGACAACCAACAATCTTCACATCAGTTTAGTTTATTGAATGTTATTTACTCACTTGCAATAGTAATCCCATCCACTTTACCACTCAGGTGCCAAATATCACATAATTGACAGATTAATGTCTACTATCTATCTTTATAATATTTATCTATATGTAGACAACAGTTCAGTGGGGGTGTGAAATAAGTTTGTAAATGTTAAGACTTCTATCATAACCCACATCTGAGTGAGATCATGTCATGTCATGTTCTAATTTTCCTCTCCTCTCACAGACATGCACTATACTGCAAACATTCTGCAAACATCACAGATAAATTGTCATTATAATACAGTTCCTCCCATCACAGGTTATTTTATGTTTTCACCTTAATCCTTGTGTATCTAAGATTTAACTTTTGAAAGTTTTATATACCTTACAGTTTGCACATTCTTTAATATTTGACCAAGAAAAAAAACTGTAATACTGTCCTATTCATAGCTGACTTAAAAAGTAGTAGTAGTAGTTTTCAGCAGGGAGTACAACTTGTCATAACACACCCCTATATTCGGTATGACACAGGACAAAGTACATGTCTGCATTAAAACAGAATAAATAGACATCCACATTCAAATATGCCATTAAGTTACTATTTGAACTACATTTTAATTTTGTGGTCTAATAATATTTTGCTAATACATTAGACTCAGTGGTGTAATGTGGGTTTTGCTCCCGTTGTCCATCATCATGTCCTCTTTCACACCTTCAAAGACTGACAGTATGTGATTGTAATTTATATGGTTTGCAGTCAGAAACTAATGAAAACACAACCATCCTGCAATTTCACAATGTGATACTGTGAACAAATTCTTGAAGTTACTAGAAATATATATATATATATATATATATATATTTCTTGGGTAGTGCTTTCCTCAGGAAGGAGATGCTCTGTCCCCCCTGTTGTTCTGCATAGGCCTAAACCCCCTCAGCCAGATCATCTCAAAGAGTGGCTTCGGATACCAGTTCCGAAGTGGAACATCCATCAACCACCTCATCTACATGGATGACATCAAGCTGTATGCCAAGAATGAGCGTGACATTGATTCCCTAATTCACCTCACCCGGATCTACAGCAAAGACATTGGGATGTCATTGGGACTAGATAAATGTGGGCGGATGATATCTAGAAGAGGAAAGGTGATCACAACTGAAGGGGTTGACCTACCTGAAGGGAATATCACAGATGTGCAGGAAAGTTACAAATACCTAGGGATCCCACAGACAAATGGTAATCATGAGGAAGCAGCTCGGAAGTCAGCCACGGCCAAATACCTACAGAGGGTAAGACAGGTCCTGAAAAGTCAGCTGAACGGCAAAAATAAGATCCAGACCATTAACACCTATGCCCTGCCAGTAATCAGATACCCAGCTGGAATAATATCCTGGCCACTGGAAGAGATACAAGCCACTGATATCAAGACAAGGAAACTCCTTACCATGCATGGAGGGTACCACCCCAAGTCCAGTGTCCTGGGGCTGTACACTAAGCGAAAGGAAGGGGGCCGAGGACTAGTAAGTGTCAGAACTACTGTCCAGGAGGAAACGACAAACCTCCAGGAATACATCAAGAAAATGGCCCCCAATGACCAACTGCTAAGTGAATGCCTCAGGCAACAAAAGGCCAGTAAGGTCGAGGAACCAGAGGGGCAAATTGAGGAAGTTGCTGATATGGAAAAGACATACCAGTGGCTGGAAAAGGCTGGACTAAAGGACAGCACAGAGGCACTACTCATGGCTGCACAAGAACAAGCCCTGAACACCAGAGCAATAGAGGCCGGGGTCTACCACACCAGACAAGACCCCAGGTGTAGGCTGTGTAGAGAAGCCCCTAACACAGTCCAGCATATCACAGCAGGGTGTAAGATGCTGGCAGGCAAGGCATACATGGAGAGGCATAACCAGGTAGCGGGCATACTGTACAGGAACATCTGTAAAGAGTATGGAGTGGAGGTCCCAGGGTCAAGATGGGAGAACCCCCCAAAGGTGACAGAGAACAAACAGGCCAAGATCCTGTGGGACTTCCAGATCCAGACTGACAAGTTGGTGATGGCCAATCAGCCTGACATAGTGGTGGTGGATAAACATGAGAAGACAGTGGTGGTGATAGATGTAGCAGTCCCCAGTGATAGCAACATCAGAAAGAAAGAACATGAGAAGCTTGAGAAATACCAAGGGCTGAAAGAGGAGTTAGAGAAAATGTGGAGTGTGAAGGGAACAGTGGTACCAGTAGTGATCGGAGCATTAGGGGCAGTGACCCCCAAGCTGGGAGAATGGCTCCAGCAGATACCAGGAACAACATCAGAGATCTGTGTACAAAAGAGCGCATTGCTAGGAACAGCTAAGATCCTGCGCAGAACCCTCAGGCTCCCGGGCCTCTGGTAGAGGACCCAAGTCTGAAGGAGACACCGCCCATGTGGGGCGAGAGGAACATTTTAATTTTATATATATATATAATTTTTTTTTACCCATAATGCTTGTAATATACAGTTATACCTGGTAAAATGTGAAAACAAGAAGCTACTGTATTTTTTTTTTTTTTACTACTTTTAGTACAAAAGTAGATGAAGTGATAAATGACAGTGGACTTGAGACATTTGTTTATATGTTCAGTTACTGATATCTTTGCTAAAAGTAATTTTTCCTTCAGTTTCCTGTGTCTTATATAATTGACAAATTTATTCTGAGCATTTATGCACACTTATATAATCACTGAAGTAATATCGGAAAAAAATACATGACTAAAATACACAAAACTTGTGCATTCTTGATACCTAATCCCTCTCCCCTTCTTTCTCTCTCTTTCCCTCCTCGTACACACACAGACAAACATATGCACACACAAATAATAACCGGTCTTTTCTGCAAACCTTTTTCTTTCAGCTGTAATCCTATAAAACTGTGCATGTTGATCTGTTTGTCTACTGTCTGCCTGTCTGTGTCTTTGTCTGTCCACCCACGTGTCCATCTGTGTCACTGTTGATTTGCCTGCCTGTTTGTTTATCTATCTACCATTTGTCTGTCTGTCCACCCGCCCATTCCATGTCTGTCTGTATAATTGTTCCAATTTTGTCCAATTTTGTGTAATTTGTCCAGTCACCTTTTGTTCACAATATTATCTACTCACTGCTTGCTTCACAATATTAGGGCTATCACAGTAGAAAGGATGGGGTGTGTGTGGGTCAGTCAGGAGTAATATTTGCATATAATTAAAATTCAAAATAAAGTTGTCCTTCGATTAAGGGTTGGTGGTGGGCCAAAAAAATACAAATGACAAAACTTAGAGGATAATGTTCATGATGATAAATCACTGTAGAAAAATTAAATATAGATAAATATATGTTAGTGCTGTCAAATGAAGGTTACTGTGGATTAAATATCATTCATTTTGAATCTATACTAATCATGTTTCATTTTGTATGAGCAAACAGGCTCAAGAAAGAAAGGAATACAGATGTGCTCATAACTTTACATACCCTGACTGAATGCACATGGGACAGTCTTGAATGTTCCAACATGACAAGGTCAAGTCAACCTCTCATCAAAAAAAAAAAAGTCAAGGTTAACATGTGTCCATCTCAGTCTCCTCTTTTGTAAAGTGTCAAACATGCAGTTCATGCAAGAAAACCCAAAATCTGAAAGGAACTCAAGGTGTTTTGTTAAGAAGAATGTGCAGCTTTACCATCTGAGAAACTAATGTGTCTGATCCACTACTGCCACCAATACAGAGCATGCACAACTAGTGTATGTAAACATATGATCGGGGTCATTTGGATAGTTTCTGTTCTCAGTATGATTTAAAAACAGCAAACATTGATAATAAATGGCTTCACCAAACCATTAGCCATGAGTGAAGAAAAGTTTTTCTTATTATCATTCATATTCTCAGAAAAATGCCCCCCCTCCAAAAAAAATCACAAATTCTGCTAGTGTATGTAAACTTATGAGCTCAACTATATATGCACTTAGCCTGTTTGTTGAACACCTTTAACAGTTTCAATAAAACAACTTGAAACCATCTTGTTTTTTTTGTCTTCATATTTCCATCCAGACCAACACGTTGCTTAGTTTCCTCCATTTTCATTGGTTGGTTCTGCTGCCTGTCACTACTCCATCAACTGCCCATTTGCACAACTCTACTTGGACAAACTGTCCCACATGTGTTAGCAGAGACATTCAGAGTCATTCTGTGCTGTAGATGGTGGTGGTGATGGTCAATCAGCCTGACATAATGTTGATGGATAAACATCAGAAGACAATGGTTAGTTATAGTTGTAGGAATCTACAGTAGCTGCGTTTTTCGCAAAATAATATTGATATCCCTAAAATTTCGACAAAGTATATTGGTGCTTTGAACGTGTTTCCATTGACGGTTGTTCTCTGCAGGAGCGTCATAACTTTTGTGAAATATTATCTCAAGAGATTTCACTGCTGTCACCTTCAGAGCTACAGTATGACCATCACACTGATAGTATTAAAATGAATGAATCGGCTAATTCTGTCGTCAGTAAAAGTCCCTGCCGAACTCTTTAAATACACTAACATGTCAAACAAACCAGCTTGTTAAGGTTATAAGGGTCTTTACATGTGGTTCCTACAATGTCAGGTCGAAATATTAAGTGTAAATATGCTCAGCACTTAACAAATTATAAATGTATGTAGTGCTTTTTACACAGTGCTGTATTTGACACTTTCCAGAACAGAGAATATAGTTATCTGTAAAAAAGATAGATAAATATTCCAAAACTAACAGATAATAAAATTAAACACTGTGTCTACTGTAATAATCACCCTGATTATCACTCCAAGAGCGTGATCAGGACTGCCTTAGTTCTAGCATCCCAGCAGCCAATGGTTGTCATGGTTACAGTGACTGTGGCTGCCATTTTCATTCTGAGAGAAGAGATCATGTGACCATGTACGTCACATCCTGTAACATATATTTGCGGAAAAAAAGTGTTTCCATTACACTTTTACGATAAATTAGAATATCGAAACATCTGAAAACCCGCCTCATGAAAGCGTGAAAACTTTGTATCGATATTTGAGTGTTTTTTCAAAATGCCGCTGTTTCCTTTACCAGTTTTTTATAGCGACATTTACATTTTGCATTTCCAAGGGTAATGGAAACACAGCTAGTGATAGCAACATAGAAACAAAGGACGTCAGACGCTTGATAAATACCAAGAGCTGAAAGAGGAGACAGAGAAAATGTAAGGTGTGGAGGCAACAGTGGTACCAGTAGTGATGGAGGCACGAGGGACAGTTAAGGAACAGCTAAGATCCTGCACAGAACCCTCATGCTCCCAGGCCTCTGGTAGAGGACCCCAGTCTGAAGGAGACACCACCCAGGGGAACAGGAGAAAGATTATACTGTATATATATGGATGTGTTAAAATATATATATATATATATAAATTTGGGAAGTGGCACACAACTAGCACCAGGTTCGTATGGGTTAAACAGCCTGTCTGTGCTCTAATATAAGAACAGGTCTGCTTGAGTAGCCTGTTACTACACTGTGACCCTTTTAAACCAACACACACACACACACACACACACACACACACACACACACACACACACAGACCCACTGAGCCACATTGTGCTCAACGTCCCAAGGCACCTCCAGTCATGTCCTGCCTGACAGAGCCTGATTCCTGCTGACACAAAGGCAACACACACACACACACACACACACACACACACACATCCTTGTATAGTCAGATGCACGGGGCTGAAGTAGACGTATCTATTCCTCCTCTGCCTCTAGATCTATTCTACACAGTCACGACCACAGCGACTACAAAGGAGAGAGGGTTTCACAGTGGCAGTGTATGATGGCGAATTGAGGGAAGTGAGGAACTAAAGAGGCAGAAGACAAAAGAGAGAGAGACAGGGGAAATGAGAGACTGTGTCCTTCTGAAACTGGGTCATGCATATACACTGTGTTCTGTATAATCTGCATTCTGTGTGAAAATCAACATATACATGAACTTGGGAGCGTTACATGTTTGCCCAGCTGTAATTAGGCTGTCCTATGGTTTAATCTAAAGCTGAGAGTGTCCCTCTCTAGGGTGCTGAAGTGAACCAGGGAGAATCAAACCCCACATCCACTGTCTGACTGTGTGTGTGTGTGTGTGTGTGTGTGTGTGTGCGTGCGCAGAAAGACAGAAATAATTTGAGCTCTATGTGCATATATGTGCGTGTCAAATCAATACAGTAAGAGGGCGATGTCATTAAAACAACCCCCCTCCTCTTCACTTCTTCTCCTCCCTTTTCCCTTTTTTTTAACCTTCATGTCGATGTGGTTGCCATGGCAGCTGTGCGTGGAGTGGCCTCTTCTCTATGCTGATATTTCTACTGCTATCCTCAGAATTGCACTCCAGCATCTTTTATTTATTAAATGTTTTGGGGCGAAAGGAGAACCTCGCCATTTAATTCTCTTTTCTTTCCACAGCTGAAATGTTACGTCACACCGTGTGAGGCTACATTCACCAGAGCACAGTCCCAGATGCTGAAACGTAGCATATCTAACACCTATTAATCAACAGCAGATTGATTTTGCATTCATGCTTTCCACATTCATTTGCATTCAACTGGAAAGATGTGTTTTTAACGCTGTGCTCAAAAGTGGAATTAACACTCATAAAGCAGGCTGAAGGTACTTTAAAAACAATGATGTATTAAAGTGAATGAAACATATTTACATGCAATTCATCCACATTTATAGCATTTACTGATTGTATTTCAGTCATTTTCAGCAGAATAAATATGTAAAAATCGAGGAAGAATCTGATATACCTGACTGAAGCCACATATTTATTTTTTTTTTTCATTCCCGCTTGATTTTGCAGCTTTTATGCATAATATATGAGAAGGTTCAATGATTCTGTCATCATTAAAAAAGTCCCATCATCTGTTATTATCATTTCAGTTTCTTGAAAAAAATTTTTCTCTACATTGAGCTCCCAGTATCTAAGTATATAAATAAAAATGTGGGAATTATTTGGAAAATTCTAACTATGGTGAAAGTACTGTTACTATGAAAGAAATGTGGTTATATTAATCCATAAAAAATATGTGGTAGGCCCCAGATTCATTTTTCTTTGTATGTAACCTTTCTTATGTGATTTAACTTAAGTGATTTTAACTTTATTTTTTAACTTATGATATGATCCTCTGAATTGTACCTTTTTTCAGTAAAAAAAAAAAAAAAAGGTCTTTTCACATGAAGAATTACTGAGCATTTTTTCCAGACTGAAAAAATGTTTTCCTCAAAAAGAACTCTGTGTTGATTTTGGAGAGCTCTGCCCAAAGAGTAACTTTTACTGTCTTTATAAAAGGACCAAATGTTGTTGTCTTCTTTTTTTCTAAATAACTAATTAAAAATACATAAATAAGAAACACAATTAATACAAATTATTTTAAAAAGTAATAAACATTTTTTAATTAAATAAATACAAATAAAAAATTTAATTGGAAAAAAAATCGAAAATATATGTATTCAAAGATAAATCTTCCTCTTCCTTTTTAAAATAAATAAATACAAAATGTAATGTTTTTTTACATTTTAAAATGTTTTTTTTTTAATTAAAACACAAAATAACAAAATATATATTTTTTAAATGAAAAAAGAACAAATATTGAAAAAAATATCTCCCTCTTTTTAAAATAAAAAATTCTAAAATATTAAATGTATTATATTATATAATATACTATGCATATACATACATATTTATTTATACATATAATACAAATATTATATGTATTTTTTTTATTTCAAAGTGATCCAGAATCCAGGATCTCTTCCGGATCACCACCAAAATATAATCATTTGTTCCTTGTGACACTAACAACATATCTGGAAAATGTCATAGAAACCAGTCCATAAGTTTTTGAGCTATCTCAACCCCTTGGATCCGGATCCAGGGAGTCTGACTCTGGAAATCTAATCATTTCCAGATCTCCCCATTACCAACCTACCCTGAACATTTCATCAAGATCCATCCATAACTTTTTGAGTTAACTTTCTAACTAACAGACAGACATGACCTCCTCAGTGAAGGGAGGAATCTGCCTTGGCTGGAGGTATGCGCTCTCACAGTCCATTTCTAGTATTAAAATAAGCATTTTGTGTAATTTTGTGGATAGAAAATAACCATCTCATGTGTTCAGACTTTGGGATTTCTATATTTTATGATTTATTTCCTTCTCTATGACAGTGAATTAAATATCAAAATGTTTTTTTTTTAATTTTCACTTTAAAAACCAAACGACTAAATGATTAATCAAGAATATGACAGGTTTATATCAACAGTGAAAATTAGTCAGTGATTCACAACTACAGGGAAATGAGTTCAGGCTAAAAAGTGTAAGTGTGAAAACAACATAATGTCCCACATAGCAACACAGAAGAAGAGCCAACACAGAAGATATGAGAGAAGGTGAATGGATGCAAATGGAAAGCTGCTGACTCATCTGTGTAAGAGAGTACATCTAATGCACAGGTGTCAAATATAAGGTCTGGGGGCCAAAAGTGGCCAATCTGGCCCCTGGGATAAATTTGTGAAATGCGAATATTACACTAATGGTCAAAAAAGTTCAAATCAGTTGAGGTCAATTCAATCTAAAGTGGATGAGACTAGTAAAATACTGTCATAATAAACTAGAAATAATGGAAACCAACCTAAAACTAATTTTCCTTTTTACTTTAGTGTAAAAAAAAAGTACAAAAAACACTAGTTTAAAAAAAAAAAAAACAACCTGAAATATATGTGGAATTTTACCAATATTCAACCTCTTACTAAAGGTGTATATTTGTTGATCTACTGTGATCTGTAAGTTGTGATGCACATGTATAAATGATAAACTATAGCATAATATTGTCAAATTTACACTTATTTTTCTTCAGAATGTACAGGTTGTTCATATTTGTTTGTATTTTGTTCAGGCAGTTTGTAGATGGAAACATTTTTATAGCTTTTTTCCCACTCAAAAACACAGACATTATTATTATTTTTAATGTTATTATTTATATCATTTTACTGGTGCAGCCCATTTTAGATCATATTAGGCTGAATATGGCCCCAGAACTAACATGAGTTTGACACCCCTGACCTAAAGTCTAAAGGTTTGGATGACATTGGTGTAACAGGTATCCATTGCATTAATATTCATACTCAATATGAGGACAATGTTCCACTGGCAAAAATAATATTTGCAATTTTTATTTAAATCCAATTTGTATTCATCATACCACATATAGACCAATATGGTATAGATACTTTGGTCTCACACATATATATATATATATATATATATATATATATATATATATATATATATATATATATATATATATATATAATAATGGTGAATAAATACAATAAAAAAGAAAAAGAATATGACTACACAATGTACTGCATTTCTTAAACATACATGCACCGTAAAAAAAAAAATACTGTAGAATTAACAGTAAAAAGTTGTTAAATTGAGCTTCAAGCTGAAAATACAAAAACACAAAGTTGTTTATTTAAGAAGATTTTTGCGTTAACAATTAAACAAAATATAGCTGTAGTTTTTACAGGTAGAGTATGTTAACAAAACTAGATTAGTGCTGTATGTAGACATTATGTATTTCTATTGTTTTGAGATAATAAAACTTTAAATTGAAAAATTATGTAGTGCCATTTGCTAAAAAAAAGAAAAAGAAAAAAAAAGCAATAAAGGAGTAAACATTTAACAATTTCATATTTTAAATACTTAAATGACAGGTGGTTTTTGATTCAGCTGGTAGAATAGGTCCTCTAGGTTGGCAGTTCAAATCCCAGCTCTGATTGTTCACATGTCAAAGTGTCCTAATAAGACATTGAACCCTAAATGTCTTACAGTTTAGTCCTGGTGGATTTAGAAAACACTTTGGGTACCTACAGGTCTGTTTAAGGTGCAGTCCAATAATAATAAGACGACAGGCGAACGGCAAACCTTCTGCCGCAGCGAGACCACCCATCACTTTTATAAGAGCTGGAGAGAACATCAAGCCCACTCACCAGACGCTAACACCAAGACTCCTCTCACCTGGTGGCGAGTGGGCTATGAGGGTCGACCTGGGGAGACAACTCCAGTTTCCCAGGGAGATCGTGCAGACATCACTCCGGCCTGACTTGATCTTGTGGTCAGGTCTGCAAAAGACCATCCTGCTGGTGGAACTCACCGTCCCATGGGAACAGGGGATGGAGGCTGCCAACGAGCGCAAGCGTGCCAAGTACGCTGACCTGGCGGCAGAGTGTCGTGAGGCAGGCTGGAAGGCCATCATACGCCCCATTGAGGTGGGGTGTAGGGGCTTTGTGGGCTCCTCAACAGGTCGCCTACTTCGCGACATCGGCTGCACGGGGGCGGGAAGTCCATTAAGGAGCTGGCAGAGGAGGCAGAAAAGGGCAGCTTCTGGCTATGGCTAAGGAGGAGGGATAGAGGGTGGGGGCAGAACACCTACCTTCCACCTACCTTCCACCCCCTGCAGCAGCAGGGGGTGGAAGGTAGAGATACCTTCCATCGCTCCGCCACCAAGAGATCTACTGGGGTTAAAGGAGCGAAACATCTATGATTGGTGGTCCCCAGCTGATGACCCATTCCTGCCCAGGGGTGTGGTGCATAGGGGTTGGAACACACTTGTTCAGAGAGCACCGGTGGAGGTGCGGCAGGCAGAAATGCCCAGCAGGCAGACTAACAGCCTGTATCTTCAAAATAATAATAATAATAATAATAATAATAATAATAATAAACTTTATTTATATAGTACCTTTCATACAGTGAATTACAAAATTACAAGAATTTAAATGAAGTAAAACATTTATTATAGGCCTACATACAATTCCAAGAAATAAACTTTAATTTGCACAGATGTGCATAAGACTAGAGTGAATAAAAAATGCAATAGTAAGTGATCATACATATATTATAAAATTTGAGTAAAATAGAATAAGATGGAATAAAATAAATAATATAGAACAGTGCGCATTCCTGGTTTCTTCTTTTTATCTCCTTTCAAAAGCTGCTAAAAATAAAAAAAATTTTAATCTGGTTTTAAGTATATGTAGTGAACAGTTCACAGTCAGTGTTATGTTTAAAATGTTAAATCCACATGTTAATCTGTAAATATACTCATGGTTTGGTGTTTTTTACAAGACTGTTCTGGCAACCACAACTGACATTTTTTCCGTAAAAATAATGTTTTTGTTTTTTGTTAACAGTGTTGATGTCATTTGTTGTTTGTTGCCATTTTGTAGTGTAGTTTTGTGTTATTTTTTGGTGACCACATACAGACCAAACTGTGACGCTGCAGGATCCAAGGTATAATTTCTTAGCTAATGCTAATTGCTAGTGATGAAAACAGTTGTTTAACTAAGTCAAACAGTCGATTTTTTTTTTAACTCATCAGAACTCTGACAGGAAAAGGATCCATTTCATCCAGTGAACTGAACCTCTAAATGTCTAATACAGGAAGTAAAGGAAATACCAGCCACCTGTCAATGTAACCCTTCTAGTACCCTTTAGAATTGATTAAAGGGTGAATAATTTAAAAATAGACTACCTCAATATTAAAAATGAAGGAAACTGGAATGACTCCTAGAAATACATGTCTCTTAGTATTTTTTGGTAAGAATATTAGGCTATGGAAACCAGGGCTTCTTGAAATTAAGATACAGTGATTGTCCTTGGGTCCACCATAAAGTTAGCAGAACTAAAAAAATTTTGGGCAATCGATTGCCTCAATTATTTTAAGTTGATGAAACTTAAAAAATAAAAGTTTCCAGAACTTAAAATGTACATGTTTATTAAAGTATAATTAAATTAAAACATTACTTATTAACTTAGTATTCTAAGGTTCTGTCCTACTGGGAGACTAAGTCAGGTCAGTGTCTTTGTCCAAGGACACTTGGACATGTGGACAGACAGAGCCGGGACACGAACCTCTGACCCTTCAATCATTGGACGACCTGCTCTACCAACTGAACCACAGCCCCTGAATAAAATTACTGTTTTGTGATTGTAATTTTTTTGGTGTAATATATATAGGTGGTTATTTTCAGTGCTCTGAAATTATATTTCATCATCTACTACGTCAGTTAAGTTTTATTTTTTTCAATCATCCTTATTTGAAACAATAGAAATAACAGAACAATATTATTCTCAGCATTTAATGACTTAATTCCACTCAGTTTTACCTTATCTATGTTTTTAAGTTATGTTCACTTATATCCACAATAGTTCCCTTTAATAAAAACATATTAGTTGGAAGAACATGTTGCAGTTACTGAATACATTTGAGTTAGTAGTACTGTTCCTGAAACTTTGAGTATTCACAACTGAATATATTTAATTATTCTGAATGTTCAGGTTTACAGTATATTTTTAATATTCAGCTGTATGTTGTAAGATAAACAAAACACCAAAATTACACAGTGACTACAATGACAGGAGCCCAGAAATAGTACCCTGAGGGACACCAAAAAAAGGACTTGACAGAGACATAACCAAAATTAATACTTGTGAGTAAAACACAATGGGATTAAAAAAGATAACACTGTAGTACCATGGTATTTTAAGGGAATTTATATTTTATTTTATTTTATTATTATTTTTATTTTTTTTACAAAATCCAGTAATTCTTTATAAAGCAAACTTTGGATATTTAATATTTGAGTAATGTTATGTTACGTTTGCATGAAGCCTCTTCTCTTTTAGCTTCAATAACTGATGCATCATGTTCTGTATGTAAATCTGACACATTTTGGGACGAGCACTCAATTCATTCTTGAATAATGATTGTTCGTCAGCATATCGTGTTAAAAATCCACTACATACAGATAAATCTATTTACCATAGTTGCTAGGGTGCATAACTCAATTACATAGGCATAAAAGAGGGGACTTTTCCACATTTACAGTGATACTAAAAGCTCAGTCAGCACCTGAAAGTTGCATTGATCCAGATTCACAGAAGCTTCTGGTTTTACTGCGGGAAGACTAGAAAGTCATAACAGTTGAGCCAAGGGAACCAAATTTTGCTGTCCTTATATAATGGACTATACTGCTGACGACTGTGAATCTCCTTTTATTATCCAAACAGTGCGTACAGGTAGAGATGAAGACTGTGTGCTTTTACTAGAGAAGAGACCATAAGGGATAAAGAGGCCAGCTCATCATTATATTACAATTTAGCCTTTATTTACCTCATTCACAGCCACTATTTTACTGATTATAATAACATTTTACGTGCTGAGATCTTATAACTGTGACACCACAAAAAAATGAAGCAAAAGTTTAAACAAATTATAAAATACTGGTAAGAAGACTGGAAATCTGACTGAAAATGTCAGACATCTACAAATAAAGGAAAGAAAGCCTCTGTTCTCCTCTAAAACAGACTTCACTTTTTTTTTTAAAAAAGTGAACTGCTCCAGGTGTCGCATTGTTCCCATATCTCTGGGTTGATTTGTCTTAAAACGCCCTAAAAATACCTTTCCAAATGTAAATGACTGAAGCTGAAGCAGATAAAAGAATGGACTGTTTATAAAGGTAACACCCTATAGTTTGGACTCAAACACTCATTTTTGCTATTTATTTCACAGGGGAAAAAAACTACAGACTTAGAAAAACTAATTAGACCCCCCCCTCCATCACCTCATTTGTGTGTGTGTGTGTGTGTGTGTGTGTGTGTGTGTGTGTGTCTGCATTTAGTAGGTATGGACTCAAACACACCATTTATCAACAAACCAATGTCTTGCCACTTTGCAAAGTTGAGAATTTTATTTGAAAAAAATTTCCATTTTAGACCATTTGTTCTAGGTCTGGACGTCACATGACTTAGTTGTCAGGACGCCATGTTGGCAGTAACCATGACGACCGCGGCGCCACTGTTAACATTATAGCAGTAAACATCTTCACACCATCAGAGTCACATCTCACTTCACTTCGCGTTCAGAAATTGGACAGATTAAATATAACAGACCCGTATAATGCCCCTGGGGTGTTTTTCAAAAGTATCTCCTCCTCAGCTGAAGAAGACGTTCCTGATTTGCAGTATGCTAACATTTACAGCTAGCTCAGTTCAGTCAGGGAACTCTCTGAGAGCCTACGAGAGCCTGGAGGTTTACAAATGGACTCAGTCTGGCTTCATTTCAAACATTCATCTGTGGAATATTAAATCCAAAAACTGGAGCATCATCATTAGAAGGGTAAGTGTTAAATGATCCCAGTTTAATAGGAAGTGTCTCATTAGCATGTTTGTTTGTTAGCTGTGCTAGCTACATCTACAACAGTACAGACGACACCGCCTCGTAACTTCGGATACAAGGGCTCCTGGAGTTTGTTTCCATGTAAGAAAAGAAAAAGAAAACTCACATAGTTTTGTTGAAGCTTCTCATGTCGGTAGTGAGACCAACTATGTCATACAACAACACAACACACATGAAACATTTTAAACAGCAATGAGTGAAATAATAACTGCGACGCCTTCCATGGAACTACATATTCCTGAACTTAGTTCCAGTTTGTATTTTTGTGATGTTTCTGCTCCTAGTGCTGCCAATCTACCAACACCATTACTAACAAGATGGAGAAGTCAACTTTTTTCTCGTCATGTGACGTCAGCTGCCAGAGCTCAATGGGTGGTGGGTTACAGAGGGTGCATATGGGGAATTAGGAATTTTTCCAAAATGGCTGCTACACAGAAAAAAATTTATAACTGTTGACTGAAATGCACACATTTTAATAAAAGTAGTTGAAAAGAAACATGTCACACACAAAATTACCATTGTCAATCATATAATTAAATCCAAACTAGTATTCTGGTCCAAAATACTTAGTTCTTAAATGTATTTTGGACCTTAACACTTTACTGGAGTGTTATGAGGAAACACCACATTTGTCCAGATCAATAGATGATTAATCAGATAACAGCCTTCAAAAGCTAAATTTCACATATTTATCTTTTGTGGAAAAGGTTTTGCTATTGGCTCAAATCACCCCCCAAAAATGACATTTTAAACACCACCTCCTCCAAATTCAATGAAAATTTTCAAATTTTAGCAGAATCGGACCAACGGGTTTTAAGATATCGCCATTTCTTTCTTTTTTTTCCACTTTTTCACAAAAAAGGGCATGGCCGCCAAATTTCAAAGGGCTGTATCTCAGCAACCAGTGGTCAAATTTTGCTAAAATTTGAATTTGGAGGAGGTAGGGTTTAACTCATTGGGGTATCTGACATGGAATGACCCTATTGCACTTCAGAATAGTTTATATTAGGGGTGGGGAATCCTGGTCCTTGAGGGCCAGGATCCTGCATGTGTTAGATATTACCTTTTTCCATCACACCTGATCGGCTCATCATCCAGCTCTGCAGAAGTCTGATAATAACGTAATGGCCTCCAGGTGTGATGGAAGAGAGAAAAATCTAAAACATGCAGGACACCGGCCCTCGAGGACCAGCCCTGGTTCATATATTCAGAAAGATTAGTTTGTTCACAGACAAGTGGAGGTACATGAATGTGGGAGCAGTATATATAGTTATTAAAATAATGTCATCTTTGCAGTACTGGGTACCGGGACTGGGACATAAGGCTGGTATTAGTTTAAGTTGTAATTATCCAAAGTAATGATGCACAGAAGCACTTTTGACTGATTCATCTTGTGGGCTTGGCATCTGTGAATGTATGTTTGTGAATGTGTGTGTGTGTGTGTAGTGTGTGTGTCCAGGTCCAGGACATATGGTGGTTGTGGCTGTGAGACACTCATTCCCATGCTGGAACATCTGAATGAGAAGAGGTGCTGATTAGCACGCGCGCGCACACACACACACACACACACACACACACTCACACACACACTCACACACACATTCAGACAGCCCCAACTAATCCAGCCATGTGCGCCTCAGAGATAAGGTACATCCTGCATACTCCTTCTACATACTCGCTCTCCTTCTCGCCCGTTCCCTCTTGCGCTCTCTTCCTCCATTTCTCTTTCTCTCCCTGGGAAAGTAGCACCTAATTCCCCCTAATTCCCTAATCCTGAGCAGGGCCACTGCACATACAGTCAGCAGTGACCAAGGCACTACACACAAAGCACAGACCCAGTGATGGAGGGCATTTTTGAACTTCTTCTTAAGCCAATATCAATAACTGTGAGAGAAAATAAACAACATCCCATATAGAAATCAGTCAGAATTTCTGCTTTAGAGGAAGAGTTGTACTTAAATAAAATGCTAATAATAGTTCACAGTTATATAATCTACACATTTTTGCACAACCTATAAAGACCCAAACATCCACTGGTGACTGAAATGATGATCTAAAATATTTAATACCTGTCGATGCAGTAATCCTATCAGTACATGTAAATCTCTCGTCTCATCATCTGAACCCGCTTTATCCTCACTAGGGTCACAGGGGTCACTGGGGGCCTAATCCAGCTACAATGGGTGAAGGCGGGGTACACCCTATATGAGTCTCCAGTTCATCTCAGGGCTGAACATATATAGACAAACAATCACTGTCACATTCACACCTATGGACAATTTAGATTAACCAGTTAACCTATCAGTGCATGTGTTTGGATGGTGGGAGGAAACTGGAGTATCCTGAGTGTGTGTGTATATATATATATATATATATATATATATATATACAAGGTGGTGCAGTGGTTATCAATCACTCTGTTTTGGGAAGATGTCCTGATTTATAGATATCTGATTTCTTTCTGTAGTCATCATTTTCTGAACCTATTTATATTATCTTCACTATGGTCGAGGAGAATTACTGGAGCCCAGTCCAGCTGCTTATGGGCAAAGGTAGGGTACACTGTGGACATGTCCATAGTTCATTGCAAGACTGACATACAGAAACAAATAACAGTCTTTTAGATGAACCTTTCAGTATATGTGTTTGCAGATATGTGGAGAACATGTAAACTCCACAAAGGAAGGTCCCACTGACTGATGGTGGAATTGAACCCAGGACCGTTTTGCTGGGAGACACGGTGGTGCAGTGGTTAGCACTTGTGCCTCACAACAAGAAGGACGCTGGTTCGATTCCCAGACCAGACCTTTCTGTGTGGAGTTTGCATGTTCTCCTCGTGTCTGTGTGGGTTTTCTCCAGGTACTCTGGTTTCTTCTCACCCACCCCCACAGATGAGCTAACTGCCCACCCACACATGACATTATGGTCACACCTCTGATGTGTATGTTCAAGCAAAAAACACAGAATTACCAATTAGAGTTAAGTTTAGTGGTTATGACTATGTAAAGAGGTCTTGGTGTAAATTGACTCGTGGTCAAATGGTGTTGACCAACATGCAAATGGATGAAAATGCATACATATAACACAGCAAATGTCATAAGAAAACGTGTGACATACGTGATTACATAAGTCTGGAAAAAACTGTTAAAGGTCTAAATGCTAAATATATATATATATATATATATATATATATATATATATATATATATATATATATATATATATATATATATTATGTGGTGTTAGAACCACCACATATTGTTCATAGTTATCTTCTAGAAAAACATATTTGACATCACTACGACAGCCCTTCAGAGAGTTCGCTAACACTAACACATGTGCAGAATATGCATGTCCAGCAGACTGACTGACCAGAGCACACAGCAGATCGACAGCTTCCAGGATGAGCTCCTGATGTCCTATCCTGGTGACACCCAGCTCCTCCAGCTCCTGATGGGTGATGTGAAGCAGCTGCTCTCCCCCCATCTGCTCCCGCTCAAAGCTCTTCACATACTGCTGGAGACAGTCGTCCAGACCTGAGGAGAAGACACAGACACATGCGAATCAGCCTGCCAATGCAAATCCACACTTTCACAAGCAAACACACGCGAACCTGCTGCTGCCTGACAGTAGAAAACAGAAACACCCTGTCGTCTACATCACACACTGAACCACAGTCTGTTTAGATCAGGAGTGTCAAACATACAGCCAGAGGCTAAAACCAGCACCCCTTAAATCAGGAGTCTTAAACTCTTCAGGGGCCACATTCAGCCTGATTTCATCTCCAATCGGCCCGACCAGTAAAATAAACACATAATAATTTATAAATAATAACAACTGTACATTTTTGTCCTAGTTTTAGTGACAAAAAATGCTGTTAAATTACATAAATACTTGCATAAATGATTCAAGTGCAAAAAAAGGGAAATTTCATAAGGAATTAATTTTAACAATATTCTTCTCAGTTTTTCTTTTTTAAGTCTTTTTTAATTGTTTTTGACAGTTTTGACAATTATTAAGGAATATTACGGTACAAGATTCCTCAATAAATCCCATCCACAGAAGCAATCACGGCAACATTTTCAATCATAAAGTTAGCAAAAATAATGACCGTGAAATGAAGTTATCGTTATCAAGATAATCACAACATCATACATCATAATATAACATCATATTATTAACTGAAATAAATAATAATAATCAAAATAACTTAAAAAAAAGCCCAAAACATTAACCCATGTGTTTTATTATGGATCAGTTCTACAAAGACATTAAACTCTTAGTAACAGAAGTAGAAAATGCTTCAAATTGTGTCAAATTTTCTTTAGATATTTCAGTTTAATCACATTTGTTCAGTTTATTCACATTTTATTGTTACAGGATAGTTTGTAAATGTAAACATTTTCATAATTTCATATTATTTTTTGCAGTAAAACAGTGACACATATTTGAAGTTGTCAACATTTATAGGCAAAGAAAAAAATGATAATGAAAATATGGAGTCATTTAATAATACGTTATGATCTTCATCCCAGGGGCCGCATTGGAACGATTGGTGGGCCACATTTGGTCCCCGGGCCGCATGTTTGAGACCCCTCCCCTAAATGATCCGATCTGGCCCACAAGATAAATTTGACACTGACAATATTAAACATCAAGGGTAGTAAATAGTAATAGTTTAAGGTCTGATGTAAAATCAAAGCACATTAACTTATAAATAATGGCAACTTCAAATGTCTTCCTTGCTTTAACCCAGAAAAACCTAAAAAAAATCCACTTTCAACCAAAACTATACACAGTTTAGATTTATATACCAAAATATTATACATATTTAATGAGATTATGCTTAATTCACATTATTAAACATATACAATTGAAAAACTTGTGATACTTTTTTTTCATACTTGTGTAAGTAATCAAATGAGGAAGTTCCATGGTGAAATATTTAAAAATGTTACCCTGTAGTGTCTCGCTTTAACCCATAAACACTCAAACATCGTCTGCCAAAAGCATCCACTGATCTACAATGTTTAATAACTGTCGATCCACTAATCTTATCAATACATGTAATTAACAGGTGTAAAATACAGTTTGTCATCTTTTCTTGATCATCAGATATGACCCATGTGGACATTGAGAGGCTCCATAGTTACTATGGAAACACTGTCATCTTCTACAATGTTAATTCAACAGTAAAACCCATGGATTTGGATCATTGAGTGGATGGAAACACCTGGTTTACAGTCAGTTAAGGATATATTCTGCTGAAAAAGTCAGTTTCTCTTCAGTTTTCTCTGTTTCTGATATAAATTTCGAATTTACCCTGAACTTTTATGAACATCTACATGACCATATATAATATATTAAAAAAAAACAGATTTTCACTGAAGAAAATAAAGAGGATAATATTGCAATAAATGGTGATAAATCACTTAATATATGGTAAATATAGACAAAAATGCATTTGTGAACTGCCACAAAAGTACCACCAGGTCTTTATGGGTTAATGTGAAAGAAATAAAATTATATTATGAAAATACTAAATGTTTTAAATATATGTAAATCCTTAACAAATATGGAAAAACCTGAAATAAGTGCAATTTTACCAATATTCTGCTTGTTACTGAGAGTTTTCTGTTGTACATAATATACACGTAATATTATTGAAATTTCACTTAATTTCTGGATACATTTCAGGTTGTAGATGGTAGTTTATGTTATTAATATACATTTTATTATATATATTTTCATAATGTAACTGTATTATTATTATTAGTAGTAGTAGTATTATTATTATGTTACTATTCATTGATTATCATGTTATGGACTGACCTACTTGTGAAGAAACTGGGATGTAAGTGGCCCCTGAACTGAAATAAGTTTGACATCCCTGATTTAGATTGTAGGCATCCGAGCAAACACACACTAACTCACACACAAACACATACAGTGAGGGTGTGTTTACTCCGCCATGCAGAAAGATAAACACCAGCCTAGAGCCACAGCTTCCTGTGCTACTTTACTGACAACTTACTGTCAAATAGAAAAGACAGCTGTTGGTGTTGATCACACACCTATGTATGGTCACACACACACACACACACACACAGGGTTTTAATCCAGTGAAGACTAGAGTTTGTCTGGATTTGGAAACTAATGAAGTCAATGTAAATGAAGGATATAAGGGCTCTAGTTTCCCAGACCCCACACAGTGCTAGTTTTGTGCAACGCAGTGCAATCAGTTTGGTAGTTTGGCAGACCGTGGTGCACCAAGATGGGCCTGGAGGCACACTCATGAGAGGTGACCACTGATTCAGCTTGGCGGAGTGAGTGTTTCATTGACTTAGACCGCACCAACAGTGCACCAAAAGTTCACCAGTTGAAACCAGGTCTACTTGTGGCGTAAGGTGAACGGCAGCCGGTCGAGCGGCATGTTTGGCTGACGTTACCACAACCTGACAGGCATCTGTCCAGAGTGTCAGACCATTTCAATGCAATAACTTAGCCAAACAATTACTATTCAATGTAATGATTAGAATCAGCACATAAATATATACTTATATTAACTGTTCCGTCACATCTGATGACCTTTGACACACGTAATGGAAACTCAACCTGAATGAATTACCAGCTGAAACTAACGGGCCAACATCTTTCTCAACCAACCACAAACAGCCTCGGCATCGGACACTAAGAATATATTCAGCATCTCTCATCTTCGAATATTCATCCTGATCAAATGGAAAGACTGTAGACCACCAACAGTAACCTATTGGATTAAGGATGTTCTCTATTTCTTCAGGTTGGAAAAATTAAAACATTCTCTGAAATGTACAACAGAAAATTTCTACATCAAGACTTGGGGACCTTTTCTGGACTATATATAGAGATACACATTACACTCACTGTGGATTGAGGTAGAGCATGCAGTTTGTTATTAACATATTGTGTTGTGGCCTTGGCATTTTTTGTTTTGTTTTGTTTTTGGGGGGGGGTTGTTTTGTTTTGTTTTTTTTTCTATTTATTTTCTTTTGTTTGTTTTGGGTGTTTGCTGGTCTGCTTCTTGTTGTTGTTATTGTTATATGGCTTGTAAAAAATTTTTTTTAAAAAGATAAAAAAAAAGAAAAGAATATTCAAAGACAGACAGAAACAAAGCGAGAGAGTGTAACAGCAAGAGAACGAGAGCAAGATGCTGCCAACAAAGTGTAAGTTATGTTCTGTGTCTTGAGGATGTGCTTCCTGTAATTGCATGTACAAATGTTATAAGTTTTGCTTAACGTGACCTACAAAGATGGAGTATATTAATTTTGAGGATGAGGGTGTACCATCAAAGGTCATCTTATTTGGGAACTGGAATGCAGGTGGGACACACCAATAATGACTGGAATACTGCTGTGCAATGCAACTGTCACTTGTCAGTATTTATCATTACACAGGAACAAATTACATCTAACCCCCGGGGTGCTCCACATGGTGACACACATCGTGGCCTCTGATGTGCTCCCCTGTGGCACTTCTTTTTTTGGGCCCTTCTACGGACATCATTGAACCATTTTTCACACTGGTCAACAGTTCTCAGTGTATCAGGGCAAACTTCATTAATAATATTTGTGACCTCCTCTCCAGAGTATTTTTGCTTCATCAGCCCATGGACGTCTGCTCACAGTTCCATTTACAGTATTCAGGCACTGTGGGCGTGGACCTCAAAGACCAAAACACCAGTCTCCTCCTGGGAGAAGTTCGGGGTTTGACTGTGGTGTCCATGGTAAAATGACGAAACTTGCAGTGCACCTCGCCACAGCGCATTTATGGGTGAGGAGAGGTGCTAATGTGATAGGTGGAAATCTGAATTGGCTGTGTTGAATCCATCACACACCCTTTCTCCTCCCTCATTTCCACTTACACCAATGAGAGGAAAGGGGATGGAAAGGGGGAGGACTTGCGCCAGTGTGCATGGCGGGCTGGACACACCCTGTTAGCGTAGCACAGCTAGTCTGTGCTACGCTAACACCAGGTCTGTGAAACTAGAACCCGAAGTGTCTAATGTCATTATTTTCATGTGTCACAACTTTCACTAATTATTTTAAACATCAAATGTCGTTTCATTAACAGGATGAAAGTCTGCTGTTAAATTAGAAGATGCAAAGGAACAAATAAAACAAGGCAAAACAAAAACAAATGAAACAATGAACAGAATCTTTCTTCACGTACATGCAAGTCAGAATTGTGCATGGGTGAACAGGAGTAGGAAGAAGTACAAGCTTATTCAATCCTACTCCTCAAGTGCTTATACACCTTTATCACAACTGTAATATAAAAATGAAACAAGACATTGAACCACAACTAGTACATAATGCAGTAATTCAAGTATGCACAGTAAAATGACCATAGTACTGCAGTCATACAGACTCATAACTATCAGTACTAACTGATATTTGTGGACACACATTGGAGAAAACATGATTTATTAGTGAGCGATATCAAAACAGGGAACAATATTTCATGCACATTCTGAGGATTTGTAGCGGTGTCCAAAATATACTTCAAAATATGTGAGTAAAGTATCGATGCGTGATTCTGGGCTGTTAAGCTGTGGCTCACTGCCGTGCAGAGAGCCAATCAGCTGCAGACGTGGTGGGTCTGGGATGCTATTGATCAGTAAGAGCCTCGGGCTTTGAACCAAACAAAGTCAGCAGAAAGCACGCCTCCCCACAGACCTAATGAACAAGCGCACTCCAAAATGAGCACAGAGAAGGCAAAAAAAAATACAGGACAGGAAGCGAATCTCTGCACATGTACACAGACACAAACGCACTTCAAACACAATCACACATACAAATACAATTACAACTGCTGTTGTTATTCAGGGTCTTGACGCCACTGTGGAGGCATGTTGTTAAAGCTGCGAGGAAAACATTGATGCCCAAGGGAGGCAATACTGGCAGAGAGCAGACAGTGTGGTAGCACCTTAACACCAGACACACACACACACACACACACACACACATAAAGGATGAGGCATCTTGCTCTTGGTATGCCATGGGACATAGCAGACAAAAAATAAGCCTAGTGTTATGCTGAGTGACATGGACAAACAATCTTGTTAGATTCAGCACAGCGGAGCAATTTTACATCTAACACAACGGTAAGAGGCTCCACACTGTACCAGCACAGGTAAAGTTGTTTAATGGAATGCATCCCCTGTGGACAAACCCATATTTCCCATGTTAGCACACCTTTCAGAAAATTACATTATCTTATGCAAGACTGTAGATGTATAGAAGTGGGTTACTGGATGAAAAACTGATGTATTGGTTTCATGACAAGAGCGTGCTAACGTTTCTTAGCAAATGATTGTTTTGTGACTTAAAGAGAGCGGCAAAATAAAAAAGTTTTTTTTTATCGAGGCAAATGAATTGAACAGTGTTCTTCAGTGTTGTTTTCTCAGATATATTACAGTGATAAATCTTCCATCGTTGCACAGCTCCAGCTCCAGCCCTGTTTTCTTTCCTGCGGATCTAAAATGTTTGCAAAAGTGGGAAAAATAGCCACCTGTCTTCTAATAAATCACCGCCTGCGTTGGTAGTGATATGCACTACAGGACTGAAAATGCAGATTCCTGTATGTAGTTCACCAGCAGCTATAGGAGCAAAAAGAGAGAGAAATGTTGAGAACATGGAGGCAGAGTGGAAACAAAGCCCTGCAGCTGATAACTAAGACTAGTGAATGTGTGAGACAGACAAGAGGAGAAGAAAAAGAGAGAGGACTATCTCTCAACATTGGGTTCCTTCCTCACAGAGAATACAATACAATAGTTTTTATTATCATTGTGTGTCCAACAAAATTAGGAGCACAACTCCAGTCAGTGCAACAATATTGACAAAAGACCAGAGCAAATATAAAAGGACAAAAAAAATTAAAATAAGATAAGAAAATAGAATAAAAATGTTTACAGATTTACAAAGTATGGAAGTATGAAAAATAAAACAGATATAATAAATAATATAATATAATATAATAAAACAAATATGAACATGCAAATGTACAGTATTAACAACATGTGACAGTATCTATTTCTATGAACAGTACATATTAGTGGTGCCTCACAGCAAGAAGGTTTGAATCCCACACCAGACCTTTCTGTGTGGAGTTTACATGTTCTCCTCGTGTCTGTGTGGGTTTTCTCCAGGTACTCCAGTTTCCTCCCACCATCCAAACACATGCACTGATAGGTTAATAGGTTAATGTAAATTGTCCATAGGTGTGAATGTGACAGTGATTGTTTGTCTATATATGTTCAGCCCTGAGATGAACTGGAGACTCATACAGGGTGTACCCCGCCTTCACCCATTGTAGCTGGATTAGGCCCCCAGTGACCCCTGTGACCCTAGTGAGGATAAAGTGGGTTCAGATGACGAGAGCGAGAGAGTATATATTACCTATGAATAACAGTATGTACATCTATTAACTGTATTATCAGTATGTATTGCATGGTAAAACAGTATGTATACATATGAACCATGTCTATATAAAAAATAGGGCATTTATTTTTGATAAATGGGTGCTTCTACGAAATTGGGCTCAGTTTAGTACCTGGTAACTTTTCTGTAATTACGACTCAATAATAAAAGACAAATTTAGATATAACCCCCTCCGCCAGGATATATCTAATGGCGACCTCAGATAACTGAAAAAAATATGCATTATTAATGATTTTTTTATTAAATTATTGGAGCCAAAAATAGGACCAAAATTGGGACATGAATAGCTGCCGAGGTAGCAGTGCATTTAATCCAGAAAACGTGGCTGTAAATGGTTTTATACAGTCCTATAAATATAGACACTGTGTTAACTGGGTCAATTCTAGTCTTTTTTTAAAACCAGACGTGGGTTTTTTATGAATTGGCAGTCTCATTCTAGGTTTTGTGAGCAACCTATTGTGTCCACTTGTGTTACACGCTGAACCTGCCCATTTAAACATCACAAAAGAGGTTGCAACACTCTGCCTTGTGTAATTAGCTTGATTCCCAAAATGTACCTGTGAAAGAATACAGCGTCCTTACACACGTGTTGTTACACACAGATTTAAGTATTAAACATAACAAAAAAAATTGTATATCTGAAAAATTTATTCTTTTTCATCTCAGTATTTATTTTTTTAAATAGACCCAAACTTGCTTCATAATATTATTCTACATCTGGGTTGAATTTTTATCCCACATTCTGTTTTTAGGACCAGTTTCACCGAAGCACCCAAATATGGAAAAACTATGACATTGTTATCGCAGGACAGAAGATTATTGTGTGGTTTAGATGTCAGTTCTCACCAGTCCTTCCATACACTGGAGGCCTGTCATGAAGCCACTCGACTAGATCATGTTGTTAAGGGTCTTCCTGTCTGTCTCTTTCCTCTGACATCAATTTTCTCTTCAATTAAAGTGTGTTTCAAGCAGAGGTGGTCAAAGTACTCACATTCTGTACAGCTATTTGTGTGAAAAAAATACTCTGGTACTGATTCAACTCCTTTACTGAAGTAAAAGTTTCGATTGTAATAATCAAATTTTCGATTGTAATAAAGTAAAAAGTAAAACTGCTTTTTTTTTTTTTGCTGTGGACAAAATAATACCCATTTAAGCAGGAAGAAACTGAAACTTTTCAAAAAATATCCAAAAATAAAGCATTTAAAAGTGAGTTACTGTGTAGAGAATGTGTTTTATTGGGTCATGGTACTCAGTTTTGTGGGTATGGACAAGATATTTAAGAAAAATTCAAAAGTTGGAAATAGGAGATTTTTAAAAAGTATAATTATGAGATTAAAAAAATCTAAATTGTGAGATAAACAGTCAAAAGTATGAGGAAAAAGTAAAAGATTATGACAAAAAATGAGAAAGGAAATGGATAATTATGAGATTTTAAAAAAAATCTAAATTATGATGTAGTTAGTCACAATTTTTGATTTACAACATATTTTTCATACTGTCACATCTGTCTAGTTTGAAAAAGTAATGAGTCTATTATGAGAATGTAAAGAGGATAAAGTACAGATAAAATATAGGGAGTAAAAAGTTGTCAGAAAAATAAATACTCAAGTAAAGTACAGATAACAAAAAAATCTAATTAAATACAGTAATGAAGTACTTTTACTTTGTTACTTTCCACTTCTGGTTTCAAAGTGTTGTGACATATGATGTGGCCAAAACATCTGAGCTGCTTTGTCTTTGCTGTTTTCTTTTCTTTAAAGGTGTCATTCTGCTGGAAACCACTTTTCCACGCTCCTTTTGGAATCTGATGGCTCACCCAGACTTACCAACACATGCTGCCTTTGACAGTGGTTCATCACCTCCACTGGCTGCATACTGCATTCACACAAAACAACAAGAAGAACCAGGGACCCAGAAAAAGTGGGTCCGTCTGACGCCAGATGGACTTTAGCGTCACCCACGTGGGGTTAAACCAGTCCTCCATCGCAGCGACTCTGAAGTAGCATTAGCATTAGCATCTGCGAGATAAGACGGCACCACAGTAGCTGCTGCATAAACTGGAGAAATATGGCGGATCAAACTGGTTCATGTGTCTCTGTGGAAATAAAGCCTTGTTTTTTCCCTGCACGTTTTCAGAACAAGAAACGGCACCAAACCTAGCTGGATGTTACTCTGGTAAAGGTAAACACATACGGAGAGCCAGAGGGGAGGGGGGAGTGTTCCTTCACACATTCTGAGCCAATCAGAGACACCTCGTCACCACGTCATGGACATGTATGAGGAAGTACCGATAACTGTTGTTTGACCTCAAGTCATTTTTCTACTGTGAAAAAACAGCTGAAAACAAAACAATCCAGACGTTTTTTAAATAGAACCAACACACAATGTATTCAATAACAATGGAGAACACAGTAATATTAATGAAATAACCATGGAATGACAGCGTTAACTCTTCTGTGGATTTCCTGGTTGATGACGGTTCATCCATTAGATTTTCAACATTCTCCTCTATGTTCAAAGGATCCTCTTCTTGTTTTTTCCCTTGGTAAATAAAACTGCTCCATCAGTCATGAGGTTGATTCTTGGCCTTTCTGCTCCTTTACTGATGTCCATTGTCTTTGTTTTCTTAGCTTCGTGTTGTAGACTTCTCCTGCTTCATTAACTACAAATGGCTGATGGAGATCTTCATTGTTCTCTGCTGGGAGCACAGTATCATCAGCGGTCGTTAACCCTTTAACCCCTCAGACATTATTCCAGGTAAATGTGCTGCTGTGGAATTACATCTGTTTCAGTGTCATAAAAGCTGTTGCGAGGATGTGCATGTGTTTTTTATTCAGTGGTTTTGTTTTACTGTGTGTTTTAGGTCAAAGCAAGAACTGAAGTTTGACAAGTTTTAACTAAATAAGACACTTAGAATGTACATCAGTAGAGATTTAGGATGTTTAGGACACTGAACAATAATGAGTGTCTGAATTTTAGTCCAGTAGGTTTTGTTTTGGATTTTTTTTTTAAAATCACTTCGACTGCTTTTTGACACTTGGTTGAACTCCATAAAGCAGTTACATGGTAGAAAGAAAGAAAGAAAGAAAGAAAGAAAGAAAGAAAGAAAGAAAGAAAGAAAGAAAGAAAGAAAGAAAGAAAGAAAGAAAGAAAGAAAGAAAGAACCTCCCTAAAATTTCTAAATTTATAAAAGGAAAATCACGAACAGAAAAACAGTCGCTTGCTGTTATTACACAGGCAGTGTGGGGTGCACTGAGCATGCTCAGATGTCTATGGAAATTACAAGGACATTTAAAAAAATTTCATACTGACCAATTGTTGAATTTTCATGAATATTCTGTCATTATTATTATTATTATTATTATTATTATTATTATTATTAGTAGTAGTAGTAGTAGTAGTAGTAGTAGTAGTAGTAGTAGTAGTAGTAGTAGTAGTATTGTATTTTTTTTACTTGTTTTGTCCACACACTCAAAAAAGAAGGTACAGTAGGGTACACATCTGTAGCCTAAGGTACAGTAAACACCGATGTACCCCCAAAAATTAACATTTGGATCTTAAGGTACTAATATGTTAACCTGACTGACGCCATCTGGTATCACAATACCATCTGGGACCCTCCCATAACCAATCTGTTTTCAAAGGAGGGGCCTTATCTAAGATCCTTGCATGTGATTAGATGAAGAATCTGTCCTTTATCTTGACTGACACTGCTTCAGCCACTCACGTTTGAACTCAAGCAGAGCCATACTGTAAATAGACCATCAAAACAAACACCACAGTATGGCTGCACCTAAACGCACCACTGTACTGTCTGTAAATGACCATTGTCGTATGTGCAGAGAAAATCTGAGGATAAAAGGCAACATCAGCAACAGCCAGAGGATATTCCTTGAACTTCCCAATGGAAAACTGGTAGACCAGCGACTTGCAGAACTGAGTCTTAATGTGTCAGATGTTCCAGAAAAATCCTCTGGCATATGTTTGAAATGCCTTCACTTGGTAGGAAGACACCAGAGTACTGTGGACACTATAAGGGAATGACAAAAAGATGAAGAGGAACTGAGTACCGAACAGACGACAGAGACATCAGCTGTGACACAGACAGACACAACAGTCATGGGAAGTCCCACCTGGTGACACTGATTGGCTCCTTCTTTTTTCAGAAAGCCTGAACTATACGATACTCAGATGGTTGTGTGAGCCTAGTGTGTAGTTTGGTGAAACAGCCAGATTACATTCAGTTCAGTTCAGTTCAGTTCAGTTTTATTTCGAACACACAATAATTCTCAAAACATCACTGAAAATGGTTAACAATTTTTTTTTTGTTCTTGTACTGGAAAAGGAGTGGGACGTAAGTCAGGTTGTACCTTGTATGTACCTTTTCAGGACTGTAAAAGGTACAAACTAGTTGTCAAACAGTGAAAGCCCTTCTTAAAAGGTACAATTATGTACATTTGTGGGTACTGCCAGTGCAACAAGGCCTTAATATTCTACTGTCTTTATGAGTTTTGTTGAACCACTTTTTTCATTATTTTGAATGTCAGATTTATTTTTAAATAAATCTGACATTCAAAACACTCACAACAGACCCGTGAGGAGCTAAAGGGTTAACTCAAACACCAGCAACGTTGACTCCTTTGTAACTGTCGATGCTCCTAAAGATGTGATCAGTGTACAGATGACAGAGTTGCATTAGTCATTTGATGCCAGTATTGTGTGACATGCATCTCTGCAGTTGTCCACTTGACCTTTACGTCCAGTTGAGATTGACAGTAAGTCACAGGTCTCTCCCATCAGTGCCAATGTTCTTCATCCATGACATCATCAGGTTAAAGCCTTCTTATAGTCTATGAAACAGGAATGTACATTCTTGTTCATTTTTACCCTTTCACGTCCTTAAATATTTAGCCTCATGTTCTCATTCACCTTCTGCTTCTGTGTCCCATTCATCTTTTTCCATTTACACCCATTTCTTCCTTTAGCACTTTTTAATAGCAGCCATGACATATAATTTGGTACATTAAGGTTAATATCATCATAATGCAAATGCTATATTTGTGAAGTGATGACAGTATAATGTCTTCATCGCATGTTTAACATTCTGCACCAGAGCAAAAAGTGGAATTACTTTCTAACACTTATTATTCTAGTCGTGACTTTAGTTCACTCATTAACTGTCACCCTTTTCCCCTCTCTTTCTTCCCTGTCTCTCTCTTCACCTACTGTGGTATATAAAGTATGAATTATATGATGAGGTGATGAATAAAGAATCAAAGACTGCCAGGCCCCACTGACTCCTCTGAGGAAGTGTCATAGTATAACTATGTCCTACGTCTGCAGCACAGAGAAGGGTGGGTTTCTGTTAGAGATGGGTCATGTCAAGAAACATATTTTCACCATAAATAGAAATATTACTGTATTGCTGACTAATAGTAGAAGAAACCAGGTGGTAAAATTGTTTAAAATGGTATATACATATATATATATATATATATATGAAGAGTTCATTTGCAAAAACAGATAACTTCATTTTTCTTTTTTTCACAAAATGTCATTTTTTTACTCTACATTCCACTGATAATACTGATTTATTTGATATATTATTTATTTCATTTGGTAAGAGCCACTAAATTGAATAAATAATATATCAAATCAATGAGTATTACCTGGAATGTAGAGTAAAAAATGCAATTTTCTGAAAAAAAACGAAAACTGGAGTTATCTGTTTTTGCAGATGAACTCTTCATATGTATATATATATATGTATATATATATATATATATATATATATATATATGGGTCGTGCCAGTAAGTTAAATGATCAACAAAATGTTGAAATTAAAAATAATGAATTCCTTTTAAACGGTTAAAAAAATTAATTAAAAAATTCCAACATCTTCAAGGTGTCATTCCACTGAAAACCACTTTTCCATGCCCCTTTTGGAATCTGATGGGTCACCTCAAGTTACAAACACATACTGCGTTTAAAAGTGGTGTGTCCCCTCTACTGTATTTACCATTTATAGAAAACAACAGAGAAACGAGTCACTCAGAAAACTCTGTCCACTACATGTCATGAGGACATTGGCGTCACCCACTGGGGTTACGCCCGTCCCCCATTGCGGCAAATCTGAAGCAGCATTAGCATTAGCATCTTCAAAAGAAGTAGCTCAAAGTAGCTGCTGCACAAACTGGAAAAAATGGTGGATTAAACTGGTTCATGTGCTCTCTGTGGAAATAAAGCCTTGTTCTTTTTCCTGTACGTTTTCAGAACAAACAACGACACGACATTAAGCTGGAGGTTACTCTCAGATGGTAAACACATACAGAACGAGAGGGGAGGGGGGAGTGTTCCTTCATGCATTCTGAGCCAATCAGAGATGCCTCATCACCGCGTCATGGACATGTATGAGGAAGTACCGGTAAACTCTGTTGTTCGACCTCAAGTAATTTTTCTACCGTTATCTCTGCATGATATGCTCATGGTCACATACAAACTGACTGTATTCATTAGGTATAGGGCTGTACCGAACCGAATGTCTGTTTCCAATGGTTTGGCATGAATACATATACCGTTACAGCCTAAATACAGCCTTTATATATATATATATATATATATATATATATATAATTATTATTATTAATATATATATACATACAGTAGATATAGTATATCATGATTATAATATTATAATATGTCTTCTTCTCCCTTCTTTCATTGTATAATCCTATTTCCTGCATTAATTGCGAGAAGGTTGTGTTGTCTTTTTGTTTCAAGCTTCATATGAATAAAAGCTCACATCTGCACATATGTACTAAAGCTAACACATACAAGAACACAATCACACATATTCACAGGAAATGCAACACACAGCTGCTCACCAATCACATGAGTCACAAAGCTTCCCCTGGAGGACAAACTGCGGATCTGGGTTCATCTGCTGAGTTCATATGCCAGCTGAAATAGCACATGGTGCTCTCTGTGTGTGTCTGTCTCTCTCTCTCTCACACACACACACACAAACACAAACTCATAGAGGTCATATCCACATGTACTGCACCAAGCTCTTTATAATATTCCACCCATGTTCATGTGTTATCTGTATCATACTACACTACTCCAGGACCATTTCACTGTTTACAGTTAATATAAAAACTGACTTTACACTTACATAGACCATCCAGTGTAATTAGAGTCGAGGCTAAACAAAGTCATTTTGCATGAGTAATCTCAGAAGTGTCTCTATGTAGTCAAGTCGTAAGCTTGTGATAGTTTCCCCTGGAAGATAATTCTGAAATGGGAACAACACATTTAATCTTACTTTAACCACAGATAGTTCATATGTGCTGCTGCCACAGTGTTCACTGACTAAAAACACACTGATGCATTTGGTGGAAACATTGTTTTTCTAATTGAGTTTAAGGAATTTGATTGTGAAGTATGTTTGCTAAGACAGGACACATTCTCTCACACATTAAATGTCCTTTTCTAAAAATCACTAAAACAACTGTTAACAACATGACAACATATCAACTCTCCATCTCTGTGTGTTATTTCAATTCTGCACAGATCAGTGTGATGGTTCACATCAAATGTTCTCTATTGTTGTGCAGTAACGAAAATTTGAATTAAATGTGCTTTTGTTTCTTTGAAAGTTAATGTCAGGAGCATATTCACATGTGTCATCCCATTATATAAGGAAGAAAGAAAGAAAGAAAGAAAGAAAGAAAGAAAGAAAGAAAGAAAGAAAGAAAGAAAGAAAGAAAGAAAGAAAGAAAGAAAGAAAGAAAGAAAGAAAGAAAGAAAGAAAGAAAGAAAGAAAGAAAGAAAGAAAGAAAGAAAGAAAGAAAGAAAGAATATGTTTTTGTAAAGCCCTCTGAGACGACTTTGTTGTGATTTAGGGCTTTATAAATAAATAAAATTGAATTGAATATGAGAATATAATTGTATAACAGAATACATATACATTTAACACATTCTTTCTTTGATTCTGTCGGGGCACCTGTAAGGTGTCACCCATGGGACCCATCTCCAGATTCAAAGCCAGGCTAATGGTGAGAATAACCTGGCTGGAGGAAACCAGAGCACCTGGAGGTGGTTAACCACTCAGCCACTGTGAACCAATAATAATAATCTAATAACAATATTATATTGTGAACATATTAACGATCAGTGCAGCAGAGAGATATCAACCTCACCTATAATCTAATGTAGTCAGAGTGAGAGTATTCAACAGCTCTCGATGCTATCATACAGATGCTTCACAAGTCGCTTTTTGATTTGGGTATATGTGCAAAACTTTAAATGATACTAAATGTAAAAAAAATTATGTAAATTCTGTTTTTCCATTAAATTACAAATGAGATGATTTGTTTATTTATTGAGATGTTTGTGAGATGACATGAGAAGTCATTACATAAACATGAAACCAAGTATAAATATGTTGTTTTACAGATGTATTCATTATTATAATATATTACACCTTTATCTCATACTAAATAATAAAAAAAAGATAGTTTTTCCTGGTGTGTTCACACATGTTTCTTTTAAAACTCTTCTTCGCTTGTTGTAATGTCCATCAACATCTTTATTTTATTACTTACCTGACTCTAGTCATGAAAAAATGTTTTTCTATTGCTAATAGAAGATACTATTTGTGCTACACTAAAGAAACCACCATCATAAAAACTTTTACTCGAACAAACATTTTGTTAAAATTGTTGTTTTACCATTAGGCAAATTTTTATGTGCAAGTTTGATTCCCTCAATTTGAGGTATCAATGGGAAAACCACTACAGACGCATCATGTGGATTTCACGTTGTCATGGCTGAGAGCAAAACAGTTACTTCTTAAACAGAACTCTACTTCCATTGTATGGAATTGTGTTGGATTTTCCCCAAATAACAAATAAAAAACAACAGTAATGTGACAGATTTGTGCAGATCCAGTTCACACATAAGATGCCAACTCTATATGAGCGTGTCACAACCGTTCCCTCAGTTCCTCAGCAGCTTCACCTGGTCCGCACCGTGCAGCTGCAAGTCGTTGCTGATCTGCAGCAACTTAAGCAGTGAAGCTTGCAGTTGCCCGTACGGGACCATTCAGTATCGTCACCTACATAACCCAGACATGTGTTTTTACCATTGTCATATCCCTGCACTCTGTCACCTCATTCTTTTCACCTGGTTCTGACACACCTGTCATCATCACTTCAGCCTATTTAAGTTCTGTTCTTTCCTGCCCTCCTTGTCAGTTCGTTACCAACGGTTACCCCAGCTCCCAGTCTACTGAACCAGCTGGGCCTTAGCTCCTGTCGATATTTGGACTTTTGAGTGAGTGTTGGAACAGTTTTGGTTTCCTGCTCATAATAAAGAGCCTTTGTGGTGAACTTACTGTGTCTGCATTTGGGTCCTATCCCTTTTAAAACAATCCTTGACCTGCAGAATTATCTTCTAACACAATATAGGCAAGATAAAAAAAATTTAATTTCTTATCATACGAGTACTTTTTTTTCAATAAGTGACAGGACTTGTGTCTACTGTACATTTGCTTTTGCATATTAACATATGTCCTGTAGAAATGATCTCTCAATTCCAAAAAGCAAATAATGGTTTCACAGGATACATGACATTTTAAGAAAACATTTCACTTGATGCACAAGTAAAGTTCTATATTTAATTGGTTGGATACTGGTGTATAGATGACATAAATCACATTCATTGGAATTCACAAGTGTGAGCACGCTTGAATTTGCTTTTCATGTAGTCTAAAAGGTCTCCATATCCACATGTTTTATTGTTTGGGCCAATGTGAACAAATGACTTATTTATAGAAGAACCACTAAAGCATCTCATCACTACTTCCTGCTGTGGAGACTCTCCAGCGAGCATCTCATGTTGACAGCTTCATCCACATTTCATGCAATTCCCTGCAATGTTTTCTCCTTCCTGAGCAAAAGAAACCCCTCCTCTTTAGAAACATGACGGTTGCCAGGCAACCAGAGCAAAAGAGGCCTCAGTGCAGAGGTGAAAGATCAGCAGTTATTGCCCCCCAGGACCGTGCATTGATGCAACGCTAAGCAGCGCACTAACACACGACAGCACACTCAAACAACCCCACACACGTGCACGCTCTTGGCCTTACTGAATAAAAAGACATTTACAGCTGAATATGACACTGGAAACTCCTCAGCCTTTGGGCCATTTGCCTGGACAGGAATGAGTCGGTCAAACCTGTGTCTGACTTCTCCTTCGAGATCATGTTCAGGGCAGAGTTGTCAGCTTCGACTCCTGTCCCGTTGCTTTACCCCCAATCTCTAGACTTGCAGCTGGAGTAAGTGCACTGGTGAGAGCGACACAACATTCACTAAAAATATTCCTACTGTGAAATATTCATCACATCACGATAGAATATTCTTAAGATGATGGCATTTTAGCTCCTCCGTATCCACTTTGGCTTCTTCCTCACTGAGGTCCAGTGAGCAGAAAGGTGTCAAGAAACAATCTGAAGGAACAGGAAGACGGAACGTAGGGTCAACTGGAAACTACAAGGAGTTCAGAAGAAGAACGAGGCTCCAGGGACTAAGCTGAGCCCACATTACATTATGTTAACATGATCTTTAACTTCACCTTACTTGACCCAGTTATCCCCATTGTCCCACACCAAGGACAGACAAGTCCAGCTTTAGTTTAGGAAGTAAAGAGCACCTCTGTACAAGAGTGGATTTAAAAAGAGCAAAGCAACAAACAGGAGACGTTTAGCAACTTCACATCTTCACTGTAGGAGAGACACGACAGAAGAGTTATTGTCACCCTCACATTGGTGACGTTTTCATTATGTTTGTTTTTTTAACTCACTCCATCAACAGCTCAGTTCCTTCTTCTGAACACTCCACATCCTCTTCCTCCATCTTATACGGACCTCTAGTGTGGTAAAGAAATACTTATTCTGTTTAAATTCCAGCGTGAGATTTAAAAAGTCAGAAATATCAGTGTGCTGCAGCAGACTGTTGTTAGCAGTTTAGCACCATTTATTCTGGAGAAAATAATTAGAAATTAAAACAACTTCCTTGTTAATGCCATATATGTTGTACTCTTGTAATTTTATTTCTTATTTATTGATTTATTTCTTACTTATAATCAGTTTATTTTGTTCATCAGTGTGAAGCACTTTGGGCTACAGTGTTTGTATGAAAGGTGCTATACAAATAAAGATTATTATTATTATTATTATTATTATTATTATTATTATTATTATTATTATTATTATTATTATTATTATTATTATTATTATTATTATTATTATTATTATTATTATTATTATTATTATTATTAGTTAAAGGTTTGCATGTTTATTCTGCTTTAGTTAATTTCACTTTAAGGGTTAGAGGTACAGACGGTTCTGATTGGTCAGAATACAGACATGACAACTTGATGTTTACTGGAAGAAAACAATCATGTCCACTTCCTGTTTCTTTTCATTTTAACTAGCAACATGGAAGACCAGGTACTACATGTGGTTTTTGCATTTATTTTTGTAATAATTGTGAAGCAGCAGCTCGACCTAATCAACAAACTACTTAATTTTGGTTGTCTGAAGAAGAGGATGTTAGAGAAACAAAGACAGCAGGCATAACAATCCCAGCATAAATGCGTCATCACAACAGAACAGGACAAAAAGGATGTGCATAATGACATGAATAACATTAGAGAGGAATAAACTGATTCCATGTCTGAGGAATTATTTAATTCAAAATTAAAAGTGAAATAAACCAGTGACTTTATTCAGATTTAAGATTAAATCAAAATAGTAATGTTCAACTGGTGGTGTTTGCATGGTCATCTTAAAGTGGAATTGACCTTTATTCTGAATTAAACAGGAATAAAAACTGTCAGGAAAACAAGCTCATTCTAATGTCCAGGTTACATGACAAAATATCTTATCACATGTGTTTTTTTGTTTTGGTGAAAACAGGTTTTTGAGGGTTGAAAATGCAAAAAAATAAAAATAAAAAAAATATTAAAACACTTTAATGTCACATGACTGTAGAGTTAACATCACAGGCTGCACCAGTACAGGAAAACATGTTTTATTGTCCTGTGACGCAGCTTCAGGTTCAGGTTCAGGGTGCCCTCACCATTCTCATTTACATCTGTTTCAGCAATTGTCACAATTATTCTGTTTATTTGAAGCCTGGAGAGAAGAGGAAGACAAGTAGAAGGGTTGTGTTACTGTATCCATAAATAGGAATTTTCACACTTATCCATCTACATACAGATTTTCCCTCCAAAACACACATCTAAATGTGGAATTAAAAGTGAGAACACATTACTTTTGTATTATCAGTTCAGACTCTTATCATCTAAACCAATGGTTTTCAGATTTATTTTTATTTTTTTTTTTGGCTTGTGACCCCATTTTACAATCCCCAATTTTCTGGTGACCCCAGATATTCAAGACAGACTTGTTTTTTGTTAGTTTGTTTTTGTTACCCCCCCCATCCCCCCTTTTGATCATGTAATAGTTTGCTATACTATATTGCAAATAAGCATTCATTTTAGATGACATTTAGTTTATATAATATATATTATTATAGAAGCCCCCATAGACCCGCATGACCCTAGTGAGGATAAAGTGGGTTCAGATGATATTATTATGGACGGAGGCAGAAAAGCCAGGTTTGGATTATTGTACAAAGTTAAAAATGGTATTTTCCTTGGTCAGGATATGTACAGTCAGTCCAGTTTGTATTAATAAGGTTGACAATTAATACAGATCAAATAACTCAAATGATGAATTATGAAAGAGCTGCAGAAGCTGACAGATAAACAGTACCACACTGCTTTATTTTCACACTCAGTTTGTCTTGTCTTTTATAAATAGTGATTGTCTCTCTCATCTCAACACATGTTTTTCATTAGTAAATATTTTTTTAATCAATTACCAGAAGTTTCAGGTAACCTCTTTTGAATTTCAGATAACCCAACGTAGGGTCCCGAGCCCAAGGTTCAAAAACAGTGGTCTAAATGTAGCCTAAACCTGATAGAACCAAGTGAAAGTTAAAGTTGGTATTTATCACAACACGGATGTTTCCACGAAGTGTTAGGGCTGCATGATGTTGGAAAAAAAATGTAACCTTGTGATATATGTATATATATATATATATATATATATATATATATATATATATTGCAACAAGAAACAACTACTCAACAATTGTAAACACTATCAGCACAGAACATGTGTTTGAATATCATCATTCTTAACCCCTTCAGACTTTGTGTCCATTATAATAGACGTCACATGACAGTTGCTGTTTTCTTTATTTTTGCAACATTTAACCCACTTGAACCCTGAACTCTATTTAATTAGACCCTTACCGACCAATCAACCAGCAGTATAACTTGACTGGTTCCCGTATGAAACAAACCCACCACACTGAACAGAGGCATGGCAGGACTTCACCCCACACATCAAAGTGAGGATTGTTTGCAACAGTTTTATTCACATTTATAGATATTTGTGGTTTAATATTTCAGGTTTAATTTCAGGTGTAATATCAAATGTATTACTGCAGGTTTTTACACAGGATTTTTTCAAACATTGTTGACTATTGCAAAGGACAGTGGGTCTTAAACCATGTTGTTGAACTTTCTCACTGACCTCCTAACAACTCACGTCCCCCCCCCCCCCGATCCTCTTCTGCCCACTTCCTCACCCCGCCGCCCAAAACCAAGCACCGAACCTGGAGGGGCAGAGCCTTCTCTGTAGCCGCCCCAAACTTCTGGAACTCACTCCCCCCAACCATCCGTCACTGTTCCAACCTTTTAATAACTAATTTATTCAAGACTGCTTTTAATGTTTGATTACTTTTATTCTGTTTTAATGTGTGATTGCTCTGTTTTCTATTGTTTGTTTGTTTTTTTATTGTAGTCGAATTCTTATTGTTTTATTTTCTACTTCATATAAAGAGTCTTTGAGTGCCATGAAAAGTCCTGTACAAGTACAATCTATAATTATTATTATTATTATTATTATTATTATTTTTTTTTTTTTTTTTTTTTTTTTTTTTTTTTTTATTTTATTGTTGTTATTATTATTAATGATCGAGTATTGATGAATGATCTTATTACTATAAAATCAGTACTTCAGAAGAAGATAATGTGTTGATAATCAGCTGAAAATATTCTATATGCAGAATATACAGCCCTTGAACTGATTGGAGATGGAAATATGTCTGATATTGACATTTTTGGAAGTGATGAGGAAGATGGAGATGAAGCAGCAAGGTGTAAAATACATGTACAGTAAAAATACATGTGTACTGTGACAAGTGTAAGGTGGACTTATGTTTTGTGTCACAGAAAAATAAGGCTAAAGTGACTGAATTTAGAGATTTTGTGCTTGTTTTGTGTTTGTTTTGGTAAATTGTAACTAAACAAAAGAACAAAACAAATATGTTATATTCTAAAATAATTTAGACCTTACAAAAAAGCATATATTGACCATCGAAGTTCATGTTTCATGTGATGTCAATGTGACAATGTTGGTATTTTAACAACTGTTGTTACCCAATGTCCATTACCATGGACAAAATATTGAAAAATTACAGAGTCTTGATTAAAAAAAAAAGAAAAAAAGATTGATTCTCATTTATGGTTGCATAGGGATGTGGAAAATGTAAATATTATATTTTACACAACCTACGAACATAATTCAGATGTGAAGGGGTTAAAATCGAAATAATTCCAGATAACTGATGTTTTTATTTTTGGCACCAAGTCTTCATTTACGGTGATTTTCTCTCATTTATTGTTCCTGTTTCAATGTTCTTACCAGTGACTCACTCCAACCTAATTAAGAAAGGCTGTGATTGGTGGGTTGCTGTGCACAGTATGTGTCACATACCCTTGAAATGAGTCGAGAACATGTTGAGTTAATTTGCCTCCTCCATCGCAGGTCCTGTCATGTGGATATATAGCACACATATATTGTAATAACAATGCTTAAACAATATATTGTGTAGCTCTACTGAGCATTTTCAGCTCTTCCTCTACAGCAAGGGTGTCAAAGTCATTTTAGTTCAGTAGCAACATTCAGTCTAATATGGTATTAAGTGGGCTGGACCAGTAAAATAATATACATACTAATAGGATATAAATGTATAAATGATGTCCACTCCCAAATTTTCTCTGTTTTGAACAAAAAAAGTCATATTCCATAATGAAAATGTTTACATCTTTGAACTGTACACTGTAGATTTTGCAGTGTTAATTTGGAGACAATGGGACCAAATACACTCTAGAAGAAGTTAAATCAACTCTCTAAGTGTTGATTTAACACTGCAAAATTTACTGTGTACTTGAACATAACATGAAAATTCTTAGGAAAAATAAGTGTAATATATACTTAATATATAATATATATACTTAATTCTATTTTTTATACATGTGCATCACAATTTAAAGAGAACAGTGGGTTTACAAATACACACATTTATTAACATTCAGAATATTGGTAAAATTCCACATACATTTCAAGTTATTCACATTTTTTTGTAACAAGCTAGTACTAGTACAGGCTAGGTTATTTATTTATTTATTTATTCAATTTTTTGTACACTAAAACAAAGAAGAAAATGTGCTTTTTTTTCATTATTTCTTCATTATGATTATGGTCTGATGCATTTTAGATTGAATTGATGTCAAATGATTTTAACTTCTTAAATTATTAATATCTTCTTTGTCATTTTTGCATTTCACAAATTCATCCCAGGAGCCAGATTGGACCCTATGACGGGCTGGATTTCACCTCCAGCCCTTATGTTTGACACCTGTGCTCTACAGGTTAATGGTTCGGTTGAATAGAGATCTAACTTTGTATCATGACTTTTATGCAGTAAAAACACTTTGTTAAATGACAAAAAGGATATTTTTCTCACATGTGTGCATACGTTCCCCCTTATCTTTCCCTTAAATAATCAAATACTGTAAGTGGTTTATCTTAAACTATCTGTACCTGAATGATAGAAGGAGTCTGTGATGTGCAATAACATTATTCATTATAGAGATGATGATGGTGAGAATACATGAGTCCATGTAATTAGTTAACATCTTCATAAGTATGAATGCATGTACACTATGTATTTATATGTATTTATTGAGTTCATTGTGTGTCAGGTCAGCTTTTGCAAAGTGCTCATTATGTTCAGTATTGATAAAATATGCTTCACTGATCGGCATTAAACAAGTTGCTTGTCAATGTCTGTTATGGTTGTTGTTGTAGTAAGTCAGGGGTCTCAAACATGCGGCCCAAGGCCCAAATGCAGCGCTCCACAGACTTCAATCTAGCCCATTGGATGAATTTGCAAAGGACAAAAATTCCACAGTCAAGGCTGTTGAAGTCATTTTAGTTCCAGGTTCCACGTACAGACTAATATGATCTAGAGTCAAATAAGAACATAAGAACCTACAAAAAATGATGGCTCTATAATATCCTCACTGTTTGAAATGAAAAAAAAATTACATGATCATATCCTATCATATAAATAATGACAACTTCAAATGTTTGTCTTTGTTTTAGTACAAAAATAATATTAAATTATGAAAATGTGTGCATTGACAAATAACAAAAACAACATTTTCATGTTATACACAGTCTTTTTGTTTGTATGTTTTATAAAAGTAAGTATTTTCTTAATTTCATTGGGTGTTTTTGCACTGAAACAAACACAAGCATTTAAAGGTGTCAGTATTTATATGTTATTTTACAATTATTTGACTGTTCTGGCCTACATCAGATCAAATTGACCTGAATGTAGCCCCTGAAATAAAGTTAATTTTAGACCCCTGTTGTAAGTAAGTACTGTTTAGTTCAGAAATACCAGTATTATATTTGTTCACAGTTTCATTATAATAATATACAGTATAATAGTAATAGCCTGTGTTATATTCATTAAAATCAAGCACATTATAACATTGTGATTGCACTAATGATGCCGTCTAACTGGATGAGGAGTTGTGCTCATCCAAATGGGCTGATACAGTCAGTGGTTGGAACAAACACATGCACAACCTTTACTCTATGGAGCTGGGATTACCCACTTTTGTTTCCTATTGACATTCTGTTGTGTAATTGTGTGTAATGTGTATATTGATTATTAGCACATGAAGTAAATGTGTGTCACCACTCTTAACTGGCTGCTTCTGCTACACTAGAAAAAAAATCGAAATCTTACTAAGTGCATTTGTGTCATTTCTAATCAAATTATCTCAACACACTTAAAATAAGACATAATCACCTAAAGAGCAAAAGTTATTTTTACACAACAGATTTTCAATAACTTATTTCAACAAACCATACCAAGATCATTTTCACTTGTTACTTTGGCAGATTTTTTTTTGCTTGAATTAAGCAAAAAACAAACTAAATAACTAAATAAACTTGAATTAAGCAACAAGAAAAATCAGCCAATGAAACAAGGGAAAATAATCATAGTCAGATTTATTGAAATAAAATAAATAAGTTATCATATGTCACTGAAAAGTTACTCTTTAGGTCAGGACTTTCAGGGCCCACATTCAGCCCCATTTAATCTCAAGGGGGCCGGACTAGTAAAATATTAACATAATACCTGAGAAAGAAGTGACAATTCCCAATGTATGTCTTTGTTTAAGTACAAATAAACTCAATTACCTAATGAAAATACTTACTATCCAGCAAGAAAGGTGTGAATAACCTGGAAAAACTAAAATAGCTCAAGAAAAATATGTGCAATTCTAACAAAATGATTCCTCAGTTAATCATTTACACACATACATTATGGATCAGATCTACTACAAAGACAGTAAATTGTTAAAATTGTGCCTAATTTTCTTTAGAAATGTCAGGTTGTTCATGTTTGTTCAGGTTTTTCACATTTTACTTTTACAGGATAGTTTGTAAGTATAAACATTTGCTGAATTTAATGTTATTTTTTGCACTATAACAAATATTTACAGGCATAATATAAATTATTTTCACATCAAAATGAGAAGAAAATATGGAGTCATTATTTTTTGTAGGTTATTTTGCTATAATTTGACTGTAGATCATAATGGTGTGTATGTGAAACCTGAACTAAAATCAGTTCCAAAGTTTTGCACTTTGCAGATTCATCCCATAGGCCACATTGGACCCTTTGGCAGGCCGCATTTTGGCCCCCGGGCCGCATGTTTGAGACCCCTGCTTTAGGTGATTATGTTTTTAAGTGTGATGAGATATTTGGACTAGAAATGAGTCCTGTTGTTTGAAGCTTTTTTCTCCCATTCTCATATAAAGCACGACCACATGTGAGGTCCAGAGAAACTTTGCTTTAAGTTGAATTTATGTGGTGGTAAAACTGCACCGTCCGGAACAACAGGTGCAACATCAACCCAGTGAAACTCACTGGAACAGCCGCACACACCCACACACACAGGCCCCTCTGTCCGAGCGGCCGGATAGAGCGGTGGCTTTGATATGATGCCCGCTGCATCTCTCATTCTCTACACCGCTCACTGCCATTGCCTCAGTGTTCTCCCCTCTTTTTTTTTCCTCTCTGCCAAGCCTTCCTTTGCGCACTCCCTCGTTTCCTCCCCCATCTTAGGCTCCTCAGCCTTTCTTTCATTATGCTCCACGCCTCCCCACTTCGGAATCTGGGTCCCTACTCTCTGCCTCTCTATGCTCGGGGCCATGAAACAAGAAGGGATGTGTGTGTGTGTGTGTGTGTGTGTGTGTGTGTGTGTGTGTGTGTGTGTGTGTGTTAGTATAAATGTGTGATAGAGACATACACGATGTGGATTGGGCATCTTTGCTTCCCCATCTTATGACATGTGCTGTGACTCTGACACGATGAAATCTGGTTTCTATGACGACCGATGCCCCACTTAAAGCTGCTGCTCTGGAGTCTGTGTGCTGTGAATGTGCATGAGTGTATATACAAATTCTATAAATTCCATATGCAGTATTTCACTGACCATTCCTGTTAGTGCATGTCTGCATCAGCAAAGACCACATGCATTGGTTCTGTGGATGAGGGTGAAAATGGAGGAGTGGAGGAGATTCCTCCATGTGTGTGTGTGTGTGTGTGTGTGTGTGTGTGTGTGTGTGTGTGTGTGTGTGCGTGTGTGTGTGTTTCTTCATAATAAGGGAACGCTCTTTAATCTTTAATGCAGCTGAAACTACAACTAGCACACAGCCAGAGCCAGGAGAAGCGTGTTTTCTGACAGACTTTCTTACCATATCAGCAGGAGACTAAATCAGGGAACACAGTATGGAATGGTAGTAAACATGGTCCTCACACCCCAGGAGACTCAAACAGCCGAACAACATCCAGGGGGGGGGGGGGGGGTTCATTGGTGGAATAAAGCACCTCCTGATCTGACATTTTACATCTTACAGTGTTTTTTTTATTGTCGCTATTCACTGTTTTTTTTTTTTTTTTTGCCCCAATAAGGCAGCATGTAAAGGGAGATTACTGCAGAAATATGAACTGCTTTAGTCGTGTTCCCATCAATGTATGCATCAGCAGGCTGCAGATACTGTGCAGCTGAAAGCACAAGCTGAACTTATGTGGTGTGCGCTGGGAAGAAGAAGTCCATTTTTCTTTGTTGCCTTACATGATCAACGCATGCATGAAGCGTCATACTTTACACATCAGTTGCATCTGCACACACTCCAGTAAAATACACACACACACACACACACACACACACATAGAGGAAACTCCTCCAGTGTGGGTGTTGAAATCAAAACAAATGCTGATGAGTCATCTTTCTGTGAGGCTCACCAGTGTTCTGCTGCTGGAGCACTCCTTCCATATATACAGCACTGAGAGATACAGGAGAGTCTGCTTGGCCTAGTAGCTGTAGCTGTGTCAGGTTTTCTTGATAGGACTGTGGAGAAATCCTATCTTCTTGGCCCATCTTTCTTTATGTGACAGTGTTGGGCTGTTGTAATAGGGTCTGTCATCAACAAGACCAGGATGAAGCTCCATAAAAAATACTGTTGTTTCACACTAGAGGATGTTGCTTTCCTTAGAGCAGTTCTTTCTGTTGCAATTAATGACACATACCTTTCATAATTAATGCTCTTAAATTTTTTTTTTTTTATTACAAACACATATTAAAATCATTCCACAAAATATTCAAACACTGAGTATATTTAAAACTACATTAAAAACATTTTTATTTTCATCAGCCTTTGAAAGTCACAATTCTGTGACCACGTTCTTTACATTCTTTTGACTCATTATTTTCCTTATAGTTTGTGTGGAATCAACTCTTAATGTATTTCACCCTGTCTTAAAATTGTAAAGCACTTTGGGATCATTTTGTGCAATGAAATTGTAATGTATTTTTTTTATTATTGAAATTGTATAATGTATTTATAATCAGTTTATCTGCACTCTTGTAATTTTATTTATTGAAATGTTATAATCTTGTACTTTTGTAATTTTATATTTTTTATGCAATTGAATTTTAATGTATTGTTTTTATTTCACCTTGTCTTAAAATTGTATTTTAATTTTTAATCAATGTGAAGCACTTTGGGCTACAGTGTTTGTATGAAAGGTACTATACAAATAAAGATTATTATTATTATTATTATTATTATTATTATTATTATTATTATTATTATTATTATTATTATTATTATTATTATTATTATTATTGTTATTGTTATTGTTATTATTATTATTATTATTATTATTATTATTATTATTATTTTAGATTGTGAGTGTTTTATTGGCCAGTGTAGTATACCTTATTGTGGTGTGATTATGTTTAAAATGTCACCTTTTACAATCCAGTTTAGTTTGAAGAGTTTCATCCTGGGAGAGGATAGTCTATATATTATATTCATGGTATCTTTAATTATGTATTCCGGGTGAAGCTACTCATGCATGAAGCCTCTGTACCTTCTTACAGTCAAGAGCTGCAATAAATAATCAGTTAATTGATTAGCTTTTAGTTATTAAATTAATCAGTGGCTGTTCAACCAATAAATTTACTTCAGTATTTTTTTTATCCTGAAATGACCATAGCCACAGTATGGTGGGTCTACTTTCTGTATTATCTATTGCCACAGAGCCAAACAGCACCTTCACCACAGCGTGTGTAGACAGTAAATTTTGCAGTTTTAAATCAACACTTAGAGAGTTTATTTAACTTCTTCTAGAGTGTATTTGGTCCCATTGTCTCCAAATTAACACTGCAAAATGTACAGTGTAGACTGGTAGACTTTTGTGTAGACTCTAACCCAGGCATGTCCAAACTAATCCACAAAAGGCTGATGTGGCTGCAGGTTTTTGTTCTAACCAAGCAGCAGCACACCAGTCTGCAGAGATTTAATTGGTCAAACTGTGAACTCTTGATTGGTTGGAAAAAAAAAAACCTGCAGTCACACCAGCCCTTTGTGGAATAGTTTGGACATGCCTGCTCTAACTTGTCACCCTGTTGCCACACTACTGAGGCAATAAGCATCACACATGCCATGGGTCTATATAACTACATGAAAAGACTAGGGGACCAGTTACCAATAGCTACTTTCTGCACCTGTTCACACTTTCAGTTTCAGCAGCGGGCATGACTGTTTTATCACGTATAATGACTTTACCCTGGTTTTTAAGTAAGGAATAATGTATTGCTCACATGTGACTATCAGAAAAATATTTCCCGACGGGGCTGAACAGCTCCCCGACATCGAAGGCGGAAGGGTATTGTTCTGATTTTTTTCAATAGTCACGCGTGACCAATACATTACTCCGCTTATTCTATTGGTTATTATTACAGCTTATTACTGGTTATTTTGAGAAAAGACAGACAATTGTTTACCAAAATGATTAAGAATTGATTCATATAGATGATGGCTTCTGTCGAGAAAATGTAGTCCAGTTGGAACGTAATTGTTGTTCCTAAGCAACACTCCACTGGCACAGTATAGGCTACTTTTTTGCGTTGTTGTGTAGCTGCTGCTGCCTTTGATCTGCTAAAAGCTCTGTAGACGTCGGCCCTACTACTATAACAGACTGGATAAAATAGCCGTTACAACATAGCAAATATTTAGTTTCAAAGTGGCCGAACTATCTGCGGAGTGATATGGTACCATGAATCTGAAGTGACAAAACTCGTTGCCACTGGCAGCGAGCGTCAATGGCGCAGCGGGTGGTTATCGTAAAAAATATCCACCCGCAGAACGCTGGGAACGTTCATTCAAATTGGTAACACTTCACACACATAATAAGGTGATAAGTCTAAGGTAACTGTGATGTAATTTAATGCTAATAATGCATTTGTAACCACTTATTACAAGCAATTTCCATCCAGTTTCCAGTGCAATTACTTTGCAGTTTCTAGGGAATAGTGATGCAAACAGTTTTCATTAATGTGGAAATTTCTATGGTCATTTTGATGTAATTTCATTGTAATAATTATTAACACAGCTAGGTAATTAAGTAGGAAGAGGCAATAGTGCATTATATAGCTCTGACACCATGTAGTTTCTATCAAATAATTTAACTTGTTCCACTGTAGTTATGACGCTGTGGATTTTCCTTGTTTTTCCAGGTATTTAAGGAAAAAACAGTGAATCCTGGACTCATCATTTAGGTTACTGCAGATTAATTTAAAATAATTACCATTTTATTATACTTGAAATGAAAACTGTTTACATTGTTATTACCTGAAAAGTGCAAAGTAATTGCACTGGAAACTGAATGGAAATGACTTGATATAAGTGGTCGCAAAGGATTATTACCATGAAATGACATCAAAATGACCATAGCATTACCACCTTATTAGTGATCTGTAATGTAAAGTGTTACAGATAAATCAGCCACTTGGACAATGTTCAGAGGATTATTTAACTGGCTCTGTGTAGGGTTGCACGATATTCTAAAAAAACAAAAACAAACAGACACTGCAATTTTTTGTAACTTTGTGATATATATTTCAACATATAAAAAACTACTCAGAAGGATATAAGAGTTGTGTGATGGCGATAAAAATTGTCAGACAAATTAGTTGTGTTACGTCTTGTTGATTGGACAGGTGGAAAACACCGTCGCTACAGAGCACGTGTTTCAGCTTTATTTTTACTGTAGATCAGGGGTGTCCAAATCCAGTCCTCGAGGGCTGGTGTCCTACATGTTTCAGATATTTCTCTCTTCCACATGATTCAGTTTAACTCCTGAAACTTTAGCAGTTCCACGGTAAAAAAAATAAATAAAATAAGCAACAAAATGAACAAAAATGGCCAAAGTCATCAATAAACTGAATAAAAATGAATAATAAACTGAGAAAATAATTAGTAACATGAAGAAAGTAAGACACAAATGGAGCAAAATTAAAGAAAACATAATCAAATAAAAAGTAAAATGTCAAAAAATGAACAATGAGCAACAAAATGAACAAAAAAACGAACCTTTTATTGATGACTTTGTCCATTTTTGTTCACTTTGCTGCTTATTTTAATTATTTTTACTGTGGAACTGCTAAAGTTTCAGGAGTTAAAGGGTTAAAGTGAATCATGTGGAAGAGGGAAATATCTAAAACATGTAGGACTCTGGTCCCCGAGGACTGGATTTGGACACCCCTGCTGTAGATGAAATGATTCCAGATAACTAACTCTTTTTGAGGCCAAATGTTGTGATTTTCTCCCTTTTGTTGCTCAGTTTTCAGTGTTGTTACTAGTGACTCACTCCATGTCCAGGGGCAGGATCTGCTTCAACAAACTTATTAAGAATGACAGTGATTGGTGGATGGCTGTTGACAGGTTGAAATCTGAGTACCTGACACATATACTCAGATACTCAGGTGTGGCTGCATATGTAGTTTACCACCACCAGAGTGAGAATGTGAGAGTGAATGAATAATAAGTCACTAATGTGAAGTGTTTTGAGTGGTCAAAAACAGCGTTATATAAACCTAATCCATTATTATTAATATTATTATAAATCACATGAGAACACATTGAGGTAATTTGCCTTGTACATTGCAGGACCTTGCGCACACGTAGATCGTGACGGTGATGTTCAAGTGATATATTGTGCAGCTCTAGCTCTGTGGTAACAGACAAACTGATATATCATGACACAGTGCTGCAGCAGTACCCAAATCCTTTTTTTTATTATTAAAGAAAGCCCCAAATCTCTAATTCTGGCCTAGATTTATCTTCTGTTACAGTAAAGTGAATATTCTAGGGCTTTGAACATCATTTTGAGGCAGTTTCTAACTTTTCTCAGACTAAATACCGATGAAGAAAATAGGCTAGTTGTGAATAATTACTAGCTGCAGTCCTATAAAACTATATTCATAATTTTAATCATTTTGTAAGAGTCTGACCTGTTAGAGACATCAACAAATTAGAATAAGCATTATGTCTTCACATTCTGTTCATGAATTTTCATAAAAAGATGAAGACAAAACATGTGATTTGACAGCAGACTAACCACACACTGATGCCCATTACTTAGAACACAGTGGATTTACATTAAAAAAAAAGTAAAAAAAAAAAAAAAAAACAAAGACTATACTGACACTATACAAGACTAGACTGATGAATAATTACTGCTCATCCCTTCCACAGAGAAAAACTATTAGTAGACATGAAGACAAATGTATGTTGTCATCAGGTGCCTTGTACCTGTGGAAATTCACTGTACGTTCCACTGTAATTGAGAGAAATAACTGGAGAACCTCTAAAGCAGTGTCTCAATGTCACTGCTCCCTAAAAATGGCAAAAGATTCCCTCGGATAAGTGTGAGCGAGATGAAACACTCCCAGAAAAAGAGGCCAAGGTGTCGTCTGTGTTGTCTCACTGGCCTTTACCCCTGTTTTTTTTCCTCCACTTTATTCATGGAAAACAATATTCAAGCATAAGCCTGTCGTCGAGGGTCTTTGTTTGAATGTTCACAAGGCAAAAAAGATGAGGGGGCTTCACAGGAACAGGTACAACGCTCAGAGATATTTGTTCGTTTCTACAAATAATCATGGCCAAGTCCATTCTCTTCATCTGGAAGAAGCCAAGAGACTTCTATTCAAGCAACACATGTGGAGACGGAAGAGTGCAACAGTGACAAAATGAAACAATTAGTGTTTGCTTTGCTTTAATCCTGCACATATTTCAGGAAACTTACAAACAAACAGTTGCAGGATCATGATATAAGATGGATCTTCGCAATGACTAAGATCTTTTCATTCCATTTTGTGCAGCTTGAAAGTAGAAATGTGTACAAAGAAAGAATGCCTTAAATTATTTCTGATTGTCTGTTACTTCATCTGTGACACGTTTAAGGTTTAAGGTTCACATTTCGCTGCTTTTACACCATTTCTTATTGTTTCCTGGAGGCTGAAAGTGCAGGGGATTTCTTAGAGCATTAAATTATATCCTTTCCCTTTGCAGTTTATTTTAGCAGAACCTTTCAGAGCATTACCCAATGGGACTGACTTTTAGTGGCCCAAAGCTGGCGGCGTTTACTTGTATCCACATTTATTTTCACTGTTTGTCTGCTCATTACTGCTGTGAATTAAAATGAGGTAAAATGTACTATGTTCCTTATGACACATCTCTATCTCATCTCAGATTACATTGTGACAAACTATACACATATATGACCCCTAACAGTTATTTTTAAGCCTTAATCATTGCGTGTGTAACTTTTTTTTTTTTTTTTTTTTTTTTTTTTTTTTTACAAATCTTGGTCCACAAATACTGATACTGGTACTGATACATCTCCAATGAAAACTGCAACTTGGCCTGCCTTAATGAACAGTGCAGCAGCAACAGCAAAGCTTTCCAAGTGAGCACTCCACAGATCAGAGGATGGAGCTGTAACTCGGCACTGGCTGGTTTACCGAGGAGAGCAATTATAAAATGAGCAACATCATCGTAATCACTCAACACAACGCATTCCAAATACTTCCTTGCAATGTCCCCTGGGGGTCTATCAACCACCTGGACGTATAATCTGAGCCATTAGTGGCTAACTGTTCACAGAAACCAACCGCAGTCTTCTAAAAACTCTTTTAAGAGCACAGAGACGCAGGAAAATCATTACAGTACAGGCTGCTGCTTCTGTAACGAATCCACATATACATGCACGAAACCTACAGAGTTTCAATCGTGGTTTGACTCATCACGCCACAAGTAGTGATAAAGTCATCCCCCTAAATAAAAGATTGCGGACAACCCCCCCCTTCTTCCTCCTCCTCCTCCTCTTCTCTTTTCCCATTGTAGGCCTACCACAGTTTCTCTCACAGCTCTCTAAGCTGAGCAGAGTGTGTGAGAACAGCTCCCATCATCACCACACACTCACACACACACACACACACACACTCTCTCTCTCTCTCTCTCTCTCTCTCTCTCTCTCTCTCTCTCTCTCTCTCTCTCTCTCTCTCTCTAACATGCATACACAGGCTACACACTGACATTATTAGTGATTACTCATTCATACTGTCTGTTTCAGGGGACCTATGTCACGGCCAGCAAAGACACGACCAACCAAAAAAAAAAAAAAAAAAAAAAAAAGAAAGCATCTGTGGTCGGTGCGTTTGCCTTATATGGAAGGCGGCATTGCGCTGTCCACGGTGCTGAATCTGACTGTACGGCTGGCATTGGGGGGTGGGAGGGGAAGGGAGATCGGGGTTGGGGGGGGGGGTTCCTGGGGTGCATGCAGCTAACTACATTAATCATACGCGCACACTCCCGTGCATGTGCACATACACAAGGTGGAAGGTGCTGGTTGCATATGGACATACAGCATGTGGCAGTCAGAGCAGATGACATATTCTCCACATTCATTGATGATGAGCTGCTGCTGCTGCTGTTGCTGCTGCTGCTGCTGTTGGAGTCAGTAGCAGCAGCAGCAGCAGCAGCAGCCTATAGGCTTGGTTTGTGAGGGGTGCGCTCTCAAGCAAGTGAGATGACAGAATGCTGAGCCTCCACTCCCTGCTTCTTGGGGACATCCATTACACTGCACCTGCTCAGACGCATTTACTGTACTTTGTGGCTGTGATCAGTGGTCAGTTACAGTGGGTAAGACCACACGTCAGCTTGCGGATTTTGGAGAGGGAATGCACACATGCACACAATGTGGCCCTCCGCTGCTCACCACCATCATCAGCATCATCATCATCATCAGCATCATCATCATCATCATCATCATCATCTTTTTTCTAACCACAGCACACTTACATATAACCATTACCCTAATACAAGAAAAAGGAAATGAAATCCAGAATTACCTTTCATCCAGTCCAACACTTGCTTTGGTGTCCATTTACTTATAGGCTCCATAACCAAAGCCATGGTGTCACAGTCTCTCCGAGATGAACAGCACAGGACTCAATGCGGGCGACATAAAACGACTTGTCAGTCACATCTGGAATGACACACAGCGGTGGCTAAATCTAAGGGAAAAGAGAAGCTTGTCAGTTTTTTGTTCTTTAATTCTCTCCATCTGAGCATGGCCGCCTGCAGAAACGGTGAACGGGATGCGGTGGTGCAATCCACGCGCACACACACAAAGACACGCACACACGCGCTCTGCCTCACTCCCTCCCTCCCCTCGACTCTCTCTCTCTCTCTCTCTTTCTTTCTCTCTCTCTCACTCTCTCTCCCTTCCTCGTGCCTTCCCGCCAGCAGCACCGCGCGCTGTGAGAAGTGAATTTGGTGGGCGCGAGGAGATGGAGCAACCCCCTCCCCTCTCTACTTTTTCCTCCTCCCGCCCGCCTCGCTGCAGCATCACAAGGGCCACTACTCATAATACAGACCAGGGAATGGTGCAACGCACACCATATAGGGAGGATCTCTCCCCGTCTCCCTCCCAGCTTTTCCTCTTTACGCACACATTTACACACATACTGACACAGAAAGACTTTGGACTGAAAAAACTAAATGTGTATATCACACAAAACCTCCAATTAGAAGGTAATTATACAATAAGTGCATGAAGATCACACAAACTTACTGTTGAATAATGCCTCTGTATATGAAGAAATGTGTACTCTGAATGCAAAAGTGTTAAAGTGTGCGTCTTGCCTTTGCTGCCATGTTACTTGTGCCTTTGTGGCAACACGTGCTCCACTGCCACGCGAGGCAGCAATATGTCATCTGTATTTTGAAGTTCGCCGTGTTTCACAGAGTGGGTTCTTCAGCATCAGCATCAGTTGTCAGGAGTTACTGTGCATGCTCAGCTTTGAGGAACAGCGCCCCCTGCTGCGCACCTGGGAGACAGGTGACGTCATGCATTCAAGTACCTCACCCCCCTTCATCCACCAACCCAAAGTCTCTGCCCACCACCCCTCCAGTATCACCCCCCCCCCCCCCTCCTCCCCTTCCTCTAACAGCACAGAATACTGAGCTCAGTTTGTGGTTAAAGTTTGGAGACTGTTACAGATGTTCAACAGTTTTCTGAATGTGATAAACATCCTGAACTGTTGAGCTGAAATATTTTAGATTCAATTATTATTAGTCCTACCTGTCTATTTTTTTTTATCAGACTGGCTCATAATGTGTTTTTACATTGTGTACATTTATTGCCACTCATTATCTTACTACAGTTCTTTTGCATATTTTCCATTAGTAATTTTATTTCTATTTGTCAACTAATGTTAAATTTATAGACCCAAGCCACATTAAACCCAGACATTCATCAAACAATTACAGAAAACTATTATTACACTGAAATAACTTGAAAATCTTGAATAATTTAGGGAGGTGGTGTCCTGGTAGGAAAGCATTACTTCCCCAAAGAGCTGTTAAATTTGACTCTGTTTGTCTGTCTGTCAGCAGGATTATACAAAAAGTTCTGAACAGATTTTAATTAAACTTTCAGGAATAATAGATAATGGGTCAAGGAAGAACTCATTAGGTTTTGAGCAATGAAGGTCAAAGGTCAAAGTCACACTAAAGGTCAACAACTAAAACACATCAGTGGTAATATCTCAGGATTCAGACAAGATAGAATCTCACAGTGTTTTTCATTCACATCATCTCACCTTCGGACTTCAGATGGGTCAACACCTATGGCTCCATCACGTCATGTGTGAATGAAAAATCAAGCCTTAGCAGAGGTCTGCTGTCTCTGACTGTCTTGTTATTAATGTTATAATTATCTTAATCATCAACCAGACTGGTTCAGATTGTGCACATTTAATTACAATTGACCACTAACTAATTATTTATTAGCAATTTAGCTTTTGTTCCCACCCTATTTATATGTTCAAACAGTAATACAAAAGTAACAGAAAACACATTTAGCATTATAATGTAAAACTGAACAGTTCCATCTCACCATATATTTTATTTTTACTTGTATATAGGAAAAAAATCTAAATCTGGAAATAGCATAATGTAACAATGACACCCCTGTCACATGCACACACACACACACACACACACACACACACACACACACACAAACACACACACACACACAAACACAGTTAATAAACAATGTCAACAATGTTTTTCATGACCATTTTATTTTCATTAGTGCAGATAAAATACATGTAAACCCTAAAACACTTACCACATATCTAAAAGGAACAAACATCACAAAGTAATCTAAATAACAAATGCCAGAGTCTTTGTTTTCCAGGGGAACCTCAGATGGCCAGTGTTTATGTCATGGTTTATTAGTGAGAAGAATAATCAAAGTATTGCGTAATCTGTCTAATGCTTTGCTTTTTGGGTTGCTGCTGCCTAATTCTGTGTATCTAGTGTTAATTTCTCTGTCTGTTTCTCTATAATGTATGCTATCAGTCAAAGAACAAATTGAAATAATGCAATAGAAGTCTTCAAAACATGTAATCTCACTTTTTAAAGTAGTGAATTGCATTTAGTAGTAAAAAGAGGAAATCATGTTAGTGTTATTAAAGAGATTAAACAAGAAGAATATGACATGATTTGGATGTGAAATACACAACGGAGAGGTTCTGACATCACAACACCTTTCCTATAATTTGATGCTGTACAAACAAAAGTGAACTGAAGCAACTGGTAATTTTAACAAGGAGATCAGTGTGATTTCTGCTAAATTTGGAGATAAACACAAAGCCACAGACCAAGAAACATTTCTGATTTTGAAAACAGACAGAGTTTCAGTAACAAACCCAGATAAACTTTTAGTATGAGCTGTTGACATGTTTGGGGGATCACCAAACAAACCTTTTAACCATTTTCTGCTTCAACTTTGTGTGCTTCCATGTCTGTGACCTCCCTCCTCCAGCTATCGACTGGACAAAGTCAACGGTGGGCGGGACCTCGGTGTGTCACAGTGATGATCTTGAGTTCCCATTGGCTCCTGTCTGCACACACGTCACAATCATGATTAGAATTGATGATCGGACGTTCTGATTTCATTGTCTAGCAAAGGGGACTGGTGAAGAAATCTGCTGAATTTGAACGTTCGTCTGATTTTGACATAAAAAAATGGTAAGTACGAAAGGGATTCCACTTTTCGCTTTGTAGTGCTCCGTTACGTTTTTCTTCCGACCCTTGTGGAGCTCGGGTCAGCGGGAATGACCATGCCAGGGTCGGGAAATCACAGATTTGAAGGAAAAGTTTAGCAGTAGCTATCCATTGGGAAAGCTATGCTAATGCTAGCTAGCGCTCGGCTGGCTTGGATATGGCCGCTCGGGCCTACAGGCTAAGGTAAGCTTGTCTGAATAGCCATGTTAGTGGTGGAGGCGCTTACCCGGTTTGTTTACTGTCTGGCTCTCAGTCGTAAAGTTATGACATGTGCTTCCTGTGTGGTAATTGTATTTCTAAATCCTCAGACTGCTGCCTCCATTGCGTACTTATCTGACGTGCCCACAATTTATTCGCTAATTCTCTCCGTAATATTTCCATGTTTACTGTAGCCATGCGCAGTCACCCTTCCAAAATAAACCCGCTGAATGCTTATTGGTCACACAGTATTCCTCTATGTGACATTTTCCGAGTTATTTAAACCACCGTTAGCTCTGATTTATAACTCTTCCTTCTTAAGATCACTCCAAACGTGGTTGTAGTTAAAGTGTGTTGTATCTCTCACTTATTTCCTGTCGCTCTGCCAGCACAAAGAAAAACGTAAACAAACCTTTTCTATGACACTCATTATTTTTTCATTATTGATTTACTGTGTTATTGGTGAATCCAATAACAGACCAAGAACGAATAATACTGGTGTTTTTACACAGAAGTGCTTTTCTAGGGTTCACGCGGATCTTTATTAAAAAGTCTTAAAATGCATTGAATTCATTGTTCTAAAAAAAAATAAGGCCTTAATTGGCATTAAAATGTCTTAAATTTAATTTTTTAAAAGTCTTAAAAATTTGGACACAAGTAAGATTCATGTTACTTTGAAATAAATAGTTTTTGGGAACATTTAGGCTGTCTATATTACAAAAATAATTTAAGGTGAGTAGAAAATGAGGGCACATCATTCTGTGGGTGTAGTATTCCTTTAATTATACTTAGGTTTTTTTTGCAAGTGTGTGTTTATATGGTGTGTTTGTTAAAAATTTCAAAGTTGTGCTACCTGATGCAAATGGTTCATGAATGTAGCAGCAACTGGACCAAAAAGTCATGTTCTATTTAAAATAAACAGTTGGGTAAAACTGCCCCCAGGTAATTCATGTGGTGTTTTGTGTCCAATTTTGGTTCATTGTCGGCTTGGTCTTAAATTTAATTTCAAACAGCATTTAAAAAAAAAAAAGGCTTAAAAAGGCTTGAATTTAACTTTTCCTGAGCTGTAGGAACCTTGTTTTCATCACTTCCATGTCAAGTTACAGTAAAAAATATTTGGCCAGCTCCACATCAGTCTCATCACATTACAATATATTTACATTTTAACACAAAACACAGTATTACACAGATTTCCTCTATTAATATGTGTATGCATGAGTGGTATTGGTTAAAAAAAAACATTGCTTCACATTATCTTGACAATTTTTGGATTGTTTTCAGTGTAATTTTAAGTTTGATCTATATTAATATGACTGTCAGGTATGTTTTCAGTGTTAAACCAGATGCCATATATCATAGTGATGCTGTTAAAAATGTGCATTTTTTGCCAATTAAGTACAACATGATGATGACTGATGGATTTAAATCTCACCAACTTTAACATTTGTTTGTAATATTCATGGATCCTTTGTGAAAAAGCATTTGGTTTCTCTTCAGCTGCATAACCTGCCAGTGTGCCATGGAGACTGAGACAGGATGAGTACAAACAAAACTGTGCTTTCCTAAAAGTATGGAGGTTTTGCTGTGATCTGAATGGCTGCCCCGTTCCCATCCAGCAACAGAATGGATGCATGGCCACAGAGACGTGGCCTGCAGACTGTGAGTATACAAATGTAATATTTGACTTTTGGTAGAATAGTTCTATATTACTTTGTGAATTGATAAATTAATGTGTTTTTGCCCACAGTGAATGTTTATATCTTCACTGATAAAGAATTTTTTACATAACATGAAGTTTTTGGCTTTTGTTTCAGATGAACCTGCGGTCAGTTTTTACAGCTGAACAGCAGAGGATCCTGGAACGCTACTATGAGAATGGGATGACCAATCAGAGCAAGGCTTGCTTTCAGCTAATACTGCAATGTGCTCAGGAGGCCAAACTGGACTTCAGTGTGGTCCGGGTAGGCCTATACAATACGCTTGTGTTCATGTGTATGAGCAAAGTATGGTGACGTACTGTAATTGTGCAGCGACTTGAGGGGAGTAATTGAGATAGTGGATCTGTGTTTCTTTTTTCCACTGTGAGTTCTTCATCTAGCGTAGACTCATGTATTCCAGTGTTGTTCTCACTGTGCAGAATCAGCCCCTATGATGTTAATGCTTAATGTTGTTTTAAGGGAAATTATTGAACTTGTCACTGCTCTCTCTGCAGACATGGGTTGGCAACAAAAGACGTAAGATCGCCTCTAAGGTAGACCAGAATGGAGGCATGTCTCACTCCCTATCCAGTCATGGCCTTGCTGGAGGACTACTCTCCAATCATACGTTAGCTGGGGGGGTATTATCCAATCATGGTCTTGCGACAGGAGTTCTGCTTCCGACTGATGTGGCTGCAGCACGGAACATCCAGAACCGTGTCCACCTTCTCCCACCGTCTTCGTCCTTTCCCTCTTTATCCTCAACATCTTCTTCTCCTTCCTCATCATCCTCACTCAGTAGTGGCAGCAGCAACAATAACAACAACAATAATGATGTCATACTAACCGGAATCTACTCTCTTAACTCCGTCCCTCGCTCCAAACCAAGAACCACAGCCCCCCCATCCCAGTCAGATTCTGAGCTTTCCGGACACACGTCTTCGTCTCTGATTAACCAGGCCTTGCAAAGTAAGAACAGCTCCAGCTCTTCACCACTTCAGGCCAAACTGGTGTCGCTGTCTCAGAATCTGCCAAGTCTCACATCTGCCTCAGGGCCTGTAGTCTACACTGCAGTCAGGAAGGGAGGGTTATCCCTTGGGGAGGCAGGGGTAAGTGCAGGAGCTGGGATCGTACCTCACAGCTGGACTAGGCAGTACGGTACAGCACAAACTCACCCTTGGTCCTCTTCATCCTCTTCATCCTCCCAGTCGCAGGCTCAGCTTCAGCCCAGACCTCACTCCAACCCCCAACCTCAACCAACTGCTCCTCAGAAGCCTCGGGTGTCCCTTCCACCCCAAACCTCCGGTCCTTCCTCCGATCACACTCCTCGTATCCAGCAGGTCTTCACCTTGTCTGAAAGAAGCGAGGGTGACAAATTTCGGCCAGGACCAGCAATTGCTCAAAGAAGTCAGGAAAGTCAAAGGCCAGTTCTCCAACCTCTGGATGCCAGTCATAACTTCTCCATTGCCATGGAAACTGGGGATGAAGAAGACGAATGGCGGAGAGAAGAGGAATTGGCAAACATGGCCGCTCAGACACATATCCACAGAGAGCCGATGCCAACCAGTCCAAGCAGGGCTGAGTTGTCTGTGGTGCGAGGAAGCCACACACCTCCTTTGACTATCTCCAGACCCACGATGCTTCACAGTAACTCTACTCTTCAGAGCAGCTATTCCCTCACAGCACAGACCTCACTCACAGCAGAATCCAGCTCACAGGTGAGTTTCTAGTGTTTTAATAATGTCCCTTAAGGTGAAATGAAACCTGACTGTGCATGTTTTCATGTTCAGACTTCAGTCAGTGTGTCTGCTGCCCCCTGGGTTATCAGCAACTCCAGAAAGAGAACAGTAAGTACAGCTTTGTCAAACTTAACACAAGATATTAAACTTCTAATCCTCTACTGCATTCAAACACACCAGATTTAGAAACATTCCCTGCCATTTTCTAATAGGTTTTACTGGAAGAGGTGCAACAAACTCAGTGTGAGCTAGTGTACACCCTTTGTGCATGTTGTTTGTTCAGCCAGACGTTTGTGTTTTCAGCTGCAGGATCGGACCCAGTTCAGTGACGGGGATCTCATCCAACTGAAGCGCTACTGGGACCGAGGCATGACGAGCCTGGGCTCAGTCTGCAAGGAAAAGATCACTGCCTCAGCAAACCAGCTCAATGTGGACACTGAAATAGTCAAGGTAAATAATGTTGAGGTTTGTTTCTTTACTTAAGCCTTATTTAACTTTGTCTGGCCACTTGATGGTTCCTAGTCAAAGGTCAGTGGGCACCAGGAGCTACCTCTGCAATTTCCTGGTGTACTTATAAGGTAGATTTTATTTTATTAAAAAAAAAATGTAGCACTGTAGAAGGAAAAAATACAGCAGGATTACAACTGATCATGCTAATCTTTAGTGAATGTACAAATTCCTAATAAACTGACCGCAAACGAATCAGTTGAAATCCTAAACACTATACATTGAAGTTTATACTTTAGTGTATATAAAATCTAGCTAGCTTAACTGAGTTTTTCAACCCTGGGGTCGGTACCCTACCTGGAATTTAAATACGCTCACCTGAAATGTCTGATAAATTATAAAAAAAAGGCTTAATAATAAAAAAAAATATATATATGGTTAAGTGAGTGAGATAATCACAATCCATATCAGACATGACAAAGTGTGAGTCTGAAATGGAACCACTGTGGTACTGTTTATCTGTCCAAGATTCATAATAGTCATTTTCAGATGCTGCAGCTCTTTCATAATTCAAAGTCTGAGTAATTGTTTTTTTCAGTATTAATTGTCAGCCTTGTAAATACAAGCTGGACTGACTGTACATATCCTAACCAAGGAAAATAAATGATCATTTTGTGCAGTAATGCACACCTGGCTCTTCTACCTCCATCTATAATAGTAAACATTAAACTAAATGTTGTCAAAAATGTATGTTTATTTGCAACATATATAGCAAACTATTACATGATCAGAAACAATTTAATTTTAGCAACAAAAAAAGTCTACGATTTGAATGTCTGTGGTCACCAGAAATTTGTGATGATGGGGTTAGGAACCACTAACTTAACCTGAGAATTAGTAATAGTAGTAATATGGTGATAGTAGTAGTTGTAGTAGTAGTAATATGGTGATAGTAGTAGTAGTAGTAGTAATATAGTGATAGTAGTAGTAATAATATGGTGATAGTAGTAGTAGTAGTGGTAGTAATATAGTGATAGTAGTAGTAATAATATGGTGATAGTAGTAGTAGTAATATAGTGATAGTAGTAGTAATATAGTGATAGTAGTAGTAATAATATGGTGATAGTAGTAGTAGTAATATAGTGATAGTAGTAGTAATAATATGGTGATAGTAGTAGTAGTAGTGGTAGTAATATAGTGATAGTAGTAGTAATAATATGGTGATAGTAGTAGTAGTAGTGGTAGTAATATAGTGATAGTAGTAGTAATATAGTGATAGTAGTAGTAGTAGTAATATAGTGATAGTAGTAGTAATAATATGGTGATAGTAGTAGTAGTAGTAGTAATATAGTGATAGTAGTAATAATATGGTGATAGTAGTAGTAGTAGTGGTAGTAATATAGTGATAGTAGTAGTAATATAGTGATAGTAGTAGTAGTAGTAATATAGTGATAGTAGTAGTAATAATATGGTGATAGTAGTAGTAGTAGTAGTAATATAGTGATAGTAGTAATAATATGGTGATAGTAGTAGTAGTAGTAGTAGTAGTAATATAGTGATAGTAGTAATAATATAGTGATAGTAGTAGTAGTAGTAGTAATATAGTGATAGTAGTAATAATATGGTGATAGTAGTAGTAGTAGTAGTAGTAGTAATATAGTGATAGTAGTAATAATATAGTGATAGTAGTAGTAGTAGTAATATAGTGATAGTAGTAATAATATGGTGATAGTAGTAGTAGTAGTAGTAGTAATATAGTGATAGTAGTAGTGATAGTAGTGGCAGTTGTTGTTATTTAAATGAGGCATCTAAGTGTTTCAATGCACAAACTTAAAAGAACTGAATATTGACAACAACAATGATCTAAATCTATATATAAACAACAGGCATTGCAGCAAAATATAATAAGCTATAGGCTTTTGAAAGATATAGCAACAATAGACACTTGCATTTAATTATTGGTGTTCAACAGTTCATTAATATTCATATTAGAGGAATTTATCAGAGTAGTAAATGGTTGCTTCATCTTATCTGTTAGTTCTGGTGTACCGTACATTGAAGGCAGGAACATATAGAGGAAGGAACCCAGCTTGACTCACACATTTACAGATGAGATTAACTTTCGTAGGTCGAATAACTTTGTTGTTGTTTTTTTTTTACTTTGTTGCACAAAGTCATGCAGTTATGTATCAGGGCCACGGTCGGTATGCTGATGGACTAAATATAGTCCCTCAGTCCTGACACATGAATGACCTACTGCCATCTCACTTACTATTTATTGCGAGGAAGAAAATGTTTGCCCACAGAGAGATGCATTGTGCAGCTGTAATACTACAAATGATCAAGTATGTAGACAGAGGCATTAGGACACACTGAACATCGAGGTGTTTGGTTGTTAACAGAGACCTGGCTTAACAATAAAGGTCATAATATAAGTTAATACTGCCATAAATATCATTATGACACGTGTTTTCATTTTGTCATTAGTGTTTGTATTTTTTATCATTAGAAGTGTTCTGGCTCTGGATTTCTGAAGCATTTGTTATGTATGTGTTGACTGTAAATAATCACTTTAAACCACAAGTACACATCTGATTTCTTCAATTTTCACTCAGGAATGAAATCAGCATGTAACCTTTAAATAAGGTATTGATCTGATGTTTATTGGGATAATTTTTCTGAACAACTGACATAAACATTTTTATGACAATATTTCAAATTGACATACCTTAAATCATATGTACAGTATGTTGATAAATAATACAAAACCTGTGCTAGAAACTCATATAAATGAATATACTGTATATTAGTTTGTTTATTTTTTTATTTATTTATTTTTTAAGAATGTCTTCACTTGATTTTTACCCTTTCTGTTTGGCAGACATGGATCAGTAATAGACGGAGGAAGTACCGTCTTATGGGTATTGAAATCCCTCCACCTAAAGGGGGACCTGCTGTATTCACAACCTCGTCCCCAGGAAATGTATCTCCGTTGGGTCTTAGCCCAGACGAGGACCGGCTCAGAACACCAGAACCTGGAGATGACTTGAATGACACGGGGTCTCTCTGCCTGTCTGAAGGTGTTACAAACACACCAACACATATACAGAAGTCAGGACGTATAAAAGTGTTGCACTAAAGTATTCATGCAGGGCTCTCTCTTCTAGATGGCACCATTGACTCACAAAACAGAGAAGGGGAGGATGAAGCAGAAGCATCGGCTGCTGTGCTGGCTAATAATGTGGTAATTCATTATTTTTATGTTGCAGTAGAAGCTCATTAAAGGTACGCACTAAGGGTTAGTCACTAGAGAGGGTGTGTTAATACTTAGACCTATTAAAAGACCTCGAGCAGGAAAACTATACTTCATCAATGACATAACACCATTACAATTTTTTAATCGTCTGCTCATTTCTCAGGTCTTGCATTTATTTGTAACGTATGTGAACGTATTATATGCAATTGCAGGTAAGAAGTTCATGCGACTTCTTCAGATGTTCTGCTTTTGCATAGATATAATTGAAAACGTGAACAGATTAAAGCTCCGTATGACATCTGTCTTCAATTTTTCATCAAATCTGTAAATCCCCAGTGATAGCCTCAGTATCGGCAGTCTGTTAGTCTTTCCGTGATTACGCACCTGAGTCACTTCCCTCACAGTGAACAGCTTTGAAGACGACTCCCACCACAAGCACATAAGCTGAAACCTAACTCTAGCTCAGGTCTTTTCAGAATTCCACACAGCAGCAAGATGCAATGAAGCCATGTTCATGTTTGTTGGTCCTGTGGCTATCCTGTGGTTGCGTGGAATTTTACCTTCCCACAAATTCACTTTGCAACACAATTTCTGAAAAGCCCAAAGTGATAGTGAGGGAAGTGATTCAGGAGCAGATTAGTGGTATTTAGACAGGATTCCTATGGGTCCTGGAAAACTGGAAAATGATTGACCAATTTTCCAGTCATGGAAAATGGGATAAAAGGTCAAATGTCCTGGAAATGGTTAATTTATCTTAGAAAATGATTGACACCCCCCACCCACTACCGGTGATGCTGTGTGATGAAATAGTTTCTCAGTGATTTATTGAAAATATACAAATATTTTTAGATGAAGTAAGAAGAGACAGCAGAGTGGTCCGCTGTAACCTGAGGGTGTGTTTGTGTTATTCTGATACATCTGTCATAATTATTATTCATATATAGTTATAGACACACATCAAATATCTAAGTTCATATAAGTTAAAACTGTTGAAAAGAGCACATCTGCAGAATGAGGAGGACAGAGGGGTAGTGTATTACAACAGAACTTGTCTCTATAGTGGCTAAAAATGCCCTGGAAAAGTCCTGGAAAATTATTTCAGGAAAGAGTGGGAACCCTGTTAGGCTATCACTCGGGTTGTACAGATATGATAAAAAAAAAAGTGGAAGAACACATCAGCGTGAAAAATGATGAAACCAAAAAATGATTCAAGCTTTATCTGTGAGTCAAACATGTAAACGTGTACATCCAGGAGGCGTCAGCTTAGTTATAAATGACAAATGTTGGGACTGAGCCTCGTAACACAGGCTTATGGAAGTGTGTGGATGAGGCCTTAAACATCTTCTATTAGAACCTAGAACTGTCTGTGCAACATAGTAGAAGCAGTAAAGGTTTGGGACTTGTTGCATCTGCACCAGATTGATTTGCTACAACATAAAGGTGTCCTACGTATTCACCTGTGACGTAAACCTGTTTAGGCACTACGTATTGAACTTATTTTGTTATTACTAGTGTACATGGCAATTGCTATATACTCAAAACACAGTAATGTCCTGTCAAATTAGTGTTGCTAAATGATCCACATTTTAGTTTCAGTCACTTTTGCTTCAGTTGGACCATGAGGGATTTTCAAAAACAAGAAGATACTTGATATTGAAATGCGTCAAAATGTCAATCAATTAAAATTCTGTCTCTGTCAGAACATTACTGTGTTTTGAGCCTATAATGTCTTAGTTATCTGTATTAGTGACCCTCCAGCACAAATCTAGTCACTTGGGTCAAATTTCAGAAATTCAGGTTTTATATTTATCTGAAAGTTTATTAAAAATAAATAAAATATTTGGCTGCAAGACTAAAAAATGCATTGATCTCAAACAATGTTGACACCCTCTCTGTGGTGTTAAACAATGAGAACAAATGCAGACAGAAAAAAAAGAAAAAAAATGTCTGCGTGACACTAATTCAACCAATCAGAGGCTGTTTTTCAACATCACCATAGCAACAAGGGATTTTGTTTACTGGAGAAGGCTTTGTTCTGAGGCCTCCCATTGGTTCAAATATATAATAACATAGGTTTCTGTTTAAGGGTTGTCTAGAGGGAATCCCGATCTTTCCAACGGTATCAAACATGATGGGGAAATATCTTAATGCAAGTGCAAAGGAAAGCCGAGTTTTGAGCCGATTTTCTTTGTTTTAGACTTAATTCCTGTCAGAGTCAGTTGTTGTTCTTCCTAAAAGGCATGATTTGAAGCACTTAGAGTAGGAATTTCACAAAAACTCATAGTTAGAAGTGTTCAGGAGACATTTTACTTGGATTTTATGGATAAACTTCAAATTTGATCATTTTGACCCATATAACGTATTTGAGACTAAAGCTGGAATTCTGACTGGTTTTGTGCTGGAGGGTCACATTTATTAATGAATATGCTGTGCCATTAGTTACTTACACATAAAAAGTGCTTAATTTTTCTTCTACTCAAAACAAATAAATAAATGAAATGAATGACAGTTCAGCAAAACAAGAACCCTAAGTGCCCAGTGGTTATGACAAATGAAATGTAATGTTTTTGGAACAACACAACTAAAGCATTCACATTAATCCTACTGAAATTCTGAAGTAATATAAATATAAATAATATAAAACTTCAATATAAAAAAACACTGAGGTGAAGTAATTATCAAAAAGTTATTGAAGGCATAGTTTCCCACAGAACTGAATGGATTCTCACTATAAATAAATGTCTCCATGATGTTTGTGTTTTGGATCCTTTCTATAATTTTAATACTTGTGTGAAAATGTGATCATGTTTAAAGTCATATTTATACAATAAGAGACTGTAGAGAAAATATTTACACAGGTTATTTCATCTCCTGTGTAAGGTTGTTGCTCAATTAGATTTCCATACAGACCTAAAGCAGATAAAGTGACTAACAATAATATTAATCAGTTTTTCTTTTTTCTATTATTTAGTTTTAAATTTTTTTATGTGATTTTATTTTTCCCTCATGGCTTGTATTATGTTTTTGTCTGAAATAAAGTAAACTAGCTAAATAACATTATCATATATTGTGTTCCTAACAGAAGATCGAAGTGATTGATGAGGATGAGGAAGACGATGACGATGGTGAAATGGTGGCGTCAGACCTAGAACAAATGCATAGCCTGCTGGAATTCAAGGTGAACGCAGACACACTATGACTCTTTAACTTTTGGCTGCATTTTATTTTTGGCTGCAACTTTTATCATTTCCTTAAATCGATTAGATCACGCTAGTCTGTATTTTGTGCACAAGTGGCAAGAATTCCTATTTGTGAAATGTTAAATGAAAAGATTAACTTTGTTCCTTTTTGGATTTCGAACTATTTCAGCATGAAGAAGTGCAGTTCCTAGAGTCAGAGCTAGAGAACCAAAAACAGAAATACCTGGAGCTCGCTAACTTCACTAAGAACCTGCTCATCGCTCTGAGGAATAATGACCTGGGGAAACAGCAGGTACATGTGCGGTTACGTTTAACCTTCTTTTGACTATGTTTACATGCACACAAATACTTTGGCCGCTAGGGGTCACAACGCTTCCCAATTCACAACACGCCAAACTCATGATAACGCAGGCGTTAGTTTGACAGCAGATATTCGAAACATAAAGACGTTGCGACATGCCTACTCCAAACTCGCACAACATTAACAAAAGCAGACAATACATGGTGAAAATCACAACACAATGGAAATGGATGAAGTAAAGATGTTCTTTTCAAAAGCACCTGTAGAACACTAACTGGTCAGTGGAAAATGTAGCATATTTTTGTTGATTATACTGGTCAACAATGTTTTGGAAAAGTATCTGCTTCAGGCATTACTTCCCTACAAAGCAAAAAGACAGTAACTGCAGTTTTTGGTGAAAATTACTTATTGTGTTTTTTTTTTTTGCAACATTCAAATCATTCTTTGTCATGTAAAGCAACATCTCATCTCAAATGTCTGGCATTTTCCAGAAAATTGGTGGGTGTTTGTACGGTAACTTTAAAAAGTACTAGTAAAACAAAACAAAAAGGCAGTGAAGACCATGACTGTGTTCTTACCAATGTCCATTTAGGATCCTGCCCCAATAGTTTACAGTCAATCTCTGTATTAGACTGAAATATTATGTAATTACCATATTTTCCACACTATAAGGTGCACTATCAATGCATGTTTTTTATGAAGGTTTTCATATATAAGGTGCATTAAGTGAAGTCAAAAACATGAGATAAAAAGTCAAAATTCCCAGTCACTAAGCACTACTCAAATTAATCCATATAAAAGGCGGCACTGTGGTTTTTGTAGAACTAGGTAAAATGCAGTAACAATAACTGCCTCATGTCCAATAATCTACCTCCAACTACTGGGGCTGAACAACAAGAGAACGTTAAGGTCATTTTTCTCAGTCTAGTGTCTGTGCAGTTACTGCCTTTTTACTACGAACTGCTGTCAAAATAATGTCTGTGGTATCGGGAGTTGTGCGTTTTGTGAATTGGGAAGTGTTGTGACCCCTACTGGCCACCGTACACAGATATTCCAGTATTATTTCATTCATGATAGTATTGTGACATGAACAGGTGTCACATAAAATGCATGTTCATTTCCAAATTATTGTTTCTCTACATTAAACAGGGTGCTTGTGCTGGTCTTGAAATATTAAAGTATGAAATTTTGATATGCTGTTTAATTTTGTGTAAAAGTCTTAATAAAATATAGCCTAGCAGCGCTATCCCTATTCATTACATGTATAGGTCTCGGAACGCTTCATAGGCAGGGGAGGCGGGGCTAAAAGGTTGTCTTTCAAATCCTCTGTATGCAATAGGGCGGTACTACAACCAATCAGCGTAATCTTTAGGATGACGTTGTTAGACAACGGAAAGTCCACAGAGGAGTCTGGAGAAAGTTAGGAATGACTAAACAAAATGGTGGATTATGGAGCTGAACAACAGTTGTAGCTCCTGTAAAAATAATTTAAAGATTGCTGATGTTTTCTTACATTCTTCACTCATCTTTGATAAAAGGAAATCACCACCCGTTGTTGTTCTTCTATGATTGTTTCCGGTTGTTTCTCCAAATTGTTGCAGCGTCACTTTGTTTCGCCCACCCTCTGACTCTATACTTCACCGTGTTTCGTCGGCCAGTTACAGGGAAATCTAGCCAAAAGTTACACTGAGGGTAACTAGACTGAATACTATTGTAGCACAGAAGATTTGCTGCCGCTAGTGGGGGGTCGAGGATAGGCTACATAAAATATGAGGAAAAAAAAAAAAGTCAAATTTTAGAGTATTCTCAAAGGCAATAATAGTAAGATAATAATTACATGAGGAAAACAAATTAAAAAAAACAAACTGGATATGATTTCACTAACTGGTCATCTCTGGAATGATTCCACTGAAACTTGTTTGTGTGATATCCATGCCCTTTTGTGATTTTTAAATGTTTTTAACAAATTTCTGTTTGTAAAACATAATTTACTGCAATTAATGTGTCATAAACATTTTAATTGCACACAACAGGTACACTCTCAACTAAAAAAACTAGCAGGATAAATGCACATTAAGTCAAGATCTTGGAGAAAAACAATAGCAATATCTAAATTGCAGTAGGAATCTTTATTTGGATAAAAACCAAGCACCTTGATTTAACCATTCCTAACTAATTTTCAACAGATATTTAATAATATCCCCTGTATTTTGTGTGGTTTGCGCTTACACACACACACACACACACACACACACACACACACATATATATATATATATATATATATATATATATATATATATATATAATTTTTATTTTTTTATTTTTTTTTTTTTAATGACCATATAGATGTAAGCTTAGAGTCATTTTAAAGGTAATTTTTTTTAAAACACAAAAACTAGAGCAAAAGTGATGTTTTCTGTTAAATCTAAAACAAGCTTCTACAACCACTGTCATATGTTAAACTCCATGGGTTTTTCTGGTGAGTCATCATTGAAGAAGATGACTGTTTCCATGTTCAATATAAAGTGTGTGATCGTCCAAATGTGTCATACCTGACCACAATGAAAAGCTGTGAAATTCTATTGTACCTGATGTTATTTACATGTATTGATATGATTAGTGGTTGAATATGTATTAAATATTTTAGGTCAGTAGACGCTTTTGGTCACTAGTGGATATTTAGGTCTTTGAGAGTGAATTAATACAGTGTTTTTCAACCAAGACGTATTGGATAAAATAACATTAAGAGTATTTGGACATGTTTACAGGTTTTGGAATATGTATCTCATTTACAGATTTTACTGACGCAGAGCCCTTTTTTCACTTCAGCTGGTTCAGTAAAGATGGGCTCAGAAGGAAAAACATACCTAGTTGTGAACATAATAAAAGGGGATATTGAGTAGCTGTGGGATAGGGGCAAATATTGAAAAATTCCATTTTCAAAAAAGGTGTTTGAAGGAGTCAGAGGGAAACACAACTGCATGTCAACAGGGATTTTAGTAGAAAACTCATGTTCGTTGGGGATTCTGTCTTTCAGAACTGGTGCCAAAACAATTTCTTTTGTACATGAAAACATAAGCACTGACGCCTGTTGAAACGGAATTGAAAATTAAATGAAATACGAGCTTCTGAGTTCATGTTCTGTTGTTATTATTGTGTTAGGAACTCATGGCCAGTCTACCTCAGCCGTCAGACCCGGACTGGGACATGACCGTGGACACAGGAGGCCATCTTGCTGCCATGTCAGCAGACGCATCCTCCATCCACAGCAGATCCCCGACAGACGAGCCCCCGGTGGCCCTTGCAGACGAAGACCAAGTCCCACTGGTCACCACAAACAAAGACGGTTCATCAACTGAAGTTACTGAACCCTCTGCATCAGAGGAGGAACTGCAAGAAGCAGATGCAGATCTTGACTGACTCATGTTCATCAGCTCACACACTCACTCACAAGGATGTCCTCACACTCCGCACAGAAACCGGCTAAAAGAGCCCACATGTACACACAGATTAACTCATTCTCCACGCCCAGTGCCTGTGGATTAATGCTTCACTATGACTGTTAGGCTGTCAATGCCTTTTTTACTGCATATCATTCGCCTTGTTCTGGTTCAGTCCAGAGAGAACAATAAACGACCTCTAAGTTACCTCCTGTTTGTGTGTTTTCTTTGATATGAGTGCAGGTGGTTTTTGATACAAGAAAGTGAACAAATCAAGTTTATACCTGTTTAGAATGCATCGTTTTGTCCAGAAAACAGTGCATCCAATGGTGTGTGTACTGCATGTGTTTGGACTATTCTGTGCTTTTGTATGAGAGAGAGAGTGAGAGCTGGAGGGAAAGTGGATGAGCCTTAAGCCTCTTATTTCCCCTTGGATAGGGATGGACAGGCTTATGAAACAGTGGCTTTAAAACATCCAACTTACACACTCAAGATCAGAGGCTTTAAGTCATGGTGGGCTGTTGTTCTCTAGCAGAGGAGTGAGTTTTGCTTAGTTTCTTTGTCTTGCTTTAAAACAAAACCGCTCGACTGTGTTAAAAAGCAGTGACTATTTCTGTCGCAAGCAAATGGCCCGTCACCCGGATGCATGTGTGTCACAGACTATGACCCGACCCCTCCTCCCCTCTTTCAATCCCATCTCATCCCCTCCCCACGCCACCACCAACACCACCACCACGTCCTGTGCCTCCTCTATCTTCAGATCCGTTGCTTTGCTTTGGACGGGGGAAATCCTTAACTGGATTGCGTCATAAATACGTCAATAAACTCTCATTCACTGACGATCAGGTACCACGGTAGCCGCCATATTCGCATCTATGGCAGGGTTGCGGTGCCGTCGGTGAGCGTATGGTCCAGTCATCAACATCTGCTATTCCGGCACCAGTCCCCCCGATCCCATCCCGGTAGCGATCCGCAGCGGAACAGCTTGCGACTGATCGTCAAAGCAGAAGAGCCGGACTTCCACATAGGGGAAGATATGCAACGTGGAGCGGGGGTCTAGGCGGACTACGATGCCTTAGACTTAGTGGAAACCTGGCACAAGATGGAGGTAAACAGCGTTAGTAGTGAGGTGAGTTGATAATTGCCTGTTCATTTGCTTCAGATTGTTTTTGGTCGCTGGTGTCCCGCTAACTTAGCTTGGCCAGAGAGGCTGTGGAGAACAGAAATTCACGTCACGACCTGCAGCGCACCGTGATGCATGCTAACACGCTAGCTAATGCTAACAGCTGGTTAGATGTTTATTTTTTTGTTGCACTACCAAGGTTTATTCCCTAAATTGCCTGTCCGGAGTTCTGCTGCAGCCCTTAAAACCACATGGAGGTTAGGCTCTAAGTCAAATGTCACATGGCCTCTTCTCCTCCTTTGTTGTTATTTACACTTTTCAAGAGGAGTTTGCTTCATAGCTAGCATAGCGTATGTAGCATTAGCATTAGCTTGCTAGCTGACTGCCTGCTGACTTTAAACTTAGAGACAAGTTGTTGCTCAAACTGTAACGTCTAACAAATAAAAAAGCAGAAATGTTCCTACATGTACGTGTATTACATACTTCTCATTAGCAGCCGTGTTTTATTTATTCTGGGTAAAATGTTGGCTAGTTTCTTTAGGTCAGGTTTTGAACATCAGCACTTCAAGAGAATTTAGTGACAGTGTAATAAGCACAAATGTACATTTTATAACCTGCGTATTAACAAACGCATTTTGCCGAATATCTGTCAGTGTTTAGATGTGAACTTGTCTTAAAAGTGACCGGTACAAGCCCTCTCCGCCAGGCTAAAAATAACAAGCAAGGTAGCTAATCGTAGTCAGAGTAAAGACGTATGTGTTAATTATAGATGAAGTTGGAGTCTTCACACACAACACATAAAATACCTGATCAACACTTGAAACAGTGCTGCTTTGACACTGGAAAGCTTGAGTTTGCTTGTACACACACGCATATATATATATATATATATATATATATATATATATATATATATATATATATATATGTTTAGTTAAATTGATATTTTAAACCTATAACTCTGGGATTCTTTCTATTTTTGCCTCCACAGTATGACTCTAAAATGATAGCATATAACAAACTGTTTAATAATTATGATCAACCTGAGTTACATGGTTTTTGGAGTGACTGTTTTGGATAATTGTGCTCTAGGACTCTTTGGACTGTCTGTTGAAAGTACTTGGTGTACATTGATGGTATTGTATGCTCTAAATATTACAATATTCATCTGAATTTAATTTCTTGCCATGGGTAAGACATGTAATCTGCTGTTTACTCAACTCTATCACTGTTAAAGCTGCCAAGGTAACAAACAGATGCAAGGAAGTAAACACAAAGCTTAGCTACTCAAAGTGGAGTGTAGCCTTGAATGACTTTACGAGGAAACAGCCGAGCAGAATGGTTTAGTATGTGACAGTCAGGCATCTTTTGAAATGGCTGAAAAAGACTCTAGTTGGTTGTGCTGCAAGTGTAGGTTGCACTCTGTTATGGACCGTGATTAGCCACAGTAAAGGTGGGAGTGAAAATGTATGTGTGAATAATGACAGAAGCACTGGCATGGCTTTGGGTAGCCTGGATGTTTTGCAGCACAGATGGATTGGTGCTGACACTTGGCTTCACCAGTAAATTGCTTTAAAGTTTCACATCTGAGCTCATTTGAATGTTAATGTTATTGTGTAGATCTGAGATATTTGGAGCATGGTTTGCTGGCCTCTGTTCTGTGGATGTACGTGAGTGTATGCTGGTGGCTCCACCCACTGAGTGGGCTTGCGTAGCACTATGACTCATCCCCCCTCTTCAGAGGCTTGATGGAATTCAACACACACAAACACACTGGTTCAAATACATTACGCAGGATGAGCTTTAGTACATGCAGACCTGGATAATATTATAGTACACTTTACTGTCTCCTATACTTGCAAACATTTTCAGATATCTGCCAGATAATAAAATCAGTGTGTGTATGTTCAAATAAACAAAAGACAGGCATGAAACAGTCTCATACATATTACTGAGAGGTACGTGTCTCTGTGGTAATTTAGAAAAGCATCCTGACATTAACATCAGCCAGAAGCACTAGAAGAACTGGGTCCTAGTTATTTCTCCAAAGGCTGAATGCTGACTACAGCTCTTGCAAACATCAGACTCTCTGAGCCAGTCAGACATGTTGTTTTTGCTCTGGCTAGGGATTAAGTTAGAATGCTAATAATGAGGGGCTTTATAGGGGCAGGATGAGAACTGGACAACTGGATGTGCTTTAAGTATGGACTATAATGTTTGACAACAAATCGAGCTGAGTTAGAAAAGTGAGGGCGCACTGTTCTTGCGTGTGACTCATCGGTTTCATCTGTTGAATCTTCCATCATACATGTGGGTGTGCAGCGGCTGCAGTCACAGTCCTGTTGATTAGATGCGCAAGCTTTGTTAAAGTGCTTAGTGGTGCCGACTCCTCTGATCAAAGTGTTGTTTTGATGCAGGTCAATGGACATCAGATCATGGATGAGCCCATGGAGGAGGGAGAGTCTTTCACGCACTGTGTAAGTACCAAAAACTGCCTTTGATTTGAAGTGTTTGTGTACTCACTGTGACATAAATGCATCCGTGTGGTTGTTTCACACTCATACCGTGTGTGTAGGATGAGGGGACATATAAGGAGATTCCCATCACCCACCATGTGAAAGAGGGCTGTGAAAAAGCAGATCCATCTCAGTTTGAACTGCTCAAAGTCCTTGGCCAGGGCTCTTTTGGCAAGGTGAGAAAAAGCATTACTCCAAATTAAATGATTTCATCTCTGTGTCCACAGACATTTACATAATTCCAAAATCTCCCCTTGTACTCCCAGGTGTTCCTTGTCAGGAAGATTGTGGGTCCAGATGCTGGTCAGTTATATGCAATGAAAGTTCTAAAAAAGGCATCTTTGAAAGGTAAAGCTGTTTCGTTTTGATATGAATCCACCTTTGCATGAAACATTGTTCAGCATGTGATTTTTCATGATTAACATGGTTTTCCTATTCTCTTTGTTGTTTCCAGTCAGGGACAGAGTTCGCACTAAGATGGAGAGAGACATTTTAGTGGAAGTCAATCATCCCTTCATAGTGAAATTGCACTACGGTAAGATAATGGGGATTAGAATGAAAGTGATGGGACATTTGATCATAAGTGTTTCTGCCCTATTTAGGTCTTACCCACACTAATGCGGGTATTTTTGTGCAACAAACACTTTGCTCTTATCAACACTCGCTTAGGCACTTGCATGTCGCTGAGGCCACTCAGAGTAAAGCACCCTGCAAGAAACTCTGATTTATGTTTGTACAAAACATTGATTCACTCATGCCCGTTGTTTCTTGTGTAATAAACACATGCCTGAAACAACAAGAGTGGATATGTACGAGTTGACGTGTAGTTTGTACTAGAGCTGATGTTGACACACAAAAGCTTCAGTGCTTATTATGGGCTTCTCTGGTCTTCAATTTGTCATTGATTTAGACTTTATTGATACCTGCTGGGCTGGGAGGCTTATTACAGCATTTTTAGTGGATTATACATAAACATTTTATAATTAAATGTTTTATATATGTTACAGTTTTCTATTTATATTCAATGGAGGAGGTAAATATCCATCTGTATTAGGTGAAGACGAGACACTTCAAGATGAAGTTCCGTTTATTTGGAAATGTTGATCTGCGTAACAGTCACAATATTTTATGCTTTAACAATTAACATGGTATTGAGAAACCCAAAGGATAAAGGCTTCATTCAATCACTTGTCGATGTTACATGTAATATGTCTGTTTTAAAATAAAAGCATCATTATTATTAGAGTTTTCAGAATAAAGAGCTATGAAGCCACACCAAAGATACCAGTGTATTTGATTGTAGAGATATGAACTGAACTTTTTCATGCCGATGGCCCGAGGGATTTATGTGACTAGAGGGAGGAAAACGTTTTAAAACTGATGAAGCTGCATATGTCAACCTTTAACCCAAACATTTAATTTTTTTTCTCTTCTGTCTGAATACAATGACCTTGGTGGTAAATCTCTGACTTGTTCTCTTTGCTCCTCAGCCTTTCAGACAGAAGGGAAACTGTATTTAATACTGGACTTTCTCAGGGGAGGGGATGTATTCACTCGCTTATCCAAAGAGGTAAGATGACATTCTGTTTCCTTACATCCCATAACCCTTTTTCATTATTATTTTAATCCCCAAGTGCTGTTAAAAATATGTCAAAATCAGCTCCACACATGCTGGGATGGCTTTTATTTCTTTAATAAACCCTAAGGCATTGTTAAAATGACAGCTACAAATGCACAGGTGCAAAATGTGTGTGTGTGTGTGTTTTAAAGAAGAAAAAGTACTGCCAAGTCATTAGTCACTTCTGCTTTTGCCTTTTTTTTTTAATTTCAAATTCAAATCATGACTTGAAATCCTCATGGAGCACTTTTCTTAGCATCTTTATTCGCTTTTAGATCATCAGTTGCCTGTCAGTTACAGGCTCAGATCGGTTTCTTTCTTCTGCTTTCTGGGAGCTCAAACAATGTCTGATTGTTCTCTAGATAGACCTTGTGTTGAAGGCATGTCTGAGAAGCAAAGCGATTGCTGCTGGCAATGTCAAATCAACAGCTTGCTGAATTGTGTAATCTATTTGAGATGTTGGTATCGTGACAATAATAATATTCTGTTTTCTCTGTTTGTGGTTACTGAAGTTTTTGTTGTTTAAATTTGTGTTGTTTTGTTTTGTTGTTTTCATTTCTTCTGCTGAATTTGTCTTCTTCTTCGTCTGAGTTCAGAGAGTAAATTTGTCCAGTTCTTATCAGGTTATGTTTACAGAGGAAGATGTGAAATTCTACCTTGCAGAGCTGGCCCTGGCCCTCGACCACCTGCACAACCTGGGCATAGTTTACAGAGATCTCAAGCCAGAGAAGTATGAACCTTGTTCTTTTCACCTCTGACCTTTCACACTCTATCTCCAAATTGCACATCATTCCCTAGTGATGAAAAGACCAACATGGCTTCAGTTTCATTTTAGTTCCCGTGTAGACATCTGCTTAGATTTAATTTAATTGCTGTGGTGGATTGTTCCCACTATTTATTTCCATCATTTGAATTTATAACAACATATGTTAATTACCTACGCTTTTATCATAAGCTGTTCATAAGACTGCAGACATTTTTGTGGCTTAAATAATGTCACTAGCTGTGGCCAGAGACATGTCTGTGTCGGATATAAAATACTTCAGTTGTAATGAAAATGCATCATGAAAAAGTATCTATATCATAATACTGAATGGGCTCAGAGCATCTGTATGTGCACAGTTCTGAGTAATTGAGACTTCTTTAACTGGTGAATTTGGTATCTACAGTTGAGGAATATTCCACATCTCCACATTAATTATATTGGCAAGTTGATAGGACCAATATTTTGTGAGATATTAGTAATTTTGGAATACAATAGCTACACAATCACATTGCTATGTCCATTACAGTTTAGAGGAAGCACAGTACCATACCGCATGAGTGGAAATTAAGTTAAAAAACGGAAATGATGCATTTACTAAATTCAGTTTCTAGATACCTGTATTATGTGGACCCATGTTTCCCATGGGTCCACGTGCTATTTTAAAATATCGTCATATTATACGGCGTATTATGATAAATATGCATTCATTAAGTCTTGACATAATAGTCTCAGCTCTTCAACCGGTGGATTTCAGGCTTCAATAATTTTGTGTTTATCAAAAGTCAAAGCAGGACGTTGTTCAGATTTGTTATTGGGTTAGAAATGAAAGATTCTTTACATGTTCTCTATATAAAGCCAAACCCTACTGCAGTGATACTAGGAGTGTCAGATATGCGGCCCACGGGTCAAAACTGGCCCGCCAAAGGGTCCGATCTGGTCTGCAGGATGAATTACAAAGTGTAAAAATAAACAGTGAAGGATGTCAAACTCATTTGAATTCTGATGAATTTGATGTCAAGTGGAATAATAAGATAAACAATCACTCAATTTTCTTTTTGGTTTAATATGAAAACGTTAGTATTCCATTTTGGACACAGTGGTTAACACTTGTGCCTCACAGAAAGAAGACCTTTCTTGTGCCATTCGCATGTTCTCCCCAAGTCAGTGTGGGGTTTGTCCAGGTAATCCAAAGACATGCACTGATAGATTAATTGGTTAATCTAAATTATCCGTAGGTGTGTGTGATTGTATGTGAGCCCTGTGATGAACTGGCGAGTTGTACATTGTGCAGCCTGCCTTAGCCCTTAAGTAGCTGGGATAGGCTCCATGTGACACCCATGATCCTAGTGAGGATAAAGTGGGTTCAGAAGATGGATGGATTCTTCTTTCTGTTTTAGTGCAAAAACCCCCCATTGAATTATGAAAACCTTTATATTAACAAATTGTACTTCAACAATAAAATGTGAATATCCTGAACAAATATGAATAGTATTAAATGTCTGTGTGAAAATTGAGCGCACTTTTAACAATATTCTGCTTTTTACTAAATGTTTTGTGCCTTTTTGTAGATTCAATCCATAATGTATTTTTTATAACTGATAAATTGAGGCATAACATTGTTAAAATTAATCTTATTTTTCTTAGGAAATGTCAGTTGTTGTTTTTTTTCAGGCTATTCACATCTTTTTTTTTTTAATTCGGACAGTTTATAAATGTAAATATTTTCGTCGTTTAATGTAAAAAAAAAAAGTGCACTAAAAGAAAGAAAAATGTGGTGTGGTTATAATTCATTGGTTATTCTTTTATTATTTCACTGATCCAGCCCACTTGAAATTAAATTTAACTGAATGTCACCCCTGAATAAGTTGGATGTCCTTGGTGTGAAGTACGATGAAATTTGTAACTGCTGTCCTTAATACGTGAGCCGATTTAGGTATAATCAACCCATAGTTGTCAGATTAGTCCATTATCAGCAGGTCACGACCTCTGTGGATGACGGACTTAGGACGAGCCTGTGTCATGGGTTTTCTATTTTTTCAGAGGGCTTGTAGTAAAATATCAACTCTTCAAGGTGGTGCAGTTTCATTGGCTGCTGATGTATTTCATATTGTGGATCTGACAAGATAACTGACCTGCTGATTTTGCCTCATTGACACAAAGTATTTGAAGCTCATCTCTGTGAAAACCCTGTCTTTCAGCATCTTACTTGATGAAGCTGGACACATAAAGTTAACAGGTTTGTTTTCTCACTCTATGTTAAGTCAATGTCGTCGTATAATGTGTGGATTTTACCATTAACATTTGTTACCCTTGACTCACTGTGTGCAGATTTTGGCTTGAGTAAAGAGTCAGTAGATGCTGATAAGAAGGCATATTCATTCTGTGGTACGGTGGAGTATATGGCCCCTGAGGTGGTCAACAGGAGAGGACACACACAGAGTGCAGACTGGTGGTCTTTGGGAGTGCTCATGGTACGCACACTCTACTTGCAGTTGTTCATCTAATGCCTACATTATAAGGAAAGATGTCACATTTATGTTTGCTTTTTCTGTTGGCAGTTTGAGATGCTAACGGGGACGTTACCATTCCAAGGGAAAGACCGAAATGAGACCATGAACATGATTTTAAAGTGAGTCTTTCTTTGAATATCGATGTTATCAGTGGTTAACAAGTATTCAGAAAATGCTTAATCTCAAGTGTCTATGACAACCCGAATTAGAGCCAATAATGTAATTTTGAACTTTCTGCTAAATGCGACCTTGACCTTTGACCTTTATTCAAATGGATCATTGCATCTAATGCGCATTAGCTATATGTACAGTATATGCCCATGTAATTTCATGGTGATATCACAAGTATTCATTTAGTTATAGCACGATATGTCTGCGGTCACACAGATGTCATCATCATCATCTTCAACTTTTATTGCAGACTCAAGGTCCAGATGAAAAAAGAGACATACATATGTACCCACATAAAAAGAGAAAGAGGATAGGGATAAATAATAAAAACATCATTAAAAAACATAGATTAATAAGACAGCCTGATTACAATTAATGTGTAATTCTCACTGTTTCTCTCAATGTCTCTTTTCATCTGCTGCCTTCGTCCTTCTCCTGCCATCTAGAGCTAAGTTGGGGATGCCCCAGTTCCTCAGTCTGGAGGCCCAGAGTTTGCTGAGAATGCTGTTTAAACGTAACCCAGCTAACAGACTAGGTAGGTGTGTCACAGCTGATTGTGTGCATGCGTGTATATAGGACTGGGTGTCACTGAAAAGCTTTGGTTTCCATCCTATGACTTTAAACCAGAAAAAGTCTATTGATTCCTTGGTTTTCATGAAGCAAATTTCAATGTAGTTTTAGAGACACACTTGTTAAAATAATGAATTTAGAGTTCATTTAAATGCCATGTATGTGACCCAGGTGACTGTATGAAACCTAGTTAATTATAGTTTAGGGCTGATATTTGAGTAATGACTTCAGTATTGCAATGCATCTGCAGAGAAAATCCATAATTTCCAATTTTCAGATTAGCCGAAGATACTGGAATATTTTTTTAAGATCATTATAATCAAACATTTCAGCATCTAACAATATGTAAAAACAATATTTTAGGATAATGTCGTTTCCATAGATGCAGGATTCTGTGATTTGTTATTATATATTATCTAGATATTATACAGATATACCAGGAATTCTGGACACTATTCACTATTCCTATTCTTTTCAAATTTTACACACCTGTTCCTTATCACTAGGACACAAGCAGTTCACAGTTTGATGGCAGAATTAAAAATTTGGGAATTTTTTTAAATATACACTTTTTCAAAATTTCAACTTAGGTGGTTTCCCATACATCATTCTTCCAGTACTTTGAAAATGTCACACACATGGGCTTTACATGTATACTTGCATTGTTTTTTAAACAATTTTTGAAATGTTTTTAAAAACTTGGGGAGGCAGGGTATCAGGCAGCTGGAGGGGTAAAGTGCAGTTGGACAGGGGTATTGATAAGCTCAACTTACTTTTTCACTGGTTTGAATTAGGGTTGAACAATCTATTGTTTTGGACTGAAAATTTGGGTTCGTCAAAGCTGCATTTTTTTTGCAGTTCTTCTCACTTTATTTTGTCAACAATTTTTAATTTTACTTTTTTACATCAGCCTTAACCAATGACAGATACAGGACACCAATATTTGGAGTGAAACTGATATTTTTTTCTCTGTCAAATGAAAACAAATGTCAATAAATTTTTAATTACAGTTAGTAATAAATAGTGAGTTAAACTGATAAATATGACCAAACATACACCCTCTTTTTTTATACCATGTTCTTGTTTTTCTTCCTTTTTCCTTTTTTTTCTTCATTTTTTTCTTGTTTTTCATTTTTGGTTTTATTTTTCCACCTGTTTTCTTCTTCCCTTTTCCTCTTTTTTTCCCTCTTTCTTCTGTCTGTCAGTAAATCATGGCAGGGTATGGCATTTATCCTTTGAATGGTATCGTTTCTGTGATTGATTTGAAGAAAATTGTGAATTCAATTGAAATCACAATATCTTCCAAAAAAATCAAAGTCAATTTTTTCATAAAATCGTTCAGCCCTAAATTTGAATTATTTTGCTTTACAAAAATCTTCAACAGTGAACATAGTTTTTTTTTTATTAATTTAGGTATATTTGTAGGTATATTTTTTATTATTCTATGGTACCAGTGATGCGCAGGTCAGTATAAATGACCCACAAACGACCGTTTTTGTTTTTTTTTAACTCGCCCGCAATTCGGACCGCAAGAAATATATTTGAATAAGGATGCACGGTCAGGTGCATCCTTTTCAAATATATTTTCTCGACCCACATTTTTAAATAGTAGCCATAGGTCTTTATGAACATCAAATGACCTTACTCACATACTTGCATTTATTTCCTCATTAAAATTCAATGTCATTGCTGGTAAATTAATATGTTGAGAAAATATGTTTGTTATCAACATTCAAAACTTATCAATATGCACCCAAACACCCAAAGAACCATTTGAACCCTGTTTCCATCATCTTTACAAATCTCAGTGAATGTGTCCCAAACCTTACTTTATTTGTTTGTATGTTTCCGGAGCTTCCACTCTCCCAATTTAATTTTTTCTCTTGCTCCCTCCATACCATAGGATACTGACGACGTTGTACATCACCTTCACGGAAATTCAGTCAATAAAGTGTATATTAATAATAGAAATTTGTACCTAATATTAAAATTACAGTGATTTACCAGGTTATTTTAATGTTTATCTGAAACGACAAACAACCCAACCGACCATAACCCGAATATCATTACAAATATTTTTCAATGACCCCCAACTGCAGATGACCACAGGCACTCACTCACTTTGGGTCAGCCTCCGCATCACTGTACGGTACATAACATAAGCCATAATTATTTTTCTTAGAATAAATTATAGCTGGAGACTGCACATCAAATAATAAAGATAGACACAATCTGGGTAAATGCAAGTTAAAACTGTAGAAAAGAATGAGAGGGACAGGAGAATGGATTAGTGTATGTCCTGGAAAGGTCCTGGAATATCATTTCAGGGATAGAGTGGGAATCCTGATATTATCCCAAAAAATAATTTGTGTTATCATAGTACTGATGCCCAGTCCTTTCTATATGTGTGTGGCATATGTCGACCTGTTGAATAAATTAACATGAGGCGGGTTAAACCTGCTTGGCTTGACTTAGCATTTTTTGACTCCACTTCAATCATATGCTGAAAACCACTGAGACATGGAGCGAAAAAGTGTGAATGTGTTGATCCTTTGAAAACAATGAAAGTCAATGTGCCAGGTTCACTGAGCCAAAGGGATGTGTGTCTTTAGGGGCTGGGCCAGACGGCGTGGAGGAGATCAAACGGCACGCTTTTTTCTCGACCATCGACTGGAATGTGAGTGTACACATACACACACACACACACACACACACACACACACACACACACACACACATATATACTGTACGCCTCTTGGTAGCATTTCACACAGCACATGTAACTCTCCAACTTCTGTTGAGGATTCACACCTAACAAACGGTTGGCTCTGTGACCACTGGCCACCAGTCTTGGCCACACTAGCTCTGTGTGTATGCATGTGTGTGTGTGTGTGTGTGTGTGTGTGTGTGTGTGTGTGTGTGTGTGTGTGTGTGTGTGTGTGTGTGTGTGTGTGTGTGTGTCTGGGCAAAGGGCCAGTCTTAACTGTGTGAGTGTTTAAGAGCCAGCAGGATGCTATTGGCTTGACCATGTTATCGAGGGGTGGGAGGGGGTTAATCTGGGATGGGAACTGGGTTTCCCTTCCACATATGTTCACACACTCCAAACAGGCTGTGGTCGCATTTCAACATGAGTGTGTGTTTTCCTCAGAAACTGTACAGGAGAGAGCTGCAGCCGCCTTTCAAGCCGGCAGCAGGTAAACCGGATGACACGTTCTGCTTCGACCCTGAGTTCACTGCTAAAACTCCTAAAGGTAAATATACACCTACTCACGCACGCACACGTGTTCAGCTCACATGTTGTTTGTGAGCCTCGAAGCAACAGCCAGTCTTTGCAGCCATGGAAACTGCAACTGAGCGCTGACTACAACTGCAATGAGCAGCTCCAAAAAATGTAGTGGGTGTCGGTATGTCGATCTGTCTAAATGATGAATTGTCTTTGTGTTTTAGACTCCCCAGGTATCCCTCCCAGTGCAAACGCCCACCAGCTCTTTAAAGGCTTCAGTTTTGTTGCCCCGACCCCCATGGATGAGAACAAGAGCTCACCGCTGCTCAGCATACTCCCTATAGTTCAGGTGAACAATATGCAAAGGTTAATTAATACCATATTAACTTAAAAATACAAAAAGAGATCCCTACTTCTGCTTTTGTAAGAAGCCTATTTACTAGCCACAGTTAACACTAAATAATAATTCCTTTATTATTTGGAGTAGGTTATTGTCATTTTAATTTTAAACATGCTACTGTTTATAAACATCTACAGAGGTTTGATTTTCAGGCAGCACCTTCATAAAAGCTGATTCAAAACTGTGTTGGAAGAGGCAACTATACACCTAATAGGACATTAAATGTGGTTTGATGATTATCATGAAAACATTTCGTTGTTAAAGTCCTTTAAATACACCTCTAACGGTCTTTCGGTTTCACTGCCTGAAAATATAAAAGCCTATTTTTAGCTACGTGGTAAATGGTGGTTCCTTTTTTATTTGCATGATAAAGAACTGAAGTACAATTAGATCAATGCAACTTTACTGATCCATTAGTTCTGGTCGTCTGGACTACAGATAGAACATTTCTAACACTAATAGTTATGTTACACAGACGCGTTATAACAAATAATATAGTTAGAATATTTTTATTTAAATCATATCGGTAAATTAACTTAGTATTTCAGCTGTTTGCTTTGACATGGAGTGATTATTTATCTATCGTTCTTATTTCAGCATTCTGTTAATCTCCTTTCAATATTTAAAATTTTTTTAGGAATGAAGCAATAATACATTAAAACAAATGTCAGTTTCTTCGCATTACATTATTTTGCCATCCTTGGATGTCATAAAAACAACGACTGTCACAAACCAGCTGGGTGTATTTCTTGTAATGTATTTCTTGTACAAATGTAAGACTGTTTGACAAACACACAATGTTCTCATTAATATACAAGACCAACGGTCTAGAAATGGTTCAAAGTCAGTTCAAAGTCCTTCATCTCTTTGAAGGTGACGGACTTTGGCATTTTTATTTAAAACTTACATTTTTTAATAATGATTTCTGAGGTTTTGGAGTATAAACGGTTCTATATGCAGCGTATGTTGCACCTGCAGAGGTTCTCCCTTGGGTACATATAATATAGCCCTGGTTTGGAATCACTGAACATGACACCAGAGATTGCAAAATAAAATATAGCTGTAATTATCTTCTAATGGTTTTTCTGTGCTGCCGCAGACCCACACGAGCTCAGCACTGCTCTACCTACATTCACTCATTTTATGCTCCATTTTAGCAGCATTTCTTTCTCAGTCACCAGCAGATTTGTGTTAATTTAATTGTATTTCTGTCTTTTACTCAATAAAAGACAAGCTTTTGTGTGAGTTTGACCCAAAAAGATAAAGTAATACTTAAACTGGCATATTTGTGTAGTGATATTGTGACACTGGAAATTCACATTTGAATGAATTAGTGTAGAAATGGCCTGTGAAGAACACCCTGCTGCTGTTACCAGAGAGCATTTATATTTGTACAGTACACCTAACGGGATGTAATAGTTTGGTGGTGTTTCCTTCCCAGATGCATGGAGGCTCAGCCAAGTTCTCTGATCTGTACGAGCTGCAGGAGGACATTGGGGTTGGCTCTTACTCCATTTGTAAACGCTGTGTACACCGAGTCTCTGCCATGGACTATGCTGTGAAGGTAACCATACGCTGCACGAACACATAAAGATGATTTCTCGGACTAAAATGATGAGTTCAACTTCAGTGCATATTAAAAAAAAAATAATTTGGTAGCACTGATGAACATTCTGTCCTCAAGCCTTAGTAGCACAAGTAAACAAGCTTGTTTTTCTCTGTGCAACACCATTCGTTATCATCATCGCCCCACTGCTTACTCACACACTTACTCATAGTTACACCTGTGAAAAATTCACCACACTCATTTATTGGCAGAGGAGTCAGACTGGAGCTGCTGGAGCCAAACTCATGTAAGCAGGGAACCATGAGAGATGCGCAAACTCTACCCACTGATTTTGCTACCAGTTAAAAACACCAGCTTCTCATATTAAGGGGAGCAGTGACCTGGAGTGCAGGAGTGTGTGGTATGATGAGTATTAACTACAGGCGGATTATTTCACTGTAAAGTGTGTTACATTGGCATGAAGGTCAGGTGCTGTAAAATACACACTATGTCCTAGACTGCACTCATTCACATATTCTCCCCAAAACAACTCTGTCATCGTGACCTTCATATTACAAAACATTTCTACACAGACACAAAAATTGCACCCATTAACACTGACCTGGTTCTTAGCACACATACACGTGTGTTTTCTGTTTATAAAGTAGTGCAGTTACAGTGTGGAAAAATGTGTTTGAACACCCTTAAAATTGTACATAATATTATACAATATCATGAAATATTTGAATAAAAAGCTTTTTTTGTGTTTCAGAAGATGTGGCTGCATCAGGCAGAAACATACACATAATTTAATTGAAGTGTTAAAAAGAAAAAAATAACAAAATCTAAATTCTTGACAGTTTCAACATGTCATGTTCTGATCCTGGATGTGTTTCATTATCTACTGAAATAGTTTTGACTTTGATAGAACAGTGTACATGCAGAAGTGAACGTGTGGGTTTGGAACAATACTTCATAGAATTTAATGACTGAAGAAGGATTCTTAATGTCATACATTACAAATGAATGGGATGTCCAAAAACTTTTTTTCCACCACTGTCTGTCAACTTAAGGGAGGGACATTTTACTTTTTTTTTTTCAATGGAATTTTTCATTTTCTACATAAACTGTAAATGTGTCTTGGGTCTGAATTCTTCATTAGTTCAAATCCACAGGTTCATCTTCAGAACTATTTCTGAGTAATGACACCAGAAAGGTAATTTTGAGCGCTGGTCCTTTAAATGCACATGACCCACTTCAGGCCCCGCCCCCTCCAGGTGGTTGGCTGTGCTGCTCTGTCTCATTCAATCAACAACTGAATATTTTAGGTAAACTTCTCAAAGTTTGGACATATTCTTAGCACGGACTGCAACCACTGCAGCTGACAAACAATTATGTCATACTCTGAGAAATGCTCATCAGAAGTCTTGACCTGATATGTGCAAATGTCGTTAAGTAACTAGCTGTAGACGTAATAAATGAAGCAGGAATTGAAACATATACTTGATTTTTTTCCAAAATGAATCTAAAGAGAGCTTTGCAGCAGCAGGAGGGTTGAAACTCAAATTCTTTGAAAGTATTATGATCCAAATACACAAATTAACAAACCAAAGACTAATAAAAGTGGGTTTAATAAAATATGACTTCTTTAAGTTGTAAACTTGTTGAACCAGTAGTTAATGCTGTTGATGTTTGTGGTAAATGTTTCTTTCACAAAACAACAGTGAGAATAAACAAATGTGATGCACTGTCAACATTCTACATACACACATAGATCCAATAACCCTGAACCGTGTGTGTGTGTGTGTGTGTGTGTGTGTGTGTGTGTGTTTCATAAAGCACAGTGTCAGGATAACCAAAGTCTGTTTATTCCATAGATGTAGTGACATTTGTCCCGGTGTCAGATATTGAGCAGGGTTCCCACAGAGTCTTGAATTTGCAAGTCTGCATTTAATACTTTAAAAAGTCTTTAAAAGGTATTAAATCCAATATGGTCGGGCTTAATTTATGTTGCCATAAAGTTGTTGGCTGTATTGTGTATAAATCTGTCTGGGAATGCTGAAAAAAGTAGCATTAGTCGAGTCAGTACCAGCCATTCCAACCCAACAGTTTATATTGAAGTCAGAACCAATTATCACTAACTTTGCAGCCCCCAGTGACAAATGACTCACAGCGTTGCAGTAAATAACTACATTTTACTAAATGCTGCGTCACAAATCTTTGCTCGTATGGCCATGAAATAGCCTAAGAAATGAACATTACATTTTTTTCTGAATAGTTTTAAAAAGGTCTTAAATGTAACTTGTATAAAACCTGTAGGAACCCTAATTAAGACTCATTGTTACTTGACCAGCATTAAAATAAATAGTTTGTTCCACTGTCAGCGCCTTGTCATCATCATTTTGAGAATAGTTATACTCTTTCATGATATGTGCCTTCAGAATCAAACATGCTATTAAACATTCATTTATAATGACTAATGCATAGTTTTATTGTTCTCCATTGATTGAGGCAGAATAAATGTGCAGAGGAAATGAAAAAAATGTTTTAAATGACTTCAAATCACAGAGAAAGAGTAGGTTATTTATGCTGGCTTCATAAATTACAGACATAGAATCACAGACGACCTTCACCATTAGAAAGTACAGGAGGTCCACAGTTAGTGCCAGAACTGTACAAAGGAGACTTTAGATCCTAAGATGTTATTTATGTGTGTGGATTAAAGAGTCAAGTGTAGATAAAAATGATACACAATGTATTCATTTTAGTGTGGGTCCAAGAGCCACTAGAAACCAGAATGAACAGAGGAAGTAACCTTTGCTCACTACATCTGAGGACTGTGGGTTTGAAATACTTTCACGACAATAGAGGTTTGTATTGGCTTAGGAAACTATAGCCAGCGAGTCTTTTTCTTAAAGGGTTTCTAGACTTTGACATGAACCTTCTCTTTAATATGGTCAGTGCATCTGACTGGACAGCAGAGGGCAGCACTGGTCCACACCACCACATTATTATGGTACACTGACTCTGGCCTTTGTCTGTTTTCACTCATTCAATCAAGATGTTATTGATATAGCACTTCATCATAACTCATTTTAACTCACTCGGTTATCTCATGACACTATACATTTAGAGCTGGTCTAAACCAGTCTCTTGAGCAAATTGACAGACAACAGAATCCTGCAGGAGTGAACACTTGGTGACAGTGGAAGGATATCAGACAGAAACCTGAAGCAGACCCTGACTCTGGAGGATTGGATGTCTGACATGGCCAGTTGGGGCTAAAGGGGTCATATTTGGCGAAACCCATTTTTACCTCCGTGAAGGAGGTTATGTTTTACCTCACATTTGTCTGTTTGTTTGTTTGTCAGCAAGATAACTCAAAAGGTTATGGACGGATTTTCATTAAACTTTCAGAGATGATTCGTAATGTGTCAAGGAAGAAACCATTACATTTTGAGCTATAAAGGTCAAAGGTCAAGGTCACAGTGAAGGTCAACACATAAGTGGTGATATCTCAGAATCCAGAATATACAAAAATACAAAAACTAGAATAACTACCAATAACTAGCACAAATACACACACTGTTAATACTTTTACTCCAAATACAAACACCACCAGTGGATATACTATCACTGCGGATGTTGGTACCAGCAATAGATTTAGTTTGTGTTTTGTTGGTTTGTTTTGACTAGGGTTAGGGTTAATCTCTGTCTGCGTTTCATGTTTTCTCAGATTATAGACAAAAGTAAACGGGATCCATCTGAAGAAATTGAAATCCTGATGCGATATGGGCAGCATCCGAACATCATCACTCTGAAAGACGTAGGTAGCATTTGTGTGTATGATATGAGTGTGACTGCTGGAAGTTGGTGCGTAAGTATCTAATGATTCTTTATGTCTTCTTTGTGACCCAGGTGTATGATGAGGGCAGGTATGTTTACGTGGTGACGGAGCTGATGAAGGGAGGGGAGCTACTGGACAAAATCCTCAGGCAGAAGTTTTTCTCTGAGAGGGAGGCCAGTGCCGTGCTCTTCACCATTACTAAGACTGTCGACTACCTCCACTGCCAAGGGGTGAGAGGCCTCGTCTGGACCCACATGGGGGAGCAGTGTCCTCCTCAGCGGTTCACAGTTAATCTGGTCCTGCTCTAATTTTGATCCAGTCAAAGTCAAGATATTTCAATTATTATGAATCTCATACTCGTATACTCATACTTGAGCTTCAGTATTGACGTGCACTGGACAAACATCTAAATCTTACCAAGTGTATTTTTCTCATTTCTAGTCAAAATATCTCATCCCACTTAAAACTAGAAAAGCACAAAGCACAAGGCAGACCCTCCTCCCTTTGAATGAAGAGAGGTCTGCCAAGGAGGTTATGTTTTCCCTGGTGTTTGTCTGTCTGTCTGTTTGTCACCAACATTACTCAAAAAGTTATGGATGGATTTTAATGACATTTTCAGGATGTGTTGGGAGTGTGACAAGGAACGAATGATTACATTTTGGTGGTGGTCCGGAAGAGATCCTGGATTCTGGATCACTTTGAAATTTTACATTGTGGTAAACGGAGAATACATTTCAAAGTGATCCAGAATTCAGGATATCTTCCAGATCACCACCAAAATGTGGTGATCTCATTCATTCCTTGTGACACTCCCAACACATCCTGAAAATGTTATCAAAATCCATCCATAACTTTTTCAGTAACGTTGCTGACAGTCAAACTCCACCAAAAACATAGTCTCCTTGGTGGAGGTAATAAAAAGACACAATCACCTAAAGAGTAAATTCTCAGTAAGATATAAAGAACTTTTTTAGGCAATAGATGTTGAAAATATTATTTCCACAAATCTAACCAAGATAATTTTTTCACAGATTTATTTGCTTGAATTAAGCAAAACATTTATTGAATTAAGTAAAACAAATCTGCCAATGGAACAAGTGAAAGATCAATTCTTATATCTGACTGAATAGTTTCTCTTTAAGTCATTACGCTTAATTTTTAGTGTGTATTTTAAGTATTTGGACTAAAAATGAGAAAAATACACACGGTAACACTTGCATTTTTTCAGTTTAGTGTTGTTTTTTCACTTATTTTGACATGGGTGACAATAGCAGACTGGATAGCACTCAGATCTCACAGCATGACGGTCCTAGGTTCCATTACACTGAGTTTACATTTCCCATGGGTTGTTTAGAGGGATACCGATGTCTTCCCACCATCCAATGATATGCACTGATAGGTTAACACTCGGATTCTGCCAGGATTCTGCAACTGCTAAATGATCATCATATTAATTTTGACTGTTCTGTCATTATTTATGTATAATATTATTTATGTATAATTTTGATTATTATTAAAAAGATCTAAGAATAAATGGATGGAATAAGTAAAAAACACATCAAGACAAAACTATAATGAGTGTAATTGGTGCTTTCACTGAATATTTCCTCATCATTTGAGCAAGCACACCGACTCTGTCCTTGGTTCTATTGTAGTATATAACAGTCTTAAGTTTAGCTATTTGTGCTGTTGACAGCTGTGTGAAAAGTGCTTTGAAAGGAGCCGTTTTCCCATGGTTTGCATTGATACACTGTCATGTTTCAGCTCCTCTATAGTGTGCAGGGCCCTTTGCTGAAATAGGACACCCCCTGTAAACAGCGTGCAGTAAACCTGACTGCTATGTTCATTCGAGGTAGTAACACTGAGGCCAGGCCTGGTGTGGCTAATGCTAGGCTTAGTGAGTCCAGAACAACACGCCAAGCAAAAATATTTTTGTTGCTAGGTGGGTTCGTCTAGTTTACTGGGCTAGGGAACTAATACTAATACTAATGATATCTAAACATGAAGCTCCGATATCCTTACCTGTCGTCTCGCCCTCCACAGGTGGTCCATAGAGACCTGAAGCCCAGTAACATCCTGTACATGGATGACTCGGGGAATCCTGACTCCATCAGGATATGTGATTTTGGTTTTGCCAAGCAGCTTCGAGGGGGAAATGGCCTGCTCCTCACTCCCTGTTACACTGCCAACTTTGTGGCACCAGAGGTGAGACAGAGTATTTAGAGAATGCCTAATCTCGCTCCTATTTTGCACCAATCTCGAGTTTCTATGACAACCCATTCTTGAATTAAAGCCAATAATGTGATTTTGACCTTTCTGCTCAATGCAACCTTGACCTTTAACCTTTACTCGAATGGATCATTGCATCTAATGCGCATTAGCTATATGTATATACCCATGTAATTTCATGGTGATATCTCAAGTATTCATTGAGCATGATACGTCTCTGTGGACACACACACGCACACACACACACACAGACAGACACACACAGTGATTACAATAATCTCTCCCGACCAATGTTGGGTGAGATTAAATATTCTCGCCCATCCTTGAATGTGTGATGCAGAAACACAGAGCAGAGCTGTATTTTAGTCTCAGTGAAGGAGAGACTGTAACACTTTGTCATTCTCTGTTTGTCTCTGTCTAGGTACTAATGCGGCAAGGTTATGATGCAGCCTGTGATATATGGAGTCTGGGAGTCCTACTCTATACGATGCTGGCGGGGTGAGATGACACTCAGGGACAGTTATTGGGGAGTTTTGACTAAATGGGACTGTGGTGATGAATCGTTGGGGTGTCCCGCTTTTTATCTTTTTAATCGGCCGTGAGCTACTGTTGAAGGTGCTGTCTTTGTTGTCTTTATTAACAGTTTCTTCAAAGATCATCCTTTACTTATAATGGAGTTATATATGGAAATGATTAAAGGTATAAATATAGTTTCTATTGAGCACTGATAGGAAGTCATACATGAACTTTGACCTTAACTGGCCTTTAAGGGTCAAACTCAAGATCACCAATGTGTACATTTCAAACAATATTCTTCTACCAAAACTACTGGTTGGATTCATTTTAAGTTTTTATGTAGCTTCATTAAGACAATATCTAGAATTTTTGTTCACAATTTTGAGAAATTGAGATGTATTTTATGTATTTGTGAAATAAAAGCAATTTCTCTTACTTATAATGGGCCATATTTTAATGGCGTATAACATGGAAATGATTACAGGTGTCAATATAGTTACTGCTGAGTATTAATAGGCAGTCATCTATGGATTAGTTGAGTTCTCCTCCAGTGAAAGTACCAGCCAGTTCTACTGGAAAATTGATCTCCTACATCCAGACCACAGGACTCTAATTGTGGCAAAACCTGACAACATCGCAAATTGAAGTTATATTGATTCTTGATAGAAGAAGATGAGATACAGGGACATTGGTTCTATTTTTACCTTTGTTCCTTCTTGTGCAGCTATATTTATCAGCCTGAAGATGATAGCAGAGCCACAATTTCATCTAGTTTGTTATAGTCTTGTTTTATTACATGACAGTAACAGACTATAAAATGTATTTCAGGGTCATTATGCCTTTTTCTCTAGTCCTCTCTTTTTTAATTTCAGGTACACGCCGTTTGCTAATGGGCCAAATGACACACCAGAAGAGATTTTACTTCGAATAGGGTCTGGAAAGTTCGCTTTGACTGGTGGCAACTGGGATACTGTATCAGACACCTCAAAGGTACACACACACTGACACATGGTTCATCTTTTTTTTAAATAGATATTATTTTAACAAATTTCAAAATATACCAGTTACACCCACATGTATAATGTTCTAGCATTCCACTTGGTCCTTAGTGATTAGTCATATGGTGATGTTGTAGAACAGGGATATATTAACTTAATGTGATATACCATTGAAAGTTTTAGTTTAGGCTTTTTTTTGGTCTTGGGACAAAAATAGTAAATAATCATGTTGGAGAAGGAAAAGATCATTGGTCCTCATTAGACCTGTGTAACTCCTGTGTTCCAGGACCTGCTGTCCCATATGCTCCATGTAGACCCTCACCAGCGATATACAGCAGAGCAGGTTCTAAAACATTCCTGGATAACCTGCAGAGATACGCTACCACACTTCCAACTCACACGCCATGAAGCACCACACCTGGTCAAGGTGAGCACACAAACCCAAAAACACAGAGTAGAGTTCACTTCAGTCAACATGATGATATGAAGTCATTTTAGTGTATTTACAATACACATGAACACTGAATATTACAATGAAATAACTAACTAGCACTAGATCCAACACAGCAGATGTGTCTGTCCTAATTTATACAACTTACCCAGGACTATTAAAGGAAAATTTAAATAATTTATTTTGAAAATGTTCAAAGTTTTGCAGGCTTTCCACAGTTATGAAACACTAAGAAAGCTCATGGAATCAAGTACATTTTGGAAATTTTTTAGTTTTATGTTCAGCTGTGCAAACTCCTGGCTTTTCTTTCAAATAAACTGTTAAGCAGATTAATATAGATAATCAATCAAATTGTATTTCTATGGCTCCACATCATAAATAATGTTGTCTCGTGACACTTCACATTTAGAGCTGGTCTCAGTCAGACTTAAGCCAGTTCACAGTCACACTCTCCATTCTGTCCTGGCTTTTCTCTCCCCAGTTGACTCAGTTAATATTGCGTCCCCTGCAGATTTGCTACAGGGTTATCTAAGGAGTAACTGGCCCTCAACATGGCTTCTCTTAATCTTGTGTATGCAGTGGTGCAGAGAGGCCGAGCTCCTTGTTGTTTCTGATAGAATCTAAAGCTGTGGTCACAGGTGAGAGGGTCAGAACACAGATCAACAGCCAAGTGGGAGTTTCACTTTGTAGTTCAAGTCTCCATTCAAAGCAAACAACATCATCTCCACACTCCTCTATATCATCCTCAGCACATTTATGATACAAAAGCTTCCTTGGTTTCATCATAGATCATTTACTAATGTGATCTAACAGATAAAGAAAGGAGATGGAGTAGGCTCTTACCTCTGGACCTTAGAGACAAACGTATATATTTGTGTTTGTTTCTAACCCACAAATACTGCAGACTGGAGCCCCTCTCCACCCCAGGCAGCACAAATGATGTCAGAAACCATGGATGGTGTCATCACACCACACTTACATTAGTTATTACATTACATATTATTACCACATTCCCTGCTTTGGTGATGCTGAGAGCAGACAGCCATCCTGTTTGTCATCATTAGTTTCACTATTGATCTGGTATGGATCTTCTTACTGCTTGTTTTTTCTTTTTGTAATTTATTGTCCTTGGAAAGTATATCAAAGGTAAGGTAGGTGATCTTGGAAAATGGTTCCTGCAAGCTATATTTTGAAAGTATACACAGCCATGCCTCTTCGTCAGCCCACCCCTCAAAACCACGTCTTCTAAAATACACGAACGCGCTGCTGTCTGGGACGATCACAGAGATTCAGGAGCATTCACCAGAACTTAACATCAATTATCATCCTAAATAACTAAACGATAATCAAAAGTCATCAGTTTGTGTCACATGAAGCTTAGCTAACAAAAGGTTTAGAAGTATGAAATAAACACCATGGGAAAACTAATGGATAAGGACAATAGTTTATGGTGTTAAACCAGCAGTTTACACTTAACAACACCTGCTGGTCAATATTTAAAATTTTCTCACTGATGGGGTGAATATGATACTCATAAGTGATTAGTATGTCCAAATATTATATAATCATAATGGTATCATCTTACCTATCCAGTAGAAACATGGTCACCTTACCCTTTTCCTTTTTCAGTTGACGTCAGCGCTGGAAAGTCGTAGTGATTACCACCCTTGTCCTGTTCTGTTCTTAGATCAGCTTCCTCATGGCTGTAGCTTTTTCAAACACAGTTTGTATTTTGGTTTTGCTGCTGGTTGTCGTCTTTTCTGCCATAGTTGTGCAGAAGGTGGTAGGAGGGGTGTGTGTGTGTGTGTGTGTGGGGGGGGGGGTGGACTGATATCAGAGTTTTCTTCTGGTTCCACCCTCTAGACTGGACTAACATATTTAGGGGGTCGTTTTGTAACATTTTATTTTAGTGTGTGACATGGGATCATGAGGAGGTTTTCAATCAATATGGTAAAAAAAAAATGTTCCAAAAAAGATCTCCCACCTTCAACTATAATTCATTAAATTGCTACATATGAATAGGACGATCACTGAGCTGAAAGTCTCCTTCCTTTTCTTCCTTCAGTTTTATCTAATAATGAGTTAACGCCAGCTTTATTACCTACCCTGAAAATGTTTACATTTTAAAATCTGTCCATACATTTTTGAGTTGTCTTGCTCACTAACAGACAAACAAACTCTGGCAAAAACATAATAATAAATATGTAAAGGCCTGGTACCTTCGGACAAATAAAGTCAAAGTTTTATTTATAGGAAGTCTTTAACTGATTACAGCACACACGTATGTCATTGCAAATTAAAACCAAGTGACTGTGCTGTTGGTTTCCAGGGAGCTATGGCTGCCACCTACTCAGCACTGAGCCAGAAGACGAGTCAGCCCGTGTTGGAGCCCGTGGCGGCGTCCAGTCTAGCGCAGCGACGCAGCATGAAGAAGCTCACCTCAACAGACATGTAGTAACACACCACTCACCCGCCAATGTTGACCTCATACTCAGTCAGGACTCCCATACGCAAACAGACATGTGTGCAAACGGACCCCCATTCTGGCCAGTCACACTTCTGTCTCCCTTTTTAATCTATTTATTTGACGCACCCTGCATTCACACACTCGACACACACACACACACACACACACACACACACTGGACAAGGTTGCATTGCAAAAAAAGAAGAAGTCAGCTGAAGATGAAGATGGAAACCTCACATATCTGTTACTGCTGGGGAGACAGACTTGTATTTATTTCCACAGCTTTCATATGCACTTGCCCTCCTCGCCTTTCATTTGTTCTTCCTCTTGTGGGGAAGAAACGCACCAGCTGATGTTTTCCTTCACTGTGATTGGCTGATTCAAAGCTGCTTCGGTAAACTGTGCCCCCCCACTGCTCTTCATCTGCGCCCCGCTGTCCTCCTCCTCCTCAGTTCGCTCCCCGTTCCTGTTTGCTTTCACTCTCTGAACTTCTTTCCTTCAAAGTGAAGTAATGGTTTATGTGTGAGAGTGCTGGAAAGATGATATTGACTGAGGGAGAAAGTCCAACTGTTTTCCTTTCCGAGGCTTTGACGAATAGAAAAATACACAATCCTCCTCGTGGCAGATTAAAGAATCTCAAGTTCAGAATCTTCTACCAGCACTTTTGTTAACATAAATGCATGCATGGACACAAATCTGTATTTGTCTTCCCTTAAAATTCACCATCTAATTCATGTTCATTTGTGATGCTAACCGTGTATCAGAAGAGGTAACATTAGCTGCAAACAGACAAAAGGTAACAGCTTAAAGGTGGAAAAAAGATAACAGAAATTTAACTTAATATGTTGATGAAGAGCATGTGGGGGAGCTGTAGGGATTTCTCTGGGGGGGATGGGACGCACCCCATCGAACCAGAGAGGCTGAATTAAAAAAAACAAACAAACAAAAAAAAAACCTAAAAGATTTCCATGGATATCTCTTCAAAAAGACATTGTGGAAATTGTATGATATTGTATTTATTTCATTTGATTTTTAAGATTCTATTTTTCTTTCAAGTTCTGTATATATTGACATTAAAGATCATTATTGACATGCATATGCTGTGGTCAGCGCTTATTTTTTCCTACACAAAACTCAATCTTCTTTTTTTTTTCATCTTTTCCTTTGAAGGTTTCAGGCTGGGACAGAAAGGCTGCATTCTTTTCCAATACTTCACATGCAAGGGGCCCCAAGAATAAACTACTGCAAAAAACAACCAAGACCTGAACATATCTTCTCAAACCATGAATGGGAAAAAACATTTAGTAAAATTAAAGTTAATCCAGTTAAGTGGAAAACTGTCAAATTAAAATATAGCATTTTAATACGAATTGCAGCCAAATACAATCTGCACATTCGGTTGAAAAAGACATCATTTAATGTTGCATCCAAACTGTGCTGCATTTATAGAAGTCAATAAATAACTGTTAAAAAAAACACAGGCACACTTTCAATAGAGAAGCTATAATTATTGGAAATGAAAATACATTAAATAAAACCTCTATGAGATGAAAATTTCTCCATCCACCTACACTGTCAAAAATCTTGGGGGAAAAAAAATCAGAAGGCTTCTTAAAGTAGATGGAGATGAACATGGTGTGAAGGTGAGGAAAATCAAGTAGTTAAAGCAAATAAAAGAGACAGAAACTGATACGTTTACAGAACACAGCTGGACCCAAATGCAGGACTCTGAGACAGAGATAAGTTTGGAAATGACTTTATTATCACAATAAGAATAAACCTGAAGGAGTGCTGTCTTCAGGACTGCCAGGTGTAGGATATCACTGATGGCAACTAAGGAGCAGGACAGAGGAAATGTCAAAAACAGAAATAATAGTATAAAGGGAACAAACCAAAAATCATTACAGTGTACCAGATGGAGGTCAGAACTGTAGATCAGAGAAACAGAAAAATCCGACGGGGATAGAACGAACTCGGTGTCAGGGTCAGAAACAGGGTCTAAGAACAGGGATCCAGAAAAAAATCAAAACTGACAAAGAGCAGAACAATCAGACAATGCCTAACCTCGCCCCTATATTGTGCCAATTTCGAGTTTCTATGACAACCCATTCTTTAATTGGAGTCAATTTTTTGATTTTGACCTTTCTGCTAAATGCGACCTTGACCTTTGACCTTTTGCAATATTGATAATTTTATTATTTGTATATATTCATTAATGTGTGCAATATTATGATAATATACCCAGTATTTATTAAGTTATAGTGTGATATGTTTATGCTTGACACACACAGTGTTACAGAAGTTACATTTGTGACATGTCACCTTTGACCTCCAGAGATCTCAAAAACCCCTGGTTCTAGGTGATATCACCAAATGTGAGTATTGTATAAATATTAATTCTGTATCGTTTGGTACCAATCTGAAAGTTCTGTGACCCTCCCTTCTTTAGTTATAACCGATAGTGTGATTTGGACCTTTTAGTTAATTGTAACATTGACCTTTGACCTTTACTGAAATGGGATCTAATGCACATTAGCTATATGTATATGCCCCTGTAATTTCATGGTGATATCTCAAGTATTCATTAAGTTATAGCATGATATGTCTCTGCGGACACACACACACACACACACTGATTACAATAATGTCGCCCAACATTGGTTGGGAGACGTTATTGTAATCAGTGTGTGTTTGAACCAGAACCAGAAAACCAAAAAACAGATCCCACACAGGGAATACCAAGACAAAAGACAACTGCTCAATTGATGCAACCAGGGCCAAACAATCTTGCATTCTTCCAGGGAAGAGACACATATTTACACCCCAGACGCCAGGTGAGACACATTAAGGTGAACTAAACAGGTGACAGGAAGTAAAACGAGACAAAGTGAACATGAACCAACATGACAAAATAAAAGCCCAGACACTAACACCGACAGAAAAACAGGAAGACACTGTTCCAAAACTTACAAAACAAGACGCTCAGAGTCCAGGAACACAACAAAACCATCTGTCAAAGACCACCCCAGCAGGTCTACAAAGAAGGAATCAGTTTAGACTAACGGAGCTGAGACAAATAATATTATTGTGATAAATAAACTTTTTTAATGACATTTGACAGTTTTTTAGCTGCTGTCATATGGTAAATTATCCACTCAAAGCGCTTTACATTAGCCTCACATTCACACACACACACACACACACACACACCAGTCAGTCCTACGGGGAGACTAAGTCAGGGTTCAGTGTCTTTGCCCAAGGACATGTGGACAGCCAGAGGGACATGAACCGTCAACCTTTCGGTCATAGGACGACCCGTTTTACCAACTGAGCCACAGACTGTTTTTGTTCTATTTTCACCAAATGTCAGATGATGCTTAATAACATATTACACTTCATTAGATGCAGGTCAATAGATATTTTACATTTATAGTCAAATATATCAAATCCAAACCTATAAGAAAACTGGTTTTAGTATGTTTTTTTTTTAATTAATAAGAGTCAATATTGGTTTGATCATCTTTCAGGGGAGGTCAGATGAGTTTTATTATTGATCTTGATGAAAGATTCATGACGTGTTGGGGGTGTCACAAGGAACAAATGATTTCAAATGACATCTGTCCATGACTTTTTGAGTTATCATGCTTCTAACTAACTAACAACCATAACTTCTTTGGTGGAGCTAATAAACTAATAAACAGGAGAAGATCATTTCATCATTAAAGTCCTGTTGACACAAATGATGCAAAGTGTGTTTTCCACCACTAGGTGGTAATACTGTCCAGTCCATGAGTCCATGACACACTGAACACACTGTCCCCTCTGTGGCTCTGTGTCCAACCCACATCAACCTGCTATAGTTCTGTACCCCCACCCCACCCCCCATACACACACACACACACACACTAGTCCCCTGAGAATACTTTCACCCCCAACCACTGGTGTATAAAAAATAAAAGAAGTGTGTACATGTGTGTATTTGAGTGTGTCAGAGCTGTCAAGTGCAGACAGCAGAGGATGGAGATCCAGGCAGTGAAGCAGATGGATGGAGGCATGAGGACTGATCCCACCAGTGAACACACACTCTCACACACACACACACACACTCACACACACACACACTCACACACTCACACACACACACACTCACACACACACACACACACTGGCCTGTGGACCAGCTGTTGTCCTTTTGCAGCAACGGTCTGAGCTGACTCCATGTCCTCCTCCTCCTCCTCCTCCTCCTCCTCCTCTTCCTCCTCTTCCTCCCCCTCCTCCTCCTCCTCCTCCTCCTCCTCTCTCCTGGATTAGGTGCATTTTGTCGTCAGGCTGGGAGCTGAGAGGTAAACAGTGGGGCTAATTGCTTTGACATACTGCTCTTTGTTTTGGCCTCCTGGTGCTAATGGAGGACTGTGTTAATAAGTCTGTCTGCCAAAGAAGCACAACTGTGTTTAGGCTGGAGGAAGTCAAGACGGGGACAGAGCTTCCTAATGCTGACCACTACTCTGTAATGAATCCCTGCACTCATATATTTTGCCGCTGCTCGTCATCCTGAGTTTCCCACAGTGCTTTGAGGCAGGGTAGCGCCCCGCTCAGGTGTGAATCTATTTATCCTCATTAATGAGCGTCTCCCCAAAGTCAGCCAATTAACACGCTGCTCCTAATGAAGCCATTAGCTGTCAGATGAGGTAGAGGCAGTGCTTGTCATGGGTCCACTGTGTGTATGTATGCATGTGTCCGCATGCGTATGTGTGTCTCCACTGCTGCTAATAAAAGCAAGAGAATTAATGGAGTGAGTGTGTGTGATAATGAGTTAATGTGGAACAAGCAGGACGAGCAGTGATCAGCCCAGTGTCTCAAATGAAGATATCAGACACACTGATTTACTCTCACTGCCATAAACAGGCCTCTCACACACACCCACTACTGTGAGTGTGGATGCCTATCTTTACGGGGACGTTGTTATATTTACAGTCACACCATAGGGAACTTTGACACTATGGGGACCAAAATTCAGGTCCCCACAAGGGTTAGCTATAGATAAAAGTCCCCATTAGTAAAATAGAAATGATGTGGCCCAGTTGAATACATTCATTTGTGTTTTTTTTTTCAGAAGTCCTAATAAAGCATGAGGGAAATAAGTGTAAAATGAAAGGTGTGTTTACTTTGTAAAAAGCATTTATTTTTTATGTATTTTTAAAAAAATATTATTTTAGTTTTTTTTTATTATTTATTATTCTCTATTCATTATTTTTTTATTTAATGTACTCATTTTATTATTATTTATATTTTACTTTAGTGAAAAAACTCTGTGTACTTGATTACAAACTTGGTCCTCATGAGACATGGAACCCACTGTGTGTGTGTGTGTGTGTGTGTGTGAGAGAGAGAGAGAGAGAGAGAGAGAGAGAGGGAGAGAGAGAGAGAGAGAGACTGTATTGCTATCTTAATAGGGTCATTGATATGTTTACACAGTCACACCATGGGGACCTCTGACACTACGGGGACTAAAGTTCAGGTCCCCACAAGGGTTATATACAAATGTAGGTCCCCATTAGTAAAATAGAAATGATGTTCACTATAAATACATTAATTATTTTTTTCAGGAAGTCCCTGTAAAGTATGAAGGAAAACAAGTGTAAAGTGAAACTTGAATTTTTCAAAGGTTTGAAGATGCAATTACTTAAAAAAAATGTACTTTTTAATTATTCTTTTATTTTTCATTTTTATTTCTTATTTTAAAAATATAAATTATTATTTATTTTATTTTTATTATTAGTTTTTATTTATTCATTCATTTGTATTTCTTTTAAATTTTGTTTTGTAATTATTATTATTATTATTATTATTATTATTATTATTATTATTATTATTATTATTTCTTTTTATTTTGTTTTAGTAAAGCAAATAAGATGAAGATGTGTTAACACTCACTACCCAGTGGCAACTTATTTACAAACTTGGTCCCCATGAGACATTTAAACAAGTGCGTGTGTGTATTCCTATTTTTATGGGGACATTGATATGTTCACACAGTCACACCATGGGGACCTCTGACACTGGGGACTAAAATTCAGGTCCCCACAAGGGTTAAATATAAATAAAGGTCCCCGCTAGTAAAATAGAAATTATCTGGCTATATTAATTAGTTTTTCTGGAAGTCCCCATAAAGCATGGAGGAAAAACAGGTGCAAAGTGAAATGTGTTGTTTTCAAAGGTTTAAAGATGTGTTTTTTTAAAGGTATTTATTGTTCTGTATTTTTTTAATAGTTTTTATTTAGATATTTTCACATTTTTATAATTATTTTATTTATTTATTTACTTGATTTTTTAATACTTTTTATTCATTCCTTTTTATATTATAATTGAATTTAATTTTCACATTTGTATTATTATTTCTCATTTTATTTTATTAAAAATATTTTTATAATTATTTATATATTTGTTATTTAAAACATATTAACTCTATTTATACATTTTTTAATTATTTGTTTTATTCATTCATTTGTATTTATTAATTTTTTTTATTTTTAATTTTAATGTAATTTAAATTTTTTATTTTTTTATTTTTTTATTTTTATTTTATTTTATTTCATTTAAAAACAAAAAAAAGTGTTTACACTCATTACCCGGTGTCAAGTTCATTACAAACTTGGTCCTTATGAGACACAGAAACGAGTATGTGTGTGTGTGTGTGTGTGTGTGTGTGTCTGTGTGTGCGTGTGTGTGTGTGTGTGCGTGTGTGTGTGTGTGTGTTTAATAGACAGGGTAAGTGGGATGACAAAAGCTTCTTTTCTAAATACAGTTCTTTTTCCAATCAGACCTCTTAATTGCAGGTGTAGAGCCAAGCATGACCACCAAACATTAGATCAAAGTTTGCATGAGTGTCAGCCTGAAAATAACAGACTATACATGTCACTTAGTGCTCATTTGTTTCTTAATGGAGCTATCACGCTGCACAACCTTAATATAGTTTTAATTGTCAAACTAATTGCACCAACATGCCTCAACCTCAATAGGGAAGAATGAGAAGATCACAGACGCAGCTGTTCTAATGACACTATTTTTACCATTAAATGTTTGTCAGACACTGAACTCGTCCTCAGACTCACACTGATCTAAATAAATAAGGAAGATCAAACTCTAAAAAGTTGCCGTTGACATTTTTCCTGAGGCAAAACAATTACTCTACGCTGGATTTTTTCCACTGAGAGCGATTACTGTAAAGTTTCATATTGGTTTCTAGGCCTTTTTCTTACATCACCCACCCTGCCCCCACCCCGCTCAGAGGAAACTAGAACTGAGGATGTGAAATCAATTTGCAGTTACACAATTAATCATATTTCAGATTCTTTTCTTCGCTTATTCAACCCTTCCCTCTTTGCTTTCTTCTTTCTCCTCCACAGTTACACCTTAACCTGAGCACCTCTTCTAATACACTCATTACCAAAACACAGGGTTGGGACCCTTAGGTGGGTCACGACAGATTTTATTGGGGTCCTAGAATAAAACTTTTGCACATTTTTGATAATACAAAGCTCCTGCATGGGTGTAGAATTGTGTATGGATGCTATGGGTGTGTCCGTACCAATATTTGGATGTTTCTAAAATGTCTGTACTAATATTTGAATAGGAAATTACATGACATTTGGGAAACAAAAGAAAGTTTAGTTTCCTCCAAAAACTACAGTGCACCTTATGTATGGATTAATTCTGGTTGTGTTTAGAATTTTGACTTTTTATCAAAAAATTTTGACTTCACTTAATGCACTATATAGAAGTTTATAATCCAGTTCACCTTATATATGAGGAATTCATTGACAGTGCACCTTATAGTGACTAAATATTGGCATCAACAAACCTTTATCACGTGACAAAAACGAGACCAAACTAGATGTAAATGTGGGTCTTGTGATGATAACTATAATTAAATATATAGAGTTATAGATGACCAATAAAAAACAAATAAAATGTGGCTTAAGAAATAAAAAACATTCCGACAATGTTGACAAAAACAAAATGAGACGTTATTTCGATTCATTTAGCCACGTATTTATTTATTTATTCATTTATTTGTTTGTTTGTGTGTTTATTTATTTATTTATTGTTGTTGTCTCTTGTAAGGAAGTCATTGAATTATGTCCCCACCAATGTCAACATCATCATTACTCCCATAAGCTCCTGTATACGTACATGTAGTTGTGTATTTATAGAAACTGGTATTTCTTATAATAACACTCTATTCTATATCAATAAAAGTGGGGAACACTTTTACAGAACAAAACTCTGTTGAGTTCTATTTTTATGCTGATTCCAAAATTGCAGTTAGATTTTTTTCTAGCACGTCAAGTTTTTTCTCTGTCCAGAAAAAAGAAATTCCACTGATCAGCTGTAGTCAGATTTTCCAGCTGATTATGATTGGACTAATATGCAGCTACGTCAACCCCCCCCCCCCCCTCTCTCTCTAGTTTTGGACATCACCATAGGGTCCTGTGGTCTATGAGTCCTTCTGACAGGGTGTGTGTGTGTGTGGGGGGGTGTCACCAGTCACCTTCCTGCTGACCATTTCTGTCCATCCTGAGGCGGGGTCCATTAGGGGCAAAAGCCACACCAGGGGGAGGTCCAGGTTCAAACGTGGCCCACCTGGGGATGGGTCTAATATACTTAGTTTAACCGGAAAGAACTGAACCCCGGTCCCATGCCCTCGCACGCAGGCATCTTAAAAGTCCACATGAACTGAACCATCGGATAAAACTGTTTTAAATGTTTGTTTAGTGATTTGAGCCTCATTGATGTTATTCATGTGGGAATGAGGGTCAGAACATCCAACACAAGCTTTGTTCTGTGAAAGGAAAAACCCCATCCGCCCCTCTGGTTTTTGACAAATCGCACCCTGGCTACGTGGAAACTTGTTTGTGCAGTTGTCATGGAGACAGTGCGACGAGGAGGTATCAATAGGTTAGTACAGTAGAAGTACAGTAGCCATATCCTGTGTAAAAACACAATACTGTTCAATAACTATTGCAGTTATACCTGTTTATTTCATATTTCATTGTATGTTAATATTTAAACATTGTTATAAAATCAGCACATACCTGTTATGTCCAGTATTTTAAGAAAACAACGATCCTATAGCTCAAAAAACTTGATAGAGAAAAAATGAGATCACTTTTGGATTCCACATCCAAAAATTAGTTAAAAACAGCTGTCAGACCTAACTCAACAAATATTAGGTTCCCCAGTGTGAAAGGTTTTTATCTACACAGGTTACAGATCATCCCACCATGGGTCTAGAGTTAAGGTCAACAAAGGTCAACACACGACCATGATGCATATTTTTGTTGCATGATGTTTAAGACCCTCAAACTCTACACTGGCATGAACATTTATTTATTTATTTATTTGTTAGTTTGTGAGTTTATTTATTTATAAACCCCCCATTTCAGAAATAATTATTTTTAATGAATGAAAGGAGAAAAAAAAACAAAAAAATGACATGTATGACGTTTGTCCATATATTTAAATCAAGTATGAACTGGATGATAGTTTGTGGAAAAAATAGTGCTACTTAACGCCACGTAAATGAATTTAATTAATCTAATTTATAAAGTACTTAACATGTTTACACCTCAACAAAATGTATGGTTTGCCTAAAACAGATAATATTTTTTAAAAGCTGATATTGATCTTTATTTTAATATATATATATATATATATATATATATATATATATATATATATATATATATATATATATATATATATGGCACCATTGTTAAATGTCAAGAGCCTGTCTGATTGTATTTTTAAGCACATGAAAAAACCATACAAAAAGTGAGGGATCAGTTCTTAAAACCTTCCTTCAACAAGTGTGAAAAAGCCAGAAGAGCCAGTGTTTTTATATCATTCAAAACATACAATTTGTGGTGGAAATTTTTCAAAAGCAGTGATCAAAATGCTACGATCTGTGTCACTGTAATGTAAATTATATCCTCACTTATTCTCCCAGGGTGAAGAAAAATCCAGAAAAAGAACCTTGAAACCACGGAGCATCACTACTGGAAAGTTTTACTGCGTGTTGTTCTATGTATGTCTGATTTTAGACCATAATATGCTTTATATATAAGGAAACAATTGTTAATGTGTGATAAATAACATTAATCTGCTTTCTTCTCCTTTTAATAATGTGGACATTTTGCATATATATATATACATATATACATACATATATATATATATATATATATATATATATATATATATATATATATATATATATATATATATATATATATATATATACACTAGTACTGAAATGTTCACACATGGGAGGAAATATTGAAGAGGAAAATATTTCAAACTTCAAACAGAGGATGAAACAAAAGTCTGTTAATTCTTTTAGTGAAGTTAAAACAGACTTGTGTCTGAGTGTGAATCCTCACATGTGGGTCTGCGTTCATTGTTTTCTATTTTTTCTCTTCGGTTTCTACATCAGCCCTGTGCTTTTCCTTCTGTCTAATTAAAGAAAAATGCAGTGTCCTTTCTCTGACCTCCTACGGTGCCAGTTTTTGTTGCGAACACACGACAAACCGTATTATTTGCTGCTTTTTCCAAACATTTGCATCACCCTTTTTCTCTTTAATCTTCTACATTTGATGCAAGGTTTTTTTTGACCTATAGAAAAGTTTGGAGGGAAAATAACACTGTTAATAATAATGGCTTTGGAAAATCAATTTATTTAAAAGACTTTGGTGACCATTTTTTTCCACACTTTTGACTTTTACCCGAGTCTTTGAAAACAGGATGCAGAGTAGATTCAAAGCAACATGAACAGAAGGTTTGAGATGAGGAAAGGTGATGTGAGTCAGCTGGTCCCATTATCCTCCTGTCAGATAAACAACTCATCCTCCAAACTAGTAGCACAAAACACATCGCTTTTACTATCCTCATGTCTGGTGATTATCCTGCAGTTGCTCAGAATTTGATTCAGAGGCTCAATTTTCCGCCTCTAGGTGCGTTATTTAGAAAGTTATAGGTCACCCAACCCCATGCATTTAAGCAGAAAATAATCACTTGCTATTCATTATACAGTACCGGTGGAAATACACTCTCATCTCACACCTATATATTATTTATATCCTCACAACTAACAGGCAGACACTCATTTAAAGCTTCAGTCAGATACCAGTGATATGTGATGTCATTCTACTGAATCAAAAGGATGTTTGTGTCTTTTTACTCTGTGTCTTTTTGTGAAATTTGAAAATAATTTTATAAAGCATTTGAAATGTGTGGTGTTTTTGGAAGGTGAAAATCCCCAAGACTAAAAATGAACAGGTTGGCCAGACATCTTAGTATTAGGTCAAGTTAAAAGAATTTTTCTTGAGCAATTGCAGACTTTGTTTTGACAGAAAACTTAGACATGTTTTTGTCTAGACATGTTTGGCTTTTTTTTTTTAACTTCTTTTTATTGATGATGAGCATCTTGCTATCTGGCTAACATACTTAGATTTTTTTTTGCTTCTTGTAAAAAGTCACAGGTGGCAAACATGTGGCTGGAGGTCCTGGATCTGGTCCTCTGGATGAATATGTGAAATGCAAAAAAAAAAAAAAAAAGATATTAACAATCATTTTAGTTCAGGTTCCACATTCAGATTAATTCACCCTCATAATAAACTATAAATACTCACATGTTGATATTTTTCTCTTTGTAAATGAAATGTTTTCATTTTGTTACAATAAAACAAAGTATAATTTCACAAAAAAAAACCCTGAATAACTGGAACAAATATGAACAACTTAAGAGAATTAAGTATAATTTTAATAATATTCCACTTATTACTAAATGTTTTGAGTACCTGTAGATCTACTGTGACCTTTAAGTTATAATGTACACATGTCAATAATAAACTGAAGCCTAGTGATGTCAAAATTACACATTTTTCAGTTCAACATTTTCATAATGTAATTTATTTTTTATTGTTCCAAAACATAGAGAAAAGTTTGGAGGTAATATTATTCATATATTATTATGTTATTATGTTACCACCCCACTTCAGATCAAATTTAACTGAAGGTAACCTCTGAACTAAAATGGACCAAGTTAATGGGGAGCTTAAGTCTCCGCCCCTTCTGGGAGACTCATGGGGCCTGAGATCAGAAAATGAATGAATGGTATTCAATGGGAAATAAAATGTTAAATGGTATCTGGTTTGTCATGTGATCTGAATCTCACACATGTTGTACCTCATAATAAATGATAATTATTGATGTGTGTTTCAACTGTTTCTGTTAACCAACGGCTGATTCATTTGTGAGTAAAACCTGTTAATAATTTAGACTACACCCCTGGTGCACATGTGACGTCACCACAGACTCCACAGCTGAGTGAAGTGTGACGTCACATTTGCTTCCCATCATAAAACAGGTGGTCTGTCTATGACACATCTAATATTTATTATTCACTGCTATCAGATGTGAATTTCAGAGCACTTGTCAAACAGCATCAGAATTTAGCTTGACTCACTCCATTCACTCCCATTCAATTTTTTTACGAGCTAAGCACCCATGGACTGGACTTAGCCTCTCCATAAGTATAATGTATTGCTAATGGATTAACATGACTTATTACTTAATGTTAGTATTTGAATTGTGTTTTGTTTGTTGTTTATTATTTCTTTTAGCTAGTTACTAGCATGCTAACTGACAAACATTACTTGTTTTTAGTTGTTGTGTTAGCATTTAAATGTCTGTTTCTTTTAATTTCTTGTCCTAGCGTGTGTTGCTAATCAGCTAGCATAACATGCTTCTGATAGCATTGCTATGTTTTTTAAACTATTTTCCTCCTTTAATTAATAAACAGTGTGCTGTAGGCTTGCTAACATGCTTGGTCCCAACTTCCCAGATAAAAACAAGTGAATTTATTTTGTTTCTTGTCTTTTTGTTATTAACTATTAATGTGTTGCTAATACGTTATTGTGACTTTTCATTACTTGACAATATTAGTATTTAAATTGCTATTTTATGTGTTTTTTTATGATTTATTTACTAGTGTTTTGCTACCTATAACTAAGATAACTTATCTGTGTTAGTATTTGATTTGTATTATTTTTATTTTTTTCATCAGTTATTCATGCTGTATTCCAGTTCCACCTGTAACTGATACTTTTCCAACGTTCTACAGGTGAAAATGCACTGGAATGTCAGTCAAACCTGTAACTTCCCACTCGTGAATTCATACTAGATTCATCCCAGTTACGAGTTTGACATCACAAGGCCTATTAAACAACAATGACGGCTTCAGTGGACGAGTGTTTATGCAGATTATTTATTAAAACAATCCACTGCTCTTACGTTATTTAGGTAACTGTAAATCAGGGGTTTCAAACATGGGGCCGGGGGCCAAATGAGGACCACGGGATGAATTTACAAAGGCCAATAATTCCACAGTCAACGCTGTGAAACTTATTTTAGTTCAGGTTCCACATACAGACCAATATTATCTAGAGTCAAATAAACTAAAAACCTACAAAAAATAATAAATCCATATTTTCTTCTGGGTTTGATGTGAAAAACATTTGATGTTATGCCGATAATGACCATGTCACATTTTTTTTAATCTTTGATTTAGTTTTAAAAAATTATATGAAAATATGGAAATATTTACATTTACAAACTATAATGTAACAATAAAATGTGGAAAAACCTGAACAAGTATGAACAACATGAAATGTCTAAAGAAAATTCACTACATTTTTAACATTTATTGCTTCTTCATGTAAAAATTATATGTTGAAGCAAAAATATTATTAAAATTGCATTTATTTTTCCTGGTTATTATTATTATTTTTTTTAAATCTTTTTTGTTTGCATACTTTGTAAAATGAAATATTTTCATAATTTGATGGGGGTGTTTTGCACTAAATCAAAGACAAAAATTTGGAGTTATTATTTATATGCTAGTCTATTATTTTACTGGTCTGGCCAACTGGAAATCAAATCAGGCTGAATGTGGCCCTTGAAAGAAAATGAGTTTGAGACCCCTGCTGTAAATGTTCTGCATAATCAACAGTTTCGTGCTATCGTAAATGCTAACACTAGAATAATAAAGTTATATCCAGTACGTATCCAAACATAGCCTTCAGTTAACGTAACATAAAAGGTTGAATAGTTTCTTTTGCTTTATCCACTATTTTTCCTTCACTGTTTCCCTCAAAAAATTAAAGGACAAACACTCCATGGATAGAAATGATTGTAAATGAGTAAAAGCATTAGCATCTAGATCCCACAATTCCTTGGTGTAACTTGCCTGGAACGCTACATGGTTGGAAGGTTGAAAAAGTACAAGTTACAGGTGGAACTGGAACGCACAATTTGTATAGTAAGTAGTGTGTTGTAATTATTTTTGACTTGTATATTATATTATTAGCATTTGATTCATCACTTTTATGACTTTACAGCCATGACTTTTAATGTGTTGCCTTCACTTGTAGGTCCTTTTCAGCATTAAAGCTTGGATTTGTTTTTGTTTTTTTTAGTTTTAGATGGTGACTAGTGTGTTGCTGGCTTGGTAACTTAACTTAAAACTTATCAGTGATTTTTGATATTACTTCCAATCAGCTGCCGCCACTGACACTGACAATAACTTTTGTACTAATGTGCTTTAAACTTCAATAAAATGCATTATATTACATTTTGATGGTGGATAAAGTACAAAACATAGATTATAGAACAATTCACATCACAATATTTGTATTTTTTTTTTAATTAGAATTTGCAGCTACATATAAATAAAGTTGAAGTGAATCATGTAGTTTGTAACTTTAGGTCCTGAACATCAAATGTCTCTGCTTGGTCTGACCAGGAAAAAGTTTGACCCCCTGATCTAAAGAGATGGTGCACTTGGCAGTCCATCAGGTTTTTAAGGACCCTAACGGTACTGAATTAGTGTGAGGTGGTGGAGGCTGAAGAATACTGCAGCGCTGCTCTAGACCTTGGCTTGTTCTGCTCATTTGCTCTGCTGCTTTTCTTCCATTTGGGTCTTTTTTTTTTTCTTTCTTTTCTTTTTGCTTTTTCTTCTTCTTCCTCTTCAGAAATTAAGGATTATTTCAAACTAAAATAGATGGATGGAATCAATCAGCCATGGTTTTACTTTTCTTCTACATATATAGTCACCCTCTTCACCTCCACCCTCACCCCCCCATCTCTCTCTCTCTCTCTCTCTCTCTCTCTCTGTCTCCCCCACCCCCCTCCCAGGACTGCAGACTGAGGAGATGCATAAATTCAGACACATTAGTATTCCAGTCAGGCTCTCCATTTCAAGGCAAGGCCTAGCACCCTTCCGCCTCTCTCCTCTCCCTTCTCCTCTCTCTACCTCTCCACCAGCTCTATTTTGGAGTCATTTAAGCAGAGCTGCATCTATAGACCTACTTATATCCAATCCATCCCCAAATTATTTTTAGGCATTATGATTTTTAGGAAAATAAGTCTATTTTGCCCTTGCATTGGCCAATTATGCGCAGCTGTAGTCTTTGAAATGAGATTCATCTGCTTCTGATTGTGTGTGTGTGTGTGTGTGAGTGTATATATGTATATGAGTGTGTGTGTGTGTGTGTGTGTGTCATTGTGTTCTGCTGTCAGGCCCAGCAGCCCAGGCGATAAATCACGCATGTCTGATTGAGGAGGGCAGAGGGCCCGGACAATAACATTTCAGTGGAACCAGTGTGGAGAGCCTCTCAGTTTGCTGTGATCCGTATAGAACCTGCATTTCAAGACCTGCATCCAAGGTCCCAACGCTGAACCACTGGACGGATATTTTACAGCTGTTAGTGACATTTAAACACTTGGAAAAGCAGCCCTTTTCATTTTTTCTTCTTGACATGACATTGAAACCAAGTGAAGGTTATATGCTTAAACTGTGCTGTGTTCATATACAGAAAATACACACACATGTATATGTATATATATTTTACATACTACAGAATTGATGGAATTTTGCTTATAGCACTGCAGCTTCATATGGTTACATCAAGAAAAAATACATTATAAATGTAATTATTTATTTGAATATAATAATAATAATAATAATAATAATAATAATAATAATAATAATAATAATAATAATAATAATAATAATAATAATAATAATAATTTAAACCTAAGATGAATTTCGTTTTGGACAGTAAACAGTTGTAGCAAGAAATTGTTTATTACAACATACATAGTTTATTTCAAAACATAATACAAGCTTTATACTGAAAATAAATAATTACTTGAGCTGTCATCGAAATTTGGAATAAAACCGCCGAAACAGTTAAATCTTACTGAAAATATTGTTTTGTTTTTGTTTGTTTTTTTTACATTGCTAATTAAGTGCATGAATAACTAAGAGCATTTGTTTAAATTAATGACTTCAAAAGGGTAATATATAAAACTGTACAATATTCGAAAAAATACTTAAGAAATAAACCAATAACAGGAGTATTTAAGATTATAAAATTTTGATACTGAACGTACAATAAAATTATAGGCAGGTGTATAGCGTCGTCAACCCCTCTTTCTATTTCACGGCTCTGTTTTTTTTTTCAGAGTCCACACAGTTTATATGGTCGAAGATGAGTGAAAACTAAAAAAATAATAATGGTGAAAAAAATGAATTTATAAATAACTGTAACCGTATGTGACTTCATAAGCTACAGGCCAGAAGGGAGGAAATTAATTTAGAAGAAAAAAAGAAGAAAAATAAAGACAAAACATCCTCCAAGTGCTATTATGTTGGTATCAATACCTCTACACGTGGAATGAGGGCCTATTTGCATATGCTGGAAAAAAAATAATTACAGATTTGCTACGAGTATGTTACAAAATAATGAATGTAAATATGTTGAGAACTAAAGCGTTGTAAGCCCGAGGGAAGCATGAGGTGAAGTGTAAAATGGCCTCTGGTGTCCAAACACCGGCGCGACAAATCAATTAACAAAAGTGATAGAGCCACTGTTATTATTATTGTTTCACTCCACTGGTCGCACAACAGAAGCAAATAAGCAAAGTGTGTGAAAGAAACCCAAACACTGGTAAAACTAATGAAAACAAAACACCAGTCCCAGTTGGGTTCCTAACAGTATTTTAGAGCTGATGCGTAATGGTGACACAAACCAAAAAGGCGCTGGCAGGTTATTAGGCACATTTTGTTTTTATATCCTTGATGTAGAAAACGGGCTCCAAAGGTGATCTGAGATGTGATAATGCCCTCACGACAGTCAGAAAATGACGAAGGCTGAACAGGTATCTCTGTTATTGTTGTTGTTTCAGTGCTGGAGGCATCTGGAGGAGTCTTTCACGGGACAAGCGCGCGGGGGGCCCGGTAGCCTATTAAGGTTCCACCCGCGCGCGCCCCTGTAAGCTCGTCAGTCTCGGTTTGTTTGTTTGTTTGTTTGTTTGTTGCTGTTGTTTTAATTTTTTTAATTTTTAATTTTTTTTTATTGCCGGGGATTTCTCTCCCGGTGCTTCGGTCAGAGATCGTGACACGACGACGCGTCTCCTGCGCTCCCGCCGTGTGAATACGGTCCCTCGTGCGGCGGCGGCTCCCCCGGCGGCGTCATGCGCTTCTCCTTTTGCCTGCGGTTACAGAACCACACGCGCACCACCTCCTTCTCCAGCTGCAGCGAGTCCGCGAGCGAGGTGATCTCCTGCGCCGAGGGTTTGGGACACTTGAGAAAGTGCGTCTCCAGGACCCCTTTGACGCTGACCTCGATGGACGTCCTCTTCTTCCTCTTCCTCCCCTGAGCTGCTATCTTGTCTATACTGCTAGAGCTGCCTGTGGACGAGTCCGCCTCCTCCAGCCACTTATTGAGCAGCGGCTTAAGTTTGCACATGTTTTTAAAGCTCAGCTGCAGAGCTTCGAACCTGCAGATGGTGGTTTGGGAAAACACGTTACCGTACAGCGTGCCCAGTGCCAAACCCACGTCCGCCTGCGTGAAGCCCAGCTTGATTCTGCGCTGTTTGAACTGCTTGGCAAAATGCTCAAGCTCATCCGAAGTCGGCGTCTCCTCGTCTGAGTGGTCGTGGCAGTGGTGCCCTCCGAGGTCGCTGTGCTCGGGGCTGAGTGTGTCCCTGAGGCCCGGGTGCATGCCTTGGCCCTGCGGGTTGGGTGGAGGTGTGAGCCCACCGTGGTCCAGCATGCCGTTGACAGAGAAGCCGGTCTGGGAGTAGATGTTGATCTGTTGTCCGCTGGTGATGGAGGAGTTGTGGGACACCGGAGTTCCCCACGCTCCAGGGTGGTTGCCATGGGTGTTGTGATGAGGGGAATGATGCGCTACATGCGGGGAGCGGTGATGGATGATGCCGAGCTGGAGGTCCTCTCGGCCTGGCTTGACGTCCTGCTGCTCCATGGAGGCCGACCAGGGGCTGCCCTCCGACAGACTGCTCGCCCACTGGTGCCCGAGTGGGTGTCCGTTGCTCTGGACGCTCTGCAGGTAGTCACTTTGGAGGAGTTTCTGGTGTCCTCTGTAGGGGCTAGCAGGCTGCATGGCCTGGCTGTCCGGGTGGATCATGGGACTGGAGGTGAGCAGGGTGTAGGGGCTGGAGGCAGCTGTGGCCATGCTGGCTGCTGAACCCCACTAGTGCTACTGAAGGGAGGGAGCAGCTCAGCCTCTGACATCTCCCTCTCTCTGGAGTCTCGGCATCAGCCTGGCAGTGACTGACAGCCTCCGCGGCCACTCACAACGCGGCGGAGCAGCAGTGACGACGCGCGCCGACCAATAATGGCGCGCGCATCCGAACCTCCGCCTCTGTTCGCGGGGCCGCGGGAAGGAAAGGGTTACAGGCAGTCGAACCGGAAGTGAGTCGGAGTGCTGGTCCAGTGGGTCTGGCTGTGGAATGATGTGCGCGTGGAGCGCAGTTCCTGTTTATTAATTAAAGTTTCCAACTGATTTACGCACGAGTTTATTGCTGCTCCTGTCACCCTTGAGCGCGTGCGAAGGAGGAGATTAAAGTGCAATGGCATTTGTTAAACGTGCCAGCACTTAATTTAGGGGGATACAATCAAACCAGGAGCAGTTCTCACTGCTAATTATTAACTTTTACAGAATATTTCCTAAGGTGTTTATAGAATGACACGTTTCTAGATAAAGACCCGAGAGTATTTTACGCACGAGAAGTCTTACATAAATATTCATTCCTTTTGAACAGACAAAATAATACATTAAGGTTGTAATTTTAACTGTTTCTAATAAAGCATTTTACAAGAAGTTGGGCATTTTTCTGACAGACTTAACTCCTCGTTTGATGCCCAGGAAACCCTGTTTATGACTTCAAACCCTTTTACATTTGTTCAAAGGTGTAAACGCGGCCTCAGTCATTGTTCCAGTCTTTAAGAATCTCGTCAGGTCCTCTCAGAAATGAAAAAGCTCTATCTGCATATCTAAGAGCTAAGTTAGCTGTGTAATTATATTTGCCATTAGAAGACCGCGTCCCGCACTCCTTATTGGTTTGAAATTCCATTAAATATATTGCTCCAGCTCCCAGGTTAAGCTTGATTTAAATTTGCATACATTTTCATACATTTAGGAGAAATAAAAGAAGGCTGCAGCCACCAGAAAGTCATTAAAGAGCGCTGAGCCGAAGAGCTGCTGTGGAGAGACGACAGGAGAAGAGGCCGGAGCAGGTGAGCTGACCGCGGGGCTGGGGGCGTTGGACGCGGGGCCGCTGGGCTGGGAGGAGGAGAGGGGGGGGGTGGCGGTGGACCGGGCCTCGGGATCCGGGGGGATGACAGGACTGCTGCCTGTTATTCTCAGAAGTGCAGTCTATGGGCCTATAGATATAGGAAATAATTCATGGGATGTATAGGATTGTTGTTTTGCTGTAATTCCCGTGTGGTGTAATGAGTAAATTCTTCATGTTTGAAACTCCAGTGAAAGCAGCTTCATATTTGATGTGAATGACAGTGTTGTTCCAGTGGCCTAGTTTGCTGAACTCGATTATTGATTCGGTGGAGTCTCTGTGGTATAAAATGCAAGATAATATGTTCAAATTAAACAAGCTGGTCTGACACTGGCAGCGGTTTTACAATTCCTGTGTAAACCAGGCGTCATATTAAACAATATAAAGGAAAAAAAACACCTTTAACATTATTTGATGAGGCTGTGAAGTACATGTTTTCGGACCACAAAACGCGCTCAAATGAATCCTACAACAGTTAAAAAATAATCTAGTATTTTTTTTTTATATCTTGTTAGAAAAATAAAGTGTACATTTTTTTTGGAGGGGAGGGGGGGATGAATCAGACAGGAGAGGGTTTTGGAGAGGGGGTTGTATTGCTCTCGATAGTCTAAGTTTCTAAGTGTAACAGATGCTTCTCTAGAAACGCTCCTTGTGCCGATTCCTTTTATTCGCATCAACATTTTTCTGCCGTCGAGCGCGTTTCCATAGCGAGGCGAATAAAAGGCAAATCCCCGCTCCGCGCCTCCAATAAAGAGCCCATTCACAGATAACCCGAGCCAGCCCTGCTACACTTACACAGCCTTCTCTTCTACCAAGGTGCACTTTACTGAGAAATAACATCTAGAAAAAAAAAACTAAAAACAAAAACAAAAAAAGCCATCACCAATCATTTCAGTCATTTTCACACTTTACGGTTCTTTATCGTGTTTG
>CM035792.1:37474374-37611874 GCA_020466265.1 Siphamia tubifer | reverse complement strand
CACACTGCAGCGAGAACACTCTGTCCACAACACACGTCCCACCACTGCGCAAAAAGTTGGCTACGCAGTTTACAAAAATAAACACGATAAGAAGAAACACTGCTACGGTTTCAGTTTCCTATTGTGTTTTTTGTGCTCACGGTTAGTACATTAGCATGCAGGGAGCCACGTTTGATGCAGCGTTCGCTCAACAGCATCAGATCATGTGTGATTTTTGACAGATTTGTGGCAGACTGACGTACTGGCTGTAAATGTTGGAAATATAATATCTTAAAGTGACTCCAGAGACCTCTAAAATGAGCAAGGCCTTCCTTTAACCTGTTATCTTCCACCAATGTTGAAGGGAGGCAGCTTTAGCCACATGCTAACACTTAGCCCAGTTTCCAGGTAGTTATCTGTACATGTCTGCACGGAGACAGTCACAGCTGTTTACTTTAACATTTTATTTTTTATTTATTTTTTTTTTACCAAAAACATCCAAGTAGGCTCCTCATTTTAGTGTTAAAGTATTAAAATGGAATTACTGATTGATTTTACTTTGCAAATTTTGTTATAGTTGTAATAATGATGACAATTTCTATTCTATTCTATTCTATTCTATTCTATTCTATTCTATTCTATTCTATTCTATTCTATCTGAACAACAGTTTCAACATAAATGTACAGGTTCTTTTTGATACAAGAAAACAGTTGTGATTTCAGATGTGTTTGTATGTTTACGGTACAAAAGGTCATTAAATGTATATAAAGAAGATGTATTTCTGTTATTGGTGTTAAATTATTGAATGGCATAAATATACTTTTAAAGATGTGTAATCCACTAATGGTTTTCGAAACATTGGTGTGTAAAAATATTGGAGTAATACAAGCAAGAATTATTTTTTTAAAGATGAAAAGAGAAAAAAAAACAACCCTCATTTGTATTAATATTTGCATTTCACCAAACAAAAGTCACACAAAAGAAGATGAAAAGTAGGAAAATACTTTTATAATAACTAATGGATTAAAACAAAAAGAGATAAAGAAGAGGAAAGTGGTGCAATATATGAAATTAAACAAAAAAGACATAATTTGCAACAAGATTTAACAATGTAGAATAAAAATTATTATTAAATTGAGATGAAAATCTTGCAAAAGACTTAAAATATGTAACAAGTAAAGGTGTGTTTTGGTAAAAGTCTGGCGATATGATGCAAATGACAATACTCAGATGTCATACAATATATCACGATATATCATGATAATGTTAACAAGGCAATTATTTATTTATTTTTTCTTTCTTTTCAAAAAAATAATTATTACCTGAAATAACTGAAATACTTAACATAGTTTTTTTTGATCAGAATAGAATATAATGCTATATCACAACATTTTCCTTTAACAAAATGTAAAATGAAAATGATGTTTGACAAGCCATAACTAACATCATATTATTATTTATTTGTACAATCCCAACAAAGGAACTAACATCTGTCTCTCTCAGACAGTAAAACCTGCTTTTAGAATATTACAAATGATTATTTAATAAAACCACATTAGTAATAATGAATAAATTATATAAATATATATAATTTTGGGTTAAATAAAATCTACTTTGGGAAATTGAAGAGAACACCCAAAAATTTCACTACAGTACTTTACATTTCCATACAGTATCGTGACAGGAAATATCACGATATATTGCTTAAATGCTATTTCCTTACACCCCTAATAATGAAACTAAAAGCCAGGATGAAAACACACCTGTAGCTTCCAGTTTCACTTCACTTTATTTCATGTTACTTCTACACGTCTGTACTTACGCATCTGTTAATTCATCCACTTTAGACTTTGGATGTTTTCTAACTCTGAAGGTTATAGGATTTGATGAAAACGCTGGATGTTAAAAGCTTTCCGAGGTTGTAATCTGCTCTCAGGTCAGTTTCTATATCTGCAACATGTGGCTCCATCCATCCGTGCGTTCACCATTACGGCTCAGATAATGTTACCATGGCCACTGGGGCTATAGGTGGGCAGTCTGTGATCTCTCAGCGCACATCAACACCTCACACTTACTGACTGGTTAGCTGAAGGCTATAACGTGGGCTGTGATAGGCCGAGAAGCTCTGGCAGTAATTTGGACATAATTGCGTAATTGAGCAGGACGCGACCATCATCACCTCGGCTCCTCTGAAGTCGTCCATTTAGGCCCCACGGTGGCTGCTCAGCTGTCACCTTCTATCTCCATTCAATCTGATACATCTCTGCAAGGATCAGTGCCTCTTGAACCAATTGGACCTGATTCAGAAGCCGGCAGGTCGCTAAGCTCGCCGGACCTCCACGGAGAACACACACACACACACACACACACACACACACACACACACTTCCTGATTTTTGCAGAGAATGCTGGGTAGCCATGTGGGGATATATTTGCAAAAGGGAAAAGACCACTTCTGGACGACACAGCACAGCCTTTGTTAGATGTGTAACGAAGAATCTATGGCGATGGAAGGATCTGCACAAATGTTGTTACAAGTTCTCGCTCGAAAGGGAATTCTCGTTCCCCTTTCAGAGCGTTCCCTCGGCCTGCTCTTTCATTCAAAGGAATGTACATATGATTTTTGGTTTCATACCAATTCCACCTGGAGTCTCGAAGGGAAGAATAACAAATATGGGAAACATTTAATCCAGAATAATATGTTTATCCAAAGACCTGTGGACTTGGGAGGAATGGACCCCCTCTGATGTGGTCTGCTGCCAGTGTGTGTGTGTGTGTGTGTGTGTGTGTGTGTGTTTGGGTTGGATGTGTCAGACGGGTGAAGAGACCCTCCACCCCCCGGGGCCAGGAACTGTGGGTAAAAGAGGAAGAGGTGTCCAACACATATTTCTCATATTTCTAAAGTGTGTTTGTGTGGATGGGTTCAGTACAGATACAGGATGTGACAAAAAGCCAAGCGGCGCATTTTCTAAAGTCGTCGGGTTTGGAGCAAAAACACCGATCGTCTCAGTTAAGGTGTCACTTCATACAAAAATATGAGAACTTAATTTTCTAGGATCTTCCTGTGCTTCTGTAAATAGGAGTGTTTATAGAGAAAATACTCCAAAAAAGGATAGATATAACCTCAGTTCTGATAATATTGTCCTCGAAAAACAGTTCTGAGATCTGGCAACGGAGTGGCTCCAGGAAATATGTGCATGTACGCTGGACAGGAAGGATTAACTGTTTATGTAACAGAGCAAGAGATACACACTGGAGGGACATAAGATAAGATAAGATAAGATAAGATAAGATAAGATAAGATAAGATAAGATAAGATAAGATAAGATAAGATAAGATAAGATAAGATAAGATAAGATAAGATAAGATAAGATAAGATGAGATGAGATGAGATGAGATGAGATGAGATGAGATGAGATGAGATGAGATGAGATGAGGTAAGGTAAGGTAAGGTAAGCTTATATATATAATATATAGTATTAACTTTATTGCAGCACAAGACAATACACATTAATTACAATAGACTTATAAAGAAAAAGAAAGAAAGAAAAGACAGAAAATAATATATATATATATATATATATATATATATATATATATATATATATATATATATATATATATATATATATATATATATATATATATATATATATATATATATATATATATATATATATATATATATATATATATATATTTATTTATTTTTTAAAGTGATTAAACTTAAATAGTAACAAGTGGTTCCAGGTAAAACTAATTAAAAATATTGCTTATTTTGGCATTGATCCAGCTGATGTCATCATGTCTACTTGTGTGCTGATGCCAGCATATCAATTGCCAGGATATCATAGTATATATGTGCCAAGTTTGCAATAAATTGATACAATATTGATGTTTCTGTAGATATTTAAAATTAAATGGGACAAAAGAAGAGTTTTTTTTTAAATCGAACTTTGACCTACTTTTCCCCAAAATGTACTAACATCTATTCTTCGCCACTGGTAATTTATCAACCAAATTTGGTAAGAATTCAAGAAATAGTTGCTTGTTGCTACAAACATTTGAAATTCCACCCATTATAAGTAAATGCAAATGTTTTTTAAATGAATTCATATCAAATTTAATCTTTGACCTATTATTCCCAAGATGTAATCAAATCCATTCTGGGTTATAGGACATTCATAAACATAATTTGGTATGAATTCAATGAACAGAATAAACAAACAAACAAACAAACAAACAAACAAACAGAACCAAATACACTGTCCATCCAAAAAAAGTCACACATGCAATATTTCACTGCATCACCTTTGCTTTTGATTTACAGGAGACTGACACTCAATTTAACTAAGCTAATAGTTCAGACCTTCCATGGGTAAATACTTAAGTGGTTAATAATGTTTCAGCTGGAACTAGTTATGTCATTAAGTGATGCAGTAAGTGTCCTCTCATGTCTGTAATGTCTAACAGATTGGACACCAGCACTGATCAGGGTCATCAGACATGTAAGAGAATCCTTCAAGGACCATGAGACATCATTTTCACATAAAAATTAGTCTCCAAAAAGTCCAGACTCTATTTTGGGATGATGAAGAGTTGATGCAGCGGTCTGATCATCATCACCATCATCATCATCATCATCAATAATCAAAAACGAATGCAACTATGGATGGAAAAAATACAATAAACCTTTTTGTGAGACTACATGAGCATTATGTGGCAAAAAAAAGGCAAAGTAAATGTCTCCTGTAATCAAAACCAAAGGTGGTGCAGTCAAATGCTGCATGTGCAATGGTGTACATTAACCCCTGCTTCCCATCTGTGGGGGGTAATAATACTAGTAAATAAATTAACAAGTGTGCAGTGATAGATGGAACATAATGATTTAACTTATCAAACTCATTAAAACAGGTGGTCATCGTGGTACAGTCATTTTTTCTTAAGTTTGCATTTTTAATATCACCTAAATTATTGTAATCAGTGTGTGTGTGTGTGTGTGTGTGTATATGTGTGTGTGTGTGTGTGTGTGTGTGTGTGCGTGTATGCGTGTGTGTGTATGTGTATGTGTGTATGTGTATGTGTGTGTGTGTGTGTGTGTGTGTGTGTGTGTGTGTCTATGTGCGTGTGTGTGTGTGTGTGTGTATGTGTGTGTGTGTGTGTGTGTGTGTGTGTGTCCGCATAGGCATATCATGCTATAACTCAATGAATAATTGAGATATCACCATAAAATTACATGGGCATATACATATAGCTAATGCACATCAGATGCAATGACCCATTTGAGTAAAGGTCAAAGGTCAAGGTCACAATTAACTAAAAGTTCAAAATCACATTATCAGTTATAACTCAAGAACGGAGCATCACAGAACTTTCAGATTGGTACCAAACGATGCAGAATGAAGATTTCTAAAATTGTCATAATTGGTGTTATCACCTACAACCAATAGTTTTTGAGATCTCTGGAGGTCAAAGGTGACACATTGCAAAATTAACTTCTGTAGCACTGTGTGTGTGTCAAGCATAGACATATCACGCTATAGCTTAATCAATACTGGAAATATTATCATAATCTTATATATATATATATATATATATATATATATATATATATATATATATATATATATATGACGCATATATGCATATAACAAAATTGTCTATATTGCAAAAGGTCAAAGGTCAAAGTCGCATTTAGCAGAAAGTCAAAATCACATTATTTGACACTAATTCAAGAACAGGTTGTCATAGAAACTTGAGATTGGCACAAAATAGGGGCAAGATTAGGCATTAATCTGAATACTTTTTTTCTTTGAAATGTAAAAAGCACAGTTAATTTCCCATCAGCTTCTCTTTTAAATAAACCAAAATAAGCTCTATAATACGTCCCTTAGCAGGATGGAGCTACGGTTGGCAGTCAGAGGCAGCATGTCCGGTTTAACAGTAACTTTACATTAAAGGTGTTTATATCATTTATGTTACTTATGCACTTTATATCTGAAAATTATGAGTTACAAAGCATGAAAACGTCCTTCAAAACTTAAGTGTAAGCATACAGGTTTGTTATGGCAGCGCAAGTTCATGTTTTTTTTTATCTCCAGCTTTATTCACCGTTTCAACTGCAGAAAATGAAACATGAAAAAAATGGGGTCAAGACATCATGCTGGTTTTGTTATACATAGAATTTACAACTGTGCTGCGAGTCATCATATATATTTAGAATTACTCCAATTTAGATAAACTGTAGCTCATTTATTTTCACTGTTACACCATAATCATTCCAATGCAACCAGAAGACTTTGAAATTAACCTGAATACGTCACATTTTATTTAAAGATGTGGATGCATTAAGATACTTCCCTCCAACACTGTTTATTATCATAATATTATCAACTTCACTATTATATACAACACTAGACCAAATGTACGGGTTTCATACATGGGTATATAATTGCGTATGGACGCTATGGACATGTCCATACCAATATTTGAATAGGAAATTACATGACATTTGGGAAACAAAAGGTGACTGTATTTTCTGGACTATAAGGTGACAAAAAAATAAAAAATAAAAAAATCACAGTGCACCTTATATATGGATTCTTTCTGGATGTGTTTAGTGACTGGGAATTTAGACTTTTTATCTCATAATTTTCACTTTTTATCTAAAATTGTGATTTTTTATCTAATAATTTTGACTTCACTTATATATAGCGCATTAAGTTTATAATCCAGTGCACCTTTTATATGAAGAATCTGAAAAATAAACCATTCAATGACAGTGTGCCTTATAGTGACTAAATATTGTCATCAATTAACCTTTATCACGTGACAAAAACTCGATGTAAATGTGGGTCTTGTGACGATAACTGTAATTAAATATATAATGCTGTTATAGATGACCAAGAAAAAACAGACAAAATGTGTTTTAAGAAATAAAAAACATTCCTAAAATGTCTCTTACTTTTTGCTGACAAAAACAAAATGAGACATTATTTTAATTCATTTAGCCATGTATTTATTTATTCATTTATTGTTGCTGTCTCTCACGAGGAAGTCGTTGAATTATGTCTCAACCAATGTCAACATCATGATTACTCTCATGGTTTCATACAATATTTGTGTCCATATCTGTGGGTTTTTAGGCAAAACATAGTGATTTGTTCACCAGAAAAAATCAAACAAATGTCTGTAATGAACATTCATTACATAAAGATGGTCAATGTATGTCAAAAAATGTATGTCAAAAAATAGTGCTTTTAATCTTAGTTAGCCTCATAACATAACTACCTAAGTGATAAAATATTATAGACCAAAGTATTGAACTGGGTACCAAAACTATAAGGTCATAATTTAGTTGCTAACTATCATATTGGTTATTAATATTGATATTTATATCTTATACCAGCATGAACAGGACATTTTAGGAGATGTAGACATGATGTTTTACAATATTTTGTCCATATAGTTTAAAAACATCAATATTGTTCCATGTTTAATGGGAAATGTTTCTTCCTAAGTGACATGTGAATAAAATAGATGGTTAGTTGTGTTAGAAAAATATAATTTGTGGTCAGAGCTGAAAGTTTCATCAAAATCCATCCATAACTTTTTAAGTTACCTTGTTAACACACACACACAAACAAACAAACAAACAAACAAACAAACAAACAAACAAACAAACAAACAAACAAACAAACAAACAAACAAACAAACAAACAAACAAACAAACAAACAAACAAACAAACAAACAAACAAACAAACAAACAAACAAACCCTGACAAAAACGTAACAAAGCCTTGGTGGAGGTAATTACAGCCATGGATTAAAACAACAACAAAACATCAGTTGAGAACATTTTGTAAAAACCATCTGTGGCATTTTGGAAGTAAAGATAACAATTTAAAGCAAAGTAACCCATGTAATGAGTTTTATCCTAATATAAATCTATATTATCACACTTGTCATTATTGTTTCGTTTCCATGACTCCTGTTAGGAAAGAAACACCTGAATTCAACGTGTCCCTCCCCATACTTTTGTCCATATACCTCTGCTGTAGGTCTCAAGCCCAGTCTTGGACTCGAGTCCAGACTTGAGACAGTTTTTTTATGGTCTTGGACTTGTCTCAGACTCATTGGTATTTGACTTGGACTTGTCTCGGTCTCGGCCACTGGTGTTGCCAAATATAGTTTTTGGTCTCGACCCAGTCCAGGCGTCTTTATTTTATTTCAGTATTAAAGGGAACAGGCTTCATTCATCTGGGTAAGTTAACTGTAGAGCTAGGCGCTGCTTAGCCTCATAAGCTAGGCTATGTGTTATGCTAATGTTAACATTAGCTAACCTAGCGGAAGATAAGACAAGGTAATGTGTTTTTGGACATAGTTATCATCACTTACTGTACGTCTGGTATTACTGGTTTCATGAGATATAAAAAAAAATCAAAGAAATGGTTGTCGTGAATTACATTTGTGGTTGTGATACTGTAGTGGTGTTACAAAGGGTAGCAGCTACACAAACACTCCAGGGTTTATGTTAACATTCACTTTAGGGAAAACGTGTGTGTGTGTGTGTGTGTGTGTGTGTGTGTGTGTGTCTCCTCCATAAACACCTTCTGCATTTTGTTCAGGAATAAAAAGAATATATTTTAAATTGCACTCTGTTTACAAACTCTAATGTTTTCTGTAAATACACATCTTTCTCATTAACACACATCTAAATAACAAAATGATATAATATTGTTTTTCCAGTGAAGGAATAAACCAACCATAGGAGTAAACTGGTAATACTAGTTTATGTCTGGATTTAAGCTATATTATAATTTAGTTGCTCAAATGCTCAGTACTAGTACTTATCAGTGGTAATAGTAGTGGATTTGTGTTTGTATCAGTTGTAGTTGTAACTATAGGTATCACCTTATGTCATCCTGTTTACATTAGATGATGTCATATCCAGGGGAATGATTCTACTTAGAAATCCTGGGTGTTGTGACACTGTTTTTGATTTTAGATCAACAAATAATAACCTAAAATGATTGACTTGATACTGTCATGCATACAGTTAGTTTTTTTTTCTGTCCTGGACTGGGACTTGACTCAGACTTGAGTCTTTTGGACTCTGTCTTGGTCTTGGACTCAACAAAGGTGGTCTTGACTACAGCCCTGCCATATAGTGTATGACTTAAGCAATGATTAGTGATTGACTGATATAGATTTTTGGGGCTGATACTTTTTTTTTTTCAGTCCACTGGTTTTTCTGAGCTGATATTTGAAGCTGATAGTGATTTTTTTTTCTGTCAAATGATAAAAAATATCAGAATATCTTCTTTATTTATAATCTGACAGTTAACCTAATAAATATTACTACACCAAAAAAATTAAAGATTTTTTTTTATTTCCAATGTGTATCTCCAAAAACACAGAAGTGCAATGAACGTAGTAAATCCTGACAGTGAAAAAACGATCATATCAGCCAACACAACATGCCGATACCAATATAAGAAAAAAATAAAACATAAATATCAGGTATAAATATCAGCCAGCTGATATATCAGTCTATCATTAGCAGTTATGCTATGAGGCTAATGGGTTTCCCTGTTGCTGTGGTCTCAAACCTGTCTCCACATCTCCACATGTCCTTGTCTCTGGATTCCCACATATCAACAGATGAGTGTAATGAGTGTAAATGTGCACCCTGGAGTTCCCTTCAAAACCAGAGCTCTTGGTGCATCTTGATGTGAGAGCATGTGTGTGAACCATGTACAAAACCACAGCACCCTTCTATAAAAACCCACATTCTCACATAACAGGGATACTTCTACCAACGTGTGTACTACTACTACTCCTACTACTGCCAGTTGACTATGCCAAAAGTACTAAATCCTACTCTCTTTCTGCTCTGACTCCCTTTTCCCTGTGAAAGAAAGTCTTATTGTGGCGATGTCAGCTGTCTCAAGGACATCCAGAACAAAGACGCTTTTCACCCCTCTGCATATCCTCTCTCATCCTTCCCTCTCTCACCTCTCTCTCTCTCTCTCTCTCTCTCTCTCTCTCTCTCTCTCTCTCTCTCTCTCTCTCTCTCTCTCTCTCCTCTTCTCTATTTATTCTGACTTCCAGATCATGCTGAAGCACTCACTTGTTTGCACCTTTTCTTTTAATGGCATTTTTCACGTGGGTGGCATAGTTTCTGAAGAGTACACTTGCAGGAACAGGTTGAGTAAATGATATGATGATACTGGGAAACAACTGGTGAACCTATAAAATAAAAACAACAACAACAACAACAACATCCTTGGCATTGGCAAGATCCTTAATATAGACACAGACAGAGCTTCTGTGTTTGGGTGCTTAGATATATGTCTGTCCTGTATGTGTCTGGCGTGGCAGGGAGGCAGGAGGATGTATGAAGGCAGCAGCAGCTGGTGGAGATACACAGTGTCAAGAGAGCTCAGAGACACAGGCAGATAGAGAGAGAGAGAGAGAGAAAGAGAGAGAGAGAGAGAGAGAGAGAGAGAGAGAGAGAGGACAACAGAGGATGCCTCCTTGGCCAACTGCGTGGAAGGGGGGACAGTGGAGCATAACAAACAGGATCCACCTTTCTGCTTGGCTAATTTTCCCCATTAAAACAGCCCAGCAGGAGCCTCAGCAGTGCACCAGCTGGAACAGAGGTTATTTTAGTGCCTGTCTTTCAGCAGTGTGTGTGTGTGTGTGTGTCACTTGCATCTATTTTGGCATGTGAGTCTGAGGTTTGGGGAAGCATAAAGATCTTCCATAGGAGCGGATTCAATTCACTGATATTAATTTCCTTCTCTCCAGTCATGCATAAACAAAGAAAATCTCCCTGGCTGTCTACTGTATGTGTGTTTTCACCCTACTGGGGCGTTGCTATAATGTGCTCAGCGCTGATATTGATGTATGTATGGACCCATATTTGCCCAGTCATCTCTTTATGTGGCTAAAGTCATCAGCCTTCCTCTCCTCTGTCTCAGTCAGATCCTAAACTAATCCCCATCCCTGCTACTCTGACAAGAAAATCCCCTATTTTAATGCATGCACACACACTCCGTCTTACACTCTCACCCCTAGACACACATCCCCGTCTCTCTCTCACACACACACACACACACATACACACAAACACTTAGCTTTTTTATTCCTCTTTGTACCTGCGCACAACATCTCTACTTTTTAGTAAAGCCTTGTACGGAAACAGATAGCAGCTGTGATATTTGTTATGGTAATGTTCTCACAGTGTGGTGTTTCTGGAAATGTATAATGTAATGACATTTTTCTCTTTTTTCTTCTACACAAAGCAGAGTTTGGCATCATAATGCTGGAGGCTGTCGGGAAATGTTAACTGAAATCTGTTACAGCCCATTTACTGTAAGAAAACAGTAATCAGATAACAGACGTTTGTGGCAAGCAAGAGAAAAACGGAATACATGTCGCTAAAAGAAGGCATCAATAATGCTAATTAATTTTCCACAGAGTTGTAATAGTCGCAGATGATGGCAGGGCATTCAGAGTGAAGTCTAAGAGCTGAATCTCACTTTGTAAATGCACCAAAGTGTGCCAGAGGCAAAATAATCCAATAAAATAAACTGACTTCTCTTTCTTCCAGCTAATAAGCTTTTTTTTTTACTTAAAGCCTCTGGAAATGTAAATACACATCAGGCATTTAATTATGTAACTGAGAGTTTTATGTAGCTTATAGCTTATGGTAAATAATAAAAGGTAAACCATTACAAATGAAGATCCAATCCCAGTATAAAATATAACATTTTTTTAGAAAGATTTGAACACCATCTAATTATAGCTTGAATTGAGCCTGTTTTTTTTGTTATGCAATTAATTACATACATCATTTCTTCCAGTGTATTATCCCACTATATTTATTAATGTTATCTAACAATGTGACACACTTTGCTAACATGTCAGTGATGGTGACACTAACATTAGGCTACTAGCTAACACAATGTCAATGGAAATTATTAATTATTTAGTGAATAGGTTTTACTTTTTTTTTTACTTTATTTTTTATTTTATTTTATTTTATTTTTTTACCAGACCAGACATGTGTTGCTGTAGTTTTATAATCTGCACAACATAAAAAATACATTTGTCATTCCAAACCAATATTTATCACAACCTAAGTTTATTATAAGTTAAGTTGTTCAAGTTCAAGCTGGAGTAAAACGTGTGCATGTGCCATGGCCACTATTATCCACTGTCTGATACATAACATGGGTTTGTGGTGGTGGTCTGTACTCACTTTTCCATTGTGATGAAGACAGACATGTTGTGTTGAACAGAAGTCGTATGAACAGATGGGACAGTTTATTAAAATACCCATATTAGTACTTAGAGGACACTGTTCCCATCCAACACAATTAGCTGCTGTAAACTACATGATACTGTTTCATCGACAACATTAACTATAACAGACTGTTAATGGAAGTTACTGATACATTTGGGTTATATGTTGTGTGTCTGACTCGGAACATTATTCTATTACGTTTAAAACTGACTACATTTCAGTTTGGGTCACATCTTAAATTACAAACATTCATCTCTATTAATGATCCCAAAAGAGAAGGAGGAATGTCACTGTTTTTCTTGAGTAAATTATGGTTAAAGGTGCTGTATGTAGCATGTTCGTTCCCACTAATCATAAAATGGCTGATGTGTCATCAGACATTAAGGAATCATGTTCTTTTTAAATGTTGATATAACTGACAGAAGTAGCACAGCCAGGATATCAGTTCATTCACAGCCCCTAAATAATGTTTGTGTTGTCGTTTGGTGTTTTGGTTGATGCTCCGCCCATCACATATCCACCAATCACAGAGTCCACAGTGTTTCAGTATGGTAGATACTAGATTGGATCAGCCGGACGGACGTGGGGCCGGACAAGGGTGGTGCTCAGGACGTTCTCCTCAGGATGTTTGACGCAATTTCAACACTCTGAGATAGTTCAAAGAGGATTATAAATTGTTAAATTTCACACTTTTGAAAGATGACAGCACCGTTGAAAAAAGAAGATCTATCCAGACCACCGAGGATGACTGGGTCTAGGTTTATTATTTTTTCAGTAGAATGTATGACAAAGGTACAGATGAATGTAATGTACGAAAACTGTGTGTGCAATGTTCATGGAATCAAAAGCATTTACCATTCATTTATTAATGTAGAAATGATTGTATAATATAATTCAACAGAGGTAATTAGATATAAGTGACTGAACATTGTCAAACATAAAATAAACCTGCTGAAAGTCATTGAAGCCTTATTTCACTGTCATTTTATTATTTTAATGTCACTTTGAATCGCCATGACCTTCCTCTGTGTCTAGTTTTAGTGATGTACAGGAAACTGAGTAAAAAAAACAGTCTTGAATGAGTCAGTACTCTAATCAGGTTCAGACGAATATAATAAAAAAAACTATATTTCATCCTCGTGCTGCTTAGATTTGCCAAAACACTCCACATGAAAGAAAAAAATAAATATGACATACAGCAGATTCAGCTTTTTGACTGTGCTGCATCTGAGTGTCATATTTCAGGCCATAGTAAGACAATCTGTAGCTGCGCAGAACGACCACACCTTAGTCCCGCCCCCCATCCGTCCGGCCGTTCCAAACAGCATCTACTGTACCTGTGTGAAGATGACACCCCATATATTGAAAATATGAATAAAACCACTTTCATTCATTCCTGTTTGGAATCGTTTGTGTAGACAAAATTAATATTTGCGCACAAACTGTCTTACTTTTATTTAACTTAACATTTTTTTGAAAGTAGCACCCAGTACAATGAAATAAGTGTTTTATGTTAAACAGTAAAAGTACAAAACATGATGAACTATCGTGGGAAAATTCTGAAATGCATCAGTTTGCTACAGGGTGGGACGGCCTTTGGACAAGAAGATTTAGTTTACATTAAATAAAAAAAATAATAAAAACATTTCTGCCGCACCAGCCACACGTACATCCATCTAGCCAAGGTCATTACATACTAATTGATATCTCTACTAGAGCATGACTGTTTCTAGGGTTATACCCTATAATGAATGAACTTTATTTTTATTAATATATCGCCCATGTCAGGCAGCAGCCACAGAACGCTTTACAACAGAAAGAATAAACTACACAACAGCCTAGTCTACATAAAAACACGGTCAAAGGTTCTGGACAATAAACTGTTCAAGCTATCACAATTTCATCCAAGTGTCAACTATAACCAGCTAGCTAGCTAGATCTAAGCTATCACCGTTTAACGTTAATCTAATTATCATCTTCATTCATTCTGACTGACTTCCACAAGTCAACGTTCTCCTGTCCCCGGCTGCTGGCACTAAAGTATGATGAATAAAAAATATTATTGATAAATTAAATAGCTAAATCCTCTGTATTACTTTAGTTAGCTAATCTGAAGTTAGGCTCCAGTTACTGATGCTGCACGAGTCCATTGAGTTGGGCAACCAATGAAATTAGTTCGGGGTGTGGTATATGTAAATTAACAAGTTGCCATCTAAGGAAAAAAAAATCTCATCGTAGTAATTCCATGTTAGTCCGTGTGCACTTGCTGTTTATCGTGTAGAATTGAGTGAACTGACCAATACATAATTACATCATTACTTTTCAAACCATCACGCATCAACCATAAACATTATTAGCAGACAAACTTACAGTGTTGGACTTGTTGCTTGTCATGGTAGTTAGTTGTAGTGGACGCTCTTGTTGGATCTGGCAACCCGTTTTCCAGAGGGAGGGGGAGGGGAAGGGGGAGGGGGGTACCATGTTCTACAGTGTTTTGGTTGTGATTGCAGTAGCAGTTTTGGACTACAGTCTTACATAGAGGAGCTTTAAATAATTGCTGTTCTGTTTTATTGTTCATTGTATATCATGCATGTGTTTTGGCTGTTACCTTGGACAGACTTTCATTGCAAAAAAAAAATTTCTGATCTCAGTGGGACCTCCTGGTTAAAAATAAAAAGGTAAATAAATAAATAAGACATTTTTAGTCTTAGTGATAGTGTAGCTAACAGTGATCCACAGTCGCAGTTACGAGTCATTAAAAAATATTTTTAATGATATTCAGATTGCGGTCGTTTGTTGTTTGAGATAAACATTAAAATAACCTGATAAATACGCTTCATTAACTGAAGGTCCGTGAAGGTGACATACAACATCGTCAGTATCCTACGGTATGAAGGGGGCAAGAGAGGAAGTCAAGTTAACAGAGTGGAAGCTCTGGAAACATAGAAACAAAAAAAAATTCACTGAGATTTTTAAAGATGATGAGCAGCTCCCAGTGTTTTCTTTTCCGTGGTTCAAATTTCTCTTTTTGATGTTACAGGTTGTCGACCCCAATGACATCGGATTTTAACACGGAAATAAAAGCAGGTATGTGAGTAAGGTCATGTGATGTTCATAAAGACCATTGACTACATTTTTAAAATGCGGGTCGAGAAGCGGGTCGGGTTCGTTCTTTTTAAATACATTCATTACGGCCCGAGCCGCGGGTGGTTTAGTTAAAAAAGTGATCGGTTGCAGGTTGTTTATACATCGACCCGTGCATCACTGGTAGCTAATATAACATGCTAATGTGATGTCAGTAATAAGGACTGAGTGCAATGTTTTTGGGACAATATGCTAAGTCTTTTGTGCATACTGGTCACTACAGTGGACGGTTATTCTACAGCTGTTCTCTTGCATATTCATGGTTTTGTGGTTTTAGTTGCATATAAGCCAACACAGTGGACACTTATGCTCCATTCCATTCACTGCAGGTTGTAACATTACTGTAACTTTCCTATTCTTGATAAACCTGATCTGCATTAACATGTTTGACTGTAAATAAATGACTAATTATTATTGGACTGTAATTAATAATTGCCTTAATCAAAAAGTGCATTTTAATATATATTATCCCCATGAGGTGAGTAATAACTAGTATTATCATATGACAAAATATAAGAAAAACATTGTATTATCTGCATTTATTTAATAGTTTTCACAGATTATACCACTGATCTATATCTGACTGATGCTGCATTTTAAACATATTTCTTTGCTTCAAAAATCAAACACATGGTGCAGGGCTGCACAATATATCACGATAACAGAGTGTGCAATATTCATATCACAAAGACGTGCAATAATTGATTTGGTCTTTTTTCATTTATTCTATTTTCCACACCATGGGGTACCAGAGTGGTTTTCTCTATCACTCTAACATACTAGCAAAAAACTGAAGTACTGCTACTGCTGCTGCTAGATGTTATTATTGTTGAAAATAATATTTTCAGAGCATAACTTTGGGTATGGCCTGAACACTTAAATTTAAAGCAAACAATGGACTAGTGTTTTGTTCAAGCTGTTTTCATAGTGGTACTCTGACATTTTTATTATGAAATACATCCATACTATTTACACATACCTGTAAAATATGTGAATAAAATGACTAAATTCAATTTTCAATTCAATTAAATTTTTTGTTTCAAGCACAGAAAATTAACAAAACACCAATCAATGACTCAATTTTTATTTTTATTTATTTTATTTTATTTTTTACAAATTTATAAAGTTTCACCCCTTTATTACAAACCAGCAAAACAATAAATTCTGCTTCTTATGCCTCAACGCACTTCATGTCCACCCCTCATTAACACAAGCATCCATAAACATTTATCAACACATTGTCACTTCCACAATCAATACATATAACAAAAAACTATATGTATATCCAAAATAAATAACTATATAAACAAAAACATAAAACAAAATAGTTCGAAAAAGTAGTTGGAAGAGGCCCTTTTTTTTTTTTTTATAGATTTTTACCCCTTTTCAACTATTGCCAAGTTTTGTGATCATATATAATATAAAATACTATAACATAAATACATGTATATACCATATATACACATATACACATATATACATACACACATACAACATTATTATCCCCATAAATATATATTCTATGATAAATTAATTATAATATAACTACAGCATATCCCTAATATATCAATTTACGTTACAATTATACATAATGTAAGTTTATTTACACACACATATACATACACACACACACACACACACACACACACACACACACACACACACACACACACAGAGCTATACTCACACACATAACAATCACACTACATCAACCACAGTTACACACTTCCTCTTCCATATATTTGTTTAGAATATGTTTTTTTTTTACCTTTTTTTAAACAGATATAAATATTTGAGGAATATTTGACTGTTTGTGTTCAGTATTTTGTCTTAAATTACAAATAACTGAGTCAGCAGACAAAAAATTGGCTCATTTTAACATTGTTAAGGAACATGTTTCTTCGTAGATGACATTGGTATTTCTTTAGGTGAATGAGAAATATCATAATATTATCATTATCACCATGCTGCACACCCATATCGTATAGTATTGCAAGTTTTGCCAATGTCAGGGAGTCAGTGAATGGGAATTTTTGTAAGTCATAAAAACTATTCAATCATGTAGTTTTTTTTCATGACTAAAGGAAAAAAAAACACTCAGTAAAAAAAACAAATCTTGACTAAGGTTCTCATGATTCATACATGAAAGGGTTAAGTCAAATTTGTAGAGGTTTTACAAATGAATGTATTGTAATGTAAATACTTTCAGGTGTATGATCCGTCCCATAGGGCAGTGTGATCACAGTCTGAATCTAATACACATGTTCCAACAGGGTGCGGCCTTGGACCAGTTAGTGTGGTACAGACCATAAGACTGTATTTTCAACCCTGCTGAGTTTCCGCTCCAAAATAACTATGTACATGTAAAAAAAAAAAAAAATAGTTGGACTGAGGTTTTAATTTATGCTCCTGTTGGTCACTCAGGAGCTTTGCCAACTGCAGCTCATTTGTGTTTTACACAGTTGTTTACAGGCTATAAAATGTTTTATTTTTTAATTTATGCATTATATAGCACATTAATGCTCGTGATAAAACAATACTATTAAGCCATAACCCTGCTGAATACCACATTAAGTGATTATGTTGAACAAACCTGCAAAATACTCAAGAAGTAAAGATACGACTACATGCAGGTACAGTATGTGAACTGCAGAAACTAACAAAAGCGATGGATTTCAGCTGTGTTAAGAAGAACAGTGTGCATTTACCAGCCGCCAGAGATGAGGTACGGTTGACCTTGGCGTGTGTGAACCCACGCACACACACACACACACACACACACCGTGTAGAGGGAAACTGACAAATGGCAGCATAGCAGCTCAGTTAGATGGTAAATGTGTGTTTAAACAATACAGAATGACGCTTACACACGCAACACTTAGTGGCCGGTTGGTGATATAAGATTGATCTGGCTCACTTTCTAACACACTCTCTCAATCTCTGAGACACACGGCACACTGCTAGAAACACGCACACACATCAGAATATGAGTGATGTGATTTAGGACACCTCTCGGCAGCCACTCTGCTTTCCATCCTGACGCCTGAGCAGAATACTAATCACTAGATCACATTACAGAGAGGGAGAGAGAGAGAGGGAGAGAGAGAGAGAGAGGGGAGAGAGAGAGAGAGAGAGAGAGAGAGAGAGAGAATGGTGGCTGCTATAGAAAGAGTAAGGAGCAGCGTGGAATAGCATAGATTATATCAGATAACACGAATTCAAAGGTGGGCTTTGCAGGCAGTGGTGTTTTTTTTCCACATCTACACCTTCCTGTGAGCGGCATGCAAATACGGTGGGCTGGTGATGAAAAAGTAATGTCATGGGCAGGTGAGAGCAAAGCTAAACAGCAGGGTGGATACATGCTGGAAACACAGACGAGATGAGAAAAAAAAAGGCGGTGAACTGGTGTCCACCTGTATGACAGCCATCTACAGAAAACACCAACCTGCACACGGGATTATTGTTTTAAATCTGTTTAAATGCAGACAGTGTATAAACCTTAGGGTCTCATAAGCGAAGCAATAGCAAGAAGCCATGTGATGGTGGAGGGATCATGGGAATTTCTGCACCTTTTTCCAATAGAAGTCTATTTTCTATGACTGCAGACGACAGACCGTATCAAAGCTTTGTTCCTCCAGTAATACATTCACATAATTTAGTTCTAATGAAATACCCATATGTAATGTTAGCTAATCTGATGTCAAATGTGAAATTGATGTAACATGAATCTGTGTGTGTAATAGTGAGTTAGTGCTTACGATACAGTAGATGTTAGTTTGGTCTCATTAGCGATGGTTCGGCTTTGAAATACATCAATAAATTAGCTCACCGCTGGATTACTTTACAGTGTCTGAAGGACTACGCTGAGGGGAAAAATCTGATTTTATAGGAATGTAGTGGTAACCTCCTGAGACCCAGGAAAGTACAGCAAGTGCTAGTTTGGGCTTTTTAAAGAATTAAATAATTGCTTATATAGGAAACATTGTGATGGATGCATTTTTTTAAGATGCATTTTCAAACATTTTAATGTAATTGCATTTGCATTAGACGTTTTTTCTGCTGTGAAAAGCATATGGACAGAAAACCCATAACTGGATCTTAGGAGGATAGGATTATACAAATACATTTGTTTAAAAAAATAGAATAATACTTTTGATAATAATAAGTACAGGCAGTATTCTGACAAAAACACTCTTGCAAATTACAAAATAAAAGCATAATTTTTGCTGATAATGATAATTAATGATAGATAATGAAATAAAAAGAAAACCTGTTGTTTAGCAAAAATACTGGATTGAATTCAGCATCTGCAGGAGCTGCTGCTTTTACTGCATATGGTAATTCTGACAACTCCTGCGTTATCAGACCTTTGTCTTGTATCATTGAAAAAAACTGCTCAGAGAATTATGAGTCATTTTAAAATATTATAACTGTATTGTCTTAACATAATGGTATTTTTTTAAAAATCCTTTTGTAGTTTTAACCTCCATCCTAATACATGGTAACACAAAACAACATGCAAATTAAAAAAGAACATGGATGATAATACTGCTATATTATTGTTAATTATTATCTTGTCTCTGATGTTTTAACTCGCATTTACCATGTTTATTTATGACATGTTTAATGTATTAACGCATGCTTATTTACCATGTTGACAGGCAGCTACATTAAAGATGCCGATACATTGAATACATTTACACATTTCTCTCAAGCTTATCATTGCTAAAGACGTGCTATACTTTGAACACACAAATCAACAAACTATATAACACCAGCCCTGTTATTTATTTATTTATTTTTAGAGATATGAGTGTATTTGTTTTTTTTTTTTATTTTTTTTACAAATGAAATTAACAGCTGATATATTTGAAATAATTTACAGTACCATTGATAGTTTGCAACATACACCTGAACAATCACTAATGGAAACATCTACTGTCAAAAAGCAAAAATATAAAAATTTGTATTAAAGCAAATATGTTGCTTTAATACTAATGTGATCACTGCAGTGTTTTGGGAAATATCGTTGTACACATGCACTGCTGAAATATTCCACAACAAATGTCTGTGAGTGACATCCTCTTCGGTCTACAAGTGTCTCAATACATCATAATAACATTGGTTGTTTTAACCTATTTAAAATTAGTCGAAATAAATGACCTAAATAGTCATCATGTTGGAAAAGAGATCAAATGAAGTAATGAGAGAGCACATTTTTCCATCCGTCCTACAATTATTCCCATGAACTGCAGTCATCAGGAATCATCTGAGTCAGTTTTCATGAGCGATGACTGAGATCAGAGCTGGTTTTGGACATTGCCGCCTCTTTTATTCCCGCACTTGCCCGTGTGGCTAACATGCAAATACAAACACACTCTCCTTCTCTTCACCCTCCCTCTCCCCCAACCCCATGCTGAAGCAATTATGTCCAGTGTGTGAGTCTTCTACAGGCAGTGTGAGGGTGATTGATGATGCTGTCAGCACAGGGAACATGTTTTAACGTCAGAATAATCTCCCTGCTAATATATTACATCCACTGGATAGGGTTCAATCATTACTAATAGCGCCGCTAAGTTGGTGAGAAGGGAGCTGGTGTTGAGAGCACGTGCCTATGTGTGTGTGTGTGTGTGTGTGTGTGTATCTCATTAATCAGAGCAGAAGTAGAGGCAGGGAAATCTGGTAAGGCCAACCAATAAACAAGTATGCCAGTGCAAGGTGGAATAAGCAGCCAGTGAGAAGTGTTTACTTCTTACATAATTACTCACTCATATCCTATAGTCGGTGAATCAACTGAGACGCCGTTATTGTGAATGTGAGAGTCTTACCACTGCTTGATATAATATCGTCTTATGAAATGAAAGAGGGGGAAAGAATGGAGCACAAAGGCGTTCGATGCTTCAAAAAGAAGCAGCCTTGTGGTGTCTAATCCGCGCTGTCTAATCTCTCAAATTGCTGTGACGTTTGATGAAGGGAATCAAGCTGGTGTGAGGAGAGGAATGAGCCCAGTCAGAGTGTGAGAGTGTGAATCTGTGTGTGTTGTTGTTGTTGTTGTTGTTGTGTTTTTTTTTTTTGCTGATATGTACAGTACAGATCCAGCTGTGGCCTCTGCTTCAGAACAAATCCTTCTTTAAATACCAGCTATGTTGTTTACAGCAGTTCTCAGCCTCCAGACCCCATCCTCTCTCTCTCTCTCTGCCTACACTGCCTCTGTTCATTTGACACTGCCTCCTCTCTTATCTGCATCAGTACGTATGCTGATCAGATGCACCATCCCCCACTTTCTATAAGCATGTACTCGCATGACGCACATGTACACACACATGCGTACACTGAAAGAAAAAGAAGGAAAAGATGGAAAAAGAAACAGAAACAGGGAGAAACTGTGTGTGTGTGTGTGTGTGTGTGTGTGTGTGTGTGTGTGTGTGTGTGTGTGTGTAGGAGAATCTGTTGGGATTGGTGTTGTATTCTGCTGGTGTCAGCTGGCTCGTGGCCTACAGATTAATGTGTGTGTGTGTGCACATGCGTGTATATGTGCGTGGCATAAACAAAGGCACCCTCACAAACACCCATAAACAGATTAGCTCGTCTGCCGAGAAACAAAGGGTTAAGAGAGAATGCAGATTTCACAGCGAAGGGGAGGGAGATGAGGTTGTGCGTGGGGTTGTGGGGTGTTTGTCTGTATATGTGTGTGTGGGTTTGGGGGTGAGCAGGACTGGCGCGGTGGTGGAGCGTCCTGATCCCTCTCCCCTAATACTGTGTGGAGAATCTCCTCGCATGGGCTCAGCTGCCAATTCTCTGCACTGTAACAGTTCCATTCTCCTCCTCAGCCGGTGGAAACAATGCTGCCGTGCCTTTCTGTGTGTCTCCACACAAAGAGCCCGGCTCTGAGACAGACGCTCAGAGTGAACTGAGACACAGCACCCGGACAATAGACTGAGAAGCGTTTTGTTCGGCATTGTGTCGCGTGTTTGTGGAGACAAACAATAAAGAAAGTTCCAAGAGATGAGAGACTTTTTTTTTCTCCGTTTATTGTTGGAACTTTAAGAGGATGCACAGTTTACAGAATAGATTTTTTTCCCTTTAAATCTCTTGGTCAGACCTGTGTGTATCACTGGAGTGTATTTCCTTTCAGATCACTGTACTCGAAAACTGAAAACTAACTTTCATAGCAGGTTTTTGCATATGCTAATATCATCTGTTAATAGCTCGGCCTGTTCGCTACTACACTGGAGAGGTTAATCTGGTAATTGGCTCACCATCGCCATGGAAACGTCTCATTTATACATGATACAGAGATAAGGCTGAACAGTCTTGTGACATACCATCTAAAATCTTTAGACATTAAAGCTGTTTGACATGCGAACATCACCATCTTATATGCGCTCACACAGCGGGTACTGACTATTTTCTGGAAGTCCCCCCTCTACTGGTGGTGGTGGATGGTGTGATGCTGAGGCGAACTGCCCCAAAGGACCACCTCTCTGGGACCTGGAGCCAATCACGACAGCCGAAACAAGCCCTTTATCTACAGGGGCTTATTAAGCTAATTGAATTAGCATGTTGTGGTTTCTGAACCCAAATACGATTAGCCTGTTATTACTGTGTTATCAGGGTCCCTTGTTACAGTAACAGCAGGTTACTTTTGGCTGCTTCGTTGGCTCTTTCTCTCTCTCTAACACCAGAGGCATTCACATATCATATATTCACATATCAGCTCTTTATCTATTAAATACTTGGCATAGTTTCAGTGTTATCAAGTGGAGATATTAGCAGAGCGGCTCATTCCCACTTCTTGTTGAAATTCATTTTATTGACTCAGGCAGCCACCAAGGGCGCTGTAAGTCAGAAGTGAACTGATAATTCAGGCAGAAAAAAAAGAGTCAACTTCATCCTATACAAGGACGTTTGCATCATTTTTCTACTTCGTGCTGAACCTTCCAGCTTCCAGAGATGGGGAAATACTGATATACAAATACTTCTGCTGAAGTAGAGATGTCAGGGTATCTGTTCTGTTTTTGATCCATGTGTTGATACCATTTCCACAAGAACATTAAGTCTGTCCATCAATGTATGTGTCTGAGGATTGGTCAGGGCAGCAAAGCCTGGACAGAACTGGAATCAAGGATGAAGAGATGGAGTTAGAGTGTCCAAAAGTCAAAGGTCAAAGATGCTTTTGGTCGACATTGTCATGATCTTTTCATGCACTTCTGACTGACACCATGTTTTGTGCAGTTATCTTGACTTTTTAACAAGATAACAATAAGATAAACTTCGATTTAAGGCTGCATGGTATTAGAACAAACTGACATTGTAATGCTTTTAACCATGTGATATATATATTACAATCTTAAAAAAAATACTCAGGAGTATATAACAGGTGTGTGATGCCGACCCAAAGGTCAAACGGATTAATGGTCAACACAGAACATACGGTTCAGTATCATCCTTCTTGTAGCCAAAATAATTCTGCATTACTGATGTTGCTTTTCTTTCTGGCTCCAACCCTTGGTTTTGGATGATTTTATTTTGTTCGTTGCTCATTTTTCAGTCTTGTTTCCAGTGACTCACTACAAACTGGTTCAGAATAACTGTAATGTACTCAGTGTGTGTCCGGTTCTATTGAAATTGGATGAGAAAATGTTGAACTCATTACATTGAAGGACCTGTGATATGACTACTGCACACACGTACATTGTCGATGCTCAAACAATATATTGTGCAGCTCTAGGATTCATATCCAACTCCATTGTTAAAGACTGTAGGTCAAGCCAGTCCAAATTCACGTCACAAAGGTTATTTTACAGTTATGTACGTATACTATTGTCTGTTAAACAATAAGTCAGTAGTCTTTACAAATATGGCTAATACTTCATACTGGCAAGAATGTAATCAGTTTTGGAAGACAGTAATCTTGCTTCTTTTGGGGTCAAGAGTCTCTAGGTCCGGTGAGAAGACCTTGTCAGTGGCCTCCACTGGTTTTGCAGGATCCATTAGCCAATCTCCATTCAATCCAGCAATCTCAGGAGACAGAAGGCACTTTGATGCCACAAAATACACCCACTGTACATGACAAATGTACAGTGGCTGACAATGTCCAAACACACTGTAAGAGTCAAAAGTGTCTCATTTAGAGAAAACAGCTGCAGGTACAGAAGCAATGCATGTTCACAAACACAAGTCATCTGACTGTTTCACCAAACTACACACTAGGCTCACAGAACCATCTGAGTATCGTATAGTTCAGGCTTTCTGAAAAATGAAGGAGCCAATCAGTGTCACCAGGTGGGACTTCCCATGACTGTTGTGTCTGGCTGTGTCACAGCTGATGTCTCTGTCGTCTGTTCGGTACTCAGTTCCTCTTCATCTTTTTGTCATTCTCTTATAGTGTCCACAGTACTCTGGTGTCTTCCTACCAAGTGAAGGCATTTCAAACATATGCCAGAGGATTTTTCTGGAACATCTGACACATTAAGACTCAGTTCTGCAAGTCGCTGGTCTACCAGTTTTCCATTGGGAAGTTCAAGGAATATCCTCTGGCTGTTGCTGACGTTGCCTTTTATCCTCAGATTTTCTCTGCACATACGACAATGGTCATTTACAGACAGTACAGTGGTGCGTTTAGGTGCAGCCATACTGTGGTGTTTGTTTTGATGGTCTATTTACAGTATGGCTCTACTTCCTGCTGTCGCTCTGAGTTCAACATGAGTGGCTGAAGTGGTGCGTCAGTCAAGATAAAGGACAGATTGTTCATCTAATCACATACAAGGATTTTAGATAAGGCCCCTCCTTTGAAAACGGATTGGTTATGGGAGGGTCCCAGATGGTATTGTGATACTATCTGATGACAGTCAGGTTATAGATAAGGTGAAAAAAGTTGAATGCAAATGAAACAAGACAGTCAGAGACAGCAGTTCTCTACCAAGGCTTGATATGTTGTCATATGACGTCAAAATGTGACGTGATGGAGCCATAGGTGTTGACCATCTGATGTGAATGAAAAAAAGACCACATTCTATCTGGTCTAAATCCTGAGATATTACCACTGATGTGTTTAGCTGTGGACCTTCAGTGTGACCTTGACCTTTGACCTTCATTTCTCAAAATCTAAAGAGTTCTTCCTTGACCCATTATCTATCATTCCTGAAAGTTTAATCAAAATCTGTTCAAAACTTTTTGCATAATCCTGCTGATAGACAAACAAACAAACAAACAAACAAACAAACAAACAAATAAACAAACTACTTCTTTAGACTTTTTTTTGCTATCTGTGCTTTACTTGAGTATTTATCTTTTTGGCAACTTTTTACTTTTACTCCCTACATTTATTCATAAATATCTGTATCTTATACACCTTATATTCTCAGAATAGACGTATTACTTTTTCAAATCAAATAAAATAAGTGGCTTCAGAGGGATAGTCAGTATATCATAATTCTATATTGATTATATATCACATTTTTTGACTTTTTAATCACATAATTTTGACAATCAGAATTTTCACTTTATCTCATATTTTGAGCCTTTATGTCATAATTATGCATTTCTTACCTGACATTTATGATGTTTTATCTCATAATGAGATAAAACACCTTTTTTTTTATCTCAATTGTGACTTTTTTCCTTCAATTTTTCCTAAATTTCCTATCCACAAAACTGAGTACTGTGACCCAATCAAACACATTATTTACACAGTAAGTCATTTTTAAAGGCTTTATTTTTGGATACTTTTGAAACTTTTAGGATTTTTCCTGGTTAAATAAATTAAATATTTCATCCATGGCAAAAGTTTTACTTGTTAACTTTATTACATTTGAGTAGTTTTTTAATTTTTACTTTTACTCAAGTAAAGGAGGTGAATCAGTACTTCTACTTTTACGAGAGTGTTTTTTTCACACAAGTAGCTGTACTTCTACTTACATACCACCTCTGAGGACACCTTAAAGAGTTTTGTATGAATGCATCAAAACAGATGATGAGTCCTTTACTTAAACCTTTTTTATTATGTAATACGGCATTAACTAAAACATCGACTGGTCGACTCCTGTAGCATAAGTTGACTTAAATTTGGAGGAGTCGACAAGTCGCATGTTCTTTCTCTCTCTCTGCGTAAACACAGACCAGACCTAAAGCAGACATTGCTGCTGGGTGCCAACTTGCCACAGGTGGTCTGACAAAACAAAAGACAGTGACAGACACACGTCGCATGTGTGGAAATACTTCACTTTAGTTAAAAAAAAATAGCCCAGCCATCTGAAGAGGTATCAGCTAACCTGAGTTAGTGAGCAGCATTAACTAGCTAACCTGAGTGATAAACAACACGCATTAGAACAACACGCTCTTTTTTTTCCAAACATGATGTGGATGGTGTTGTGTGTGTGTTGTCGGTCGCAGACTTAAATGTTTTCTACTTATCATAAAAAGTGAGGACGCATAACAGTCTGGTTTTAGAGCCATGGGTCCAGACAAATGCAGACATATGTTCACCTACTGGTGTGCAGTTAAATTTAACAGAAAACTCTTTGCTAACGTTAGCCTTTGTTTTGTTGGGGTTAAAATCTTGATGCTTGTGTCTTATCAGAAGACATTGTTACGTTGCAGTGAACTAGTTGCTACAAGTTGTTCATGTCATGACGTCATCACGACATGTCGACTTGACTTCGACTTTATTAATGCATAAGTCGACTTGTAAAAAACTGAATTTGTTAATGCCTTAATATGTAATATATGTATCTGGAAAAAAACCCCCAAGAAAACAAAAAATGTAAAATGACTACATTTCACTATTTTGCAGAAATAGTGAAATGCTTTTGCTTGCTTGCTTGCTTTTGCTTTATATAGAAATAACTGATAGAACTTTGCATCATAAAGATAATTTTTAGAATAGAATAGAAATACTTTATTGATCCCACAATTTGGCAGCATTCAACATACAAGTAAAACAAACAGTGAGGTGCAAAAATATAAGATGCAATGTCATATTAAAGTTTGACATACATACAGAATAACTGACTAGTGCAAAGTAAAGTGTAAAAATGTAAATACAGTATTATTTGTTATTCACAGGAAGTGCATAGTGAAAAATATGAGATATGTTTATGATTTATGGAACAGTACGATGGGTCAAGTTTAGTTTTACTTTTATCATCCTGAACTTCTAAAAGCTGAATTGTATTTTTTTTGTGTATTTGTAATTGTATTTGAATAGGCCATAAAATGCATGACCTTCAACTTTAACTATCATTCCATCTGTGGTAAAATCAAACAGATATTTAAATTCAGTTCCAGGTGTTTTCTGGGATTATTCAACATTTGATACCTCACGATTTAGCGTCAATAAACCTCAACATTTTGACTGAAGCACAAAAAAACAAGCGGTGAACACAGCGTTCCTTGTGCACCGTAGCTCCTTTTTTTACCAGCTGGGAAAAGGGGGAGGGGGGGGGGGGGTAATCGAGACAGGCTTCAGTAGGAGAGTTAGTAGGAGGTGGTGGACAGACTGGGTGGAGGAGCAGGACTAGAGGGACGAGGGGGGAGGTGTTTGAGGGGACTGAAAGACCAGGTTGGAGGAGTCAGCTGGTCTCCCCAAGCCTGTGATTAATACACTGGGGCTGCTCTGTACCACCTCCACACCACACCATCCTCACCTCCAATTAGCATGCTAATGAACCTGCACATGTGTGACTGTGTGTGTGTGTGTGTATGTGTGTGTGTCACCTGAGGGCTCGTTCTCACTGTGCAGCATAAACAGAAACAGGCTGGTATTCACTGCGGCTCTGCTAATGGAGATGGTGTGTGTGTGTGTGTGTGTGTGTGTGTGTGCGTGTTGTGGACTGTGACCCTGGTCTTGCTCGCTGCTGTTATGGTAACCAGTTGAATCGGAATGTTTTTGCCGTCTAGTTATACCTGTCATGGTGGCTTTTGTTTTTTTGTGACCTCTTAGTGGACATGAGAAGTCGCAGCTGACTTTGTAACATGGGTTTGCACACCAATCCAATCCATTTTTAATTATAAAGCGCAAATTTAAACAAACACAAAGCTTTACAAAGTGCTGTACAATAAATTAAACACAATAAAATGTAATAAAAGTAAGGCTGTCAAATGATTAATATTTTTAATGACATTAATCACATGGTTGCTTTGGATTCATTTGGATTAATCATGATCAGGGGTTTTTAGACTCAAATTTCCCACAAAATACAGTAAAAGACAAAATATGCTAAAAATCCATGCCCCCCCCCAAAAAAAAAACAAAAGAAAAGCAAAACACAAGCGATTCACATTTTTAAATTCAAAAACTCTTCAAAAATACAGAATCCCCCCTCATTAAAACATGAAATAAAATATCCAAAACATATGTAGAAATATATATATATATATATATATATATATATATATATATATATATATATATATATATATATATATATATATATGCAATCAACGTGTTTATTCTATGGGCCTCTAGAATGTTGTAGCAGCTCGCATTCACTTTGAATTGATGTTCCCAGCATTCTGTGAGCGGATTTTTTTCATTAACCACCCGCTGGGCCACTTCGGATTCACGGTACCATATCACTCCGCAAGTACTTCGGCCACTTTGAAAGTAAATATTTGCTCTGTTTTAATGGCTATTTTATCCAGTTTATTAGAGTAGTAGCAGTAATAAGCTGTAATAACCCATAGAATAAGCGGGATAATGTATTTCCCACACGTGACTATTGAAAAATATTTCCCTTTGGGGCAGAACAATAAATATTTTTCTGATAGTAACGTTTGGGCAATACATTATCCCTTACTTATTCAACAGTTTCAACGAAACAACTGTAAATAACTGTTCCATTTACCTGCGTTAACGTTTTTAATCAGATTAATCATGATGCTGGATTAATCTCCGTTAATTTTGACAGCCTTAAATAAAAGCTAAAAATACTAAGATAAAAACACAATGAAACACAACAAATAAATAAATAAAAAGACTGTCCACTCCACATAAAATATCCATGCACTTAAAATCATCATCTTATGATGTGTAAAAAGTCAAGCAGGAGAGGTGGGTTTTCAGAAGAGTTTTCCAGTCAGACAGTGAACAGGCGTCTATAATGTTCAGCACCAGGTCATTCCAGAGCTTTGGAGCTGTGACACAAAACCCTGGTTCTGCCCTGAGCTTCAGAACCCTCAGGAGGAGCTGGTCAGCTGACCTGAGAGGTGGACAGTAACTTCATATTTATTAGGCATCTGTACTTTACTGGAGTATTTGTTTTTCTGGCAACTTTTTACTTTTACTCCCTACATTTTTACATAAATATCTGTACTTTATACTCTTTACTTTCTCAGAATAAACTTGTTACTTTTACAAACTAAACAGATGTGACAGTATGAAAAAAATCAGTCGTTTCAGAGAGAAAATCAGTGGAGCAAAGAAACTGTGACTTTAAACAATATAGTTATTGGACTTTTTAGCTCATGATTTTGTTGTTTTCTCTTAAAATTCTGCATTTTTATCTCATATTTATAACTTTTTTTAAAATCTCGACTTTTTATCTCAATTGTGACTTCTTTTCCCCCATTTTCCCTAAATTTCTTGCCCATATTCACAAACCTGAGTAACTGTGACTCAATCAAACACATTATCTACACAGTAAGTCACTTTTAGATACTTTTGAAACTTTTCAGATTTTATTTTCTGAAGTATTATTGCGTTCATGACAAAAACAAGCAGTTTTACTTTTTACTTTATTACAATTGGGAAGTTTTACTTTATTACTTTTACTTAATAGAAGAGTTGAATCAGTATCATATCATAGTAGTATCATAGCTGTAGCTCTACTTAAGTACAGAATATGAGTACATTGAACACCTCACCCATTATTCATTCGCTCTCATTCTCACTCTGGTGGTAATAAACTACATTTGTCCTGGGGCAGACTGACAGAAGCATGGCTGACATTTGCACCTACATGTACATTCATACACCAGTGTGAGTGGAACTGGAGCCAAGGAGGGTGAAGTGTGTTGCCCAAGGACACAATGGACTGATTAGGATTTGAAACACTAACCCTTCAGTTATTGGACGACCCACTCTACCGTGGCCACACCTACATTTTTATATATTATATATATATAGCGTTTTAACACATTTTCTGTTGATTCCAGCTTGTAAATTTATAATGTCAGTCCAATTTTTCCCAAATCTTCATAGAAGTTAAAATAGTCCATGCTTATGGTGTGTTAATCCTGTATCAGACTTACCATAATTATGCGTTTCTTACTTGTAAACAGCACCCATGTTAACATACAAGTCATAATTAGATCTTTGAAAGTTAAATATACATGCTTTTGCCCATGTAAGTATGAAGAATGTGGTGTCTGTATCAAATGGGGACGTTGTACATTTACCAAAGTTTACTGTTGAATGTAATTAAACATTTAAAGGTTCTTTATCTTAGATTTGTGCATGTCTATTTGCTAAGTTTGGGTTAGAGTCTGCGTTGGTAATTCTCTTAACATTAGTTGACTCAAACAGAAAGTAGTTTTACAAGCTGTTGTTGCAATAGAAGAAGAGAGGCACTAAAAGCCCAGTAATGGTTTTCAATGAATATCCAGTGAAATCAGCGCATTGACAAAAGCCAAAAATATTGTAATGTCCCAAGTGTCTCCATTGTCTCAATTGGAGCAGTTTTCAATGAAACTATGAAAATTCTCAACCTCAAACACAAATCTAAAACGAGATGAATGAAGTACAAATGTAAGAATGTACTGCAAGAAACAAAAACACATTCATTATCATTAAACAGAAATGCAAACCAAGAAAACATCCCCAAATAAAAATTTTTGCAAATAACCAGTCAATTACAGTGTGTTTGGCCTTTGTTGGCCACCGTCGGTTTGGCTGTTTTCATGCATCATAGTATTGTTACCCAATTTAATTTTCAGTTGTTCCATTGGCAGATTTATCTTTTTTTTTTGTTGTTGCCTGAATTAAGTAAAAAAAAAAAGAAAAATCTTGAAAAATTGCCAGTGGAAAAAGGGAAAATGATCTTTGCAAGAATTCTTGAAATCAGATTTTCCAGACCTATTGTCTAAAAATCAGTTGTTATATCTCAATTACAATTTACTCTTTATGTTTTATTTTAAAGGAGTCATTCCATGGTTATTTCCTTAATATTACTGTGTTCTCAATTGTTATTGAATACATTGTGCGTTGCTTCTATTTAAAGAAACATCCAGAAAGTTTTGTTTACAGCTGTTTTTGCACGGTAGAAAAACAACAGAGTTTACCGGTACTTCCTCATACATGTCCATGATGTGGTGATGAGGCGTCTCTGATTGGCTCAGAATGTGTGAAGGAACACTCCCCCCTCCTCTCTCGCTCTCTGTATTTACCTTTACCAGAGTAGCATCCAGCTAGGTTTCGTACCGTTGCATGTTTTGAAAACGTGCAGGGAAAAAAGCTGTCTTTATTTCCACAGAGACACATGAACCAGTTTAATCCGTCATTTTTTTGCAGTTTCTGCAGCAGCTACTGTGGCACCGTCTTCTCTGGTAGATGCTAATGCTAATGCTACTTCAGATTCGCTGCAATGGGGGACAAGCTTAACCTCACATGGGTGACACCAATGTCCTGTATAGTGGACAGGTTTTTTCTGAGTCTCTTGTTTCTCTGTTGTTTTCTATGAATGGTAAATAAGCCAGTGGAGGGGTCACACCACGCAGCAAACGCAGGGTGACCCATCCATCGGATTCCAAAAGCAGTGTGGAAAAGTGTTTTTCAGCGGAATGACACTTTGATGAGAGTTTATGATGAGAGTAACACACTTGGTACAATTTCAATTTTTCCAGTGTTTTAATGAAACATATTGAAGTAAAATGAATGTATGATCATATTTATGGGGAAAAAAATCTGTTAAATACAAGCTTTGCTGAAGGCCAGAACAGAGATGTACAGTAGTTTCCTATTGCTTAAACCAAAACCATAATTTTACATTTGAACATCCAAAACTAGAGCACATTTCATCAGTGTGTTTTGGCTCTAAACAAGTAACCAGTGTATGGTTTTGGACTTTAGACTCAGAATTACTTCACATGTGGGATTGTTGGTGGCCATTGAAAATCTCTACCTCAATTACGAATCCTCCACAACAACACAGGCCTTTGACATGAGGTTTTGTTGGAGTGTGTGTGTGTGTGTGTGTCCATGTAAGTGTATGAATATGTGTGTACAGATGCAGGTTTGGAAACAGTGAGCAGCAGTGCTACAGTAACCTTTGCAATAATCAGTTCTGTCTGATGGGCTTCTTTAATTAACCTTGTAGGAAATTAATCCCAGTGTTAAATGGACAAGAAAAAGATGTTTGATTACAACCGAGAGCCAACTGGGACTTCTCCCTCCGTCTAATTGCCCAGGAAGAGAGAACAAGAGGAGAAAGTAGTCAGAATGAGAAACGGAGACACAGATATGGGAGAGAGAGAGAGAGAGAGAGAGAGAGAGAGAGAGAGAGAGAGAGAGAAACATAACAAGAGGTGGGAGAGTGGAAAGCGAAGCGCCTCTATTGCTATGGCGTCATTAGTACGAGTGTGAATGTCAGTCAGTCCCTGAAGCATTGATAAGGCTTCAGCAGAAAAGAGGGAGAGAAAAAAAAAAACAAGAGGACATGAGGAGAAGGACATCGAGGAAAAACAGCAGAAACATTCTGTTCATCTGAGAGCGACATTACACCAGACACAAAGGAGTTTACAGGAACAAGTCAAGAACCCACGACTGAAAAATGACTCATTATGTTTCAACAATTAGGATGGGTCTAAAATGTGTCGTCCAACCACACTATAAAGTAACAGACGTGTGACACGGGTTCCTCTTATGACACTATGATTTTGTATGGGGTATTTGTACACAGTAAAATCACCAGTGTTAATGTAACACTTAAAGAGTTCATTTTAACACTACCTCAGTGAACATATGGTCCCTATCTACAAAGTGGAACATTTACACTGAACCTGGAGTTACATTTCCAGAGTCAGCTTTACACTAGTAAGAGTTAATAATAAATACTACTACTACTACTATTAAGAATAATAATACATTTTATTTGTATAGCGCTTTTCTAGACACTCAAAGATGCTTTACATTAGTGAAAAATTTAAAAAAATTACAAAATTTATACTATATGGATTAGTGTCAATGAAGTTTTACACTATGAGAAGTAACACCCATAGTGATATTGACATTCAACACTGAAGAGTTTAGTGTTAAGAAATTATGTTTCCTGTGTTAAACCTACTTAATACTACATGTTTACTAATAAATGACTCCAAAGAGTTTTAACTATTTGAAAACACATACCTAACATGGGCAACAACGACATAACTTTATTCTAGTACAGGTTAGGTTGATGAAACACCTCACGGTGCGGCTTGGACACATCCTCAGTGAAGGACCTAGGGTCATAGGGTGTTTCGGGTCTTTGATCTTCAGACACCCTCACCTAGGTGACCCAACCGGGGGTGATCAGGCCCCGGTTTGTGTCCAAGCAGCGTGCTACTCCATGCATCCCCCCTCTTGATCCACAGCCACCTTGAGGCTTTTTCGGCCGCCTCACTGATGTTTCTGGTGGCCCTCCTCTCTTGCAACCCTCTGACTCCAAGGAGCTTGAGTGCTCGATGTAGTGATTGCCCCGGAAAGCCTCTGCAGCCCACTTCTATTGGCTCACAGCGGGCCCTCCAGCCACTCGCTCTGCACAGCTCCACCAGCTCCAGGTATTTGGACCTCTTTCGCTCGTGGGCCTCCTCCATCCGGTCCTCCCAGGGGACTGTGAGCTCCAGCAGCACCACCTGTTTGGTTACGTCAGATGTTAGGACCAGGTCCGGCCTCAGTGACGTCCTCACTATGTGCTCTGGGAACTTCAGTTGCCTCTCGATGTCCACGAGCAACTTCCAGTCACGGGCTGTGGCTAGCAGTCCGGTCGGGACTTTGTGTCCTGCTGGCTGTTTCTCCCCAGGCCTGACGAAGGCGATGTTGTGCCTGCCTGGGGGCTGGTGTTTGCTCTGCTCTAGTACAGATTCTGCTTGAATGAAAAAATGAAAGCAAGAGTTTATTTAGAGTTTGACCACAGAGGTTGGTGGGCGGGGCTATTTAGAGTCATTATCTTTTAACACTAGGGGTGTGACAACATTTCGTGTGACGATATCTTGCGAGATGCAATTTGGCGACATCTCTCGTCGTGTTGTCTCACGAGATTCAGCAAGCAGACAGGATGACGTCGGAAAAAATGCTGGTATTACCTGGGTGCAATTTGCTAGGGCATCCCCCCCTTCTGGTTTTGGACATTGGGTTCGTTATGGTCCATTGATTTTGCTGCCCATGTGCATCCTGGATCCGCGAGGCCAGGATCCCACCTAAGCTGGTGCACGCTGGCCACTGTGGGGTTTCTGGGAGACCCTCTGACTTACGTGTGCATTAGACTCCTGTGTTTTTAAGATGGGTCAGTGGGCTGCAGACATACTAGGTGACCCCTGGTACCTGTTATACGTGGGCCGGTCCCTGCCCTGGCGATGCGGTTGGCGCGCCGGGGGAGAAGGTGAAGCGAGTCCAGGAAGCGGCGAAGTCCGGGTGGAAGGTTCTGTAAAGACTGGAACTGGTTGGAAATGCACCTGTCGGGGTGTGTTTCCTCATTCAGAACTCAACTTCCACAGACAAGCGCCAGATTTGATTTTGAAAAAAGGAGAAATATATAATTTTATTTATTTTATTTAAACTTTTATAACATGCTATTTTCATTTTAATTTGTAGAGGAAGAAGTGACATGTTGGTGACATACTTGCTCAGACTGGTTGAACTATTTTCAGTCTGTATTGACAGAGAAGAACGTTTTGTGTTTCACATATTGTCTGCACTTGAAAAAAGGATAAATATATGATTTTGTTCATTTTATTTTAACTTTAATAAAATTTTTATTTTGTTTCAATTTGTAGAGGAAGAAGTTAATTAAGAAGTTAATTAAAAGTTAACTCTTACAGAGTTATAAAATCCATGTGCAATTCAGGTCAAAGATGTCCCTTCATATAAATTCTAATTTATTTTTCTTAAAATCTTGTCTCAATTTCGTAAACCCAACCTTGTGTCTCGTCTCATGAGTGTCTCGTCACACCCCTATTTAACACTGAAAGGTAACTTACCCTTATCAGTGTTGAGTTAACTCTGAGAATCACTTTAACTTTAACACTGAATATATGACACAGTCAGTGTGAAACCTCTTAAGAATTAAAATGCTTTTGACACTGCATTTTTTACATTGGCAAATTTACTTTATTTATTAGTGAAAATAAAAGAAAGAGGTTGAGGAGCCTGTGCACATCTAGTTTCTACTCTGCAAAAATCAAACTCTAACTAAGTGCATTTTTCTCATTTCTCATCAAAATATCTCATCACACTTAGTGGGATGTAATGAGCTTTATTTTTAGACAATAAATCTTGAAAATCTTATTTCAAGAAATCTTACCAAGATTTAATTCAGTGTTTGCACTTAAAGGTGGCGTAGGAGATCTTTTCTTGGAACATTTTTTATCACATTTATCATTTTTTATCACAATCCCATAGCACTGAAATAGAATGTTTGCAAAAAAACCCGAAATGTTTTAGTCCAGTCTAGTGGGTGGAAGTGGAACCAGAGGAAAACTCCAGTCTGATCATCTCCCCTTTCTGCACATTCACATAAACAACTATGGCAGAAAAGACGACAACCGGCAGCAAAACCAAAGTAAAAACTGTGTTTAAAAAAAGCTACGACCATGAGGAAACTGAGTGAAGAACGGAACAGGACAAGGGTGGGAATCACTACGACTTTCCAGCGCTGGCGTCAACTGAAAAAGGAAAAGGGTAAGGTGACCATGTTTCTACTGGATAGGAAAGAAGATACCGTTATGATTATATAATATTTGGACATACTAATCACTTATGGGTATTGTATTCACCCCATCAGTGAGAAAATGTCAGATATTGACCAAACATAATGTTCCAGCAGGTTTTGTTAAGTTACCAACACTGTGGTTAAACTGCTGCTGTAACAACATAAACTATTGTCCTTATCCATTAGTTTTCCCATAGTGTTTATTTCCTTCTTCTAAACCTTTTGTTAGCTAAGCTTCATGTGACACAAACTGATAAATGTGACCCACCACCACGAAACCAGGCATATGTGTCTGGAAATCAAAACTGCGTTATCTGTGTAGCTTGGTAGAGTGGAAACTAAGGTTTAAGATGGTGAATAAATTATGTTTCTATCACAAGTAGAACCAAAGTTATGGTCATTTTAATATCCACATTTGGACATATTTTGCAATTTGCATATTTTTCGATATTGTCCGTTAAAGTTTTGGACTGTTTAATAATTTGTATCCGATTGACAAAAAATTTTCACAGATGTTAAAGGACACTCTGATGGACATGTCACAGAAGTTTTCTATATTATAATAATAGGAAAGAAGTGCGACGTATTACAATCATTTGGCTTACACCATTGGACAGAACATTCAATATAGGCTTTTACCTCGTACCAAACACTTGGGTGTTTACCCACGGAACGGAGATCGTTTTGTTCGGCGAAAAGAGGTGGAAGTCGACTTTGTCTTTGCTCAGCAATACCTGAACTTTTGTCGCCGCTTAAATAATTGACTCAATAAACACCTTTATTGATCGAATTTCAATGTAATGACCACAGGAACTGAAAATAGAGGTGTTAAGGTACCGTTTTTTGATAAGATGTAAACACAAATAAGAAATCGCCTTCCAGCCTAAATTTGGCTGTAGCTCTGAACAGGTCAGCGCGACTTATGCCTGGTTTCGTGGTGGTGGGTCACAAATGTTGTTACTTATTGTTTTGTTATTTAGAATGATAATTGACATTGAGTTCTGGTGAATGCTTGTGAACCTCAGTGATATAAGTATACATACCAGAGTATCACAGGTGGACAACAAAAGTTAATATCAAGTTAAACATTTTTATTTCAATGATCAATATCATTTTCCTTTTTCGCCACCATATTTACAACATACAAATTATGGTAACATATTCAGTTGTATTTTAAAAATTGTGTTTCCTATATGATATAAATGATACAGTCAATGTATTAAGAATAAACTTAAGTTTATAAAATGAAGCTAAACAAAGTGTAATTTTTCTAAACTTTCACTCTCATTAAGACCCTCACATTTATTTTTCTACAATTTTTATTTCATTCCAAAAAAAATTCCAAAATCTAATTTTCTGAAAATATAAATACCTACCAAACAATATAAGTCTGGTGTAGATTGTTGTATTTATTATTATTATTTTTAATTATTAGATTTTAACATTCCCATGACTTGTTCTCTGGTCTGTTTTGCAGCAGTGCATTGCTGCGGTATGTGTTCAGTTGTGTGTCGACATGAATTGTTGGTTTATGTTCCTTCCCCTGAACTGGACAGCACAGACATCAGGCTAACAAACACAATTCAAAGTATGCAGATTTATTCTGTATCTGTCATGGGGGGGTCGGGTGTGAAGGAATAAGGACTGATTTAATAATGGAACTAAAACAAGACAGAATGAAAAGAACAAGGAAAAAAAAACCTTGGGGTAGATCACTCAGTCTGATGAGTGAATTCTCCAGGTTATGGAAATGGACTAAACAGCAATGTCTGGGTGATTGAAGCGAAAATATTGAGTGGTCCTGCACCAGCAACTGCAACATTCACTGCCTCAATAGCTCACTGATTAGAGACTTGTTGCAGCCACACAGTGCGGGCCAGGTGGAGATGGTCAGAAGTAGGGGGAAGGTTATAACAGTACCAGAGGTTGACAAATAATCACATTAGAAAGTTAGCATTTTCAGTTGTTTAAAACGTGTAATTTTAATGATCAGCTTTGTCTGCTCTTTATGGTCATTATATGTATGATGTATAGGATGATAATTGGATATGTTTTAATTAAATTTTATTTATTTATTTATAAACTCAAGGACATGGTACTGCAGCAGATAGTATAGATATTATAGAGATAACATGTAATATATAAACGAATGTCCTATTACTATTAATAATATACATTAAGATGTACAGGTTTAGACATTCATCTGAATTTGAAATATTATTTACAAAGCACTTAATTTAGAAAATAAAAAAAATCCCAGTTTGTTTTCCCACCCAATATAACTACCTACTATCCTGTTAGCTATCTAACATGTTATTAATTTAGGTTGTTTGCAACAGATTTGGGTAAACTATGGTGCAGTGGTTAGCACTGGTGCCTCACAGACAAAAGGTCCCTGGTTCAATTCCCACACCAGACCTTTCTGTGTGGAGTTTACATTTTGTCCACGTGGGTTTTCTCCAGTTTCCTCCCACCATGCACTGATAGGTTAACTGGTTAATCTAAATTGTCCATAGGTGTGAATGTGAGAGTGATTGTTTGTCTATATATGTTCTGGAGGCTCATACAGGGTGTACCCCGCCTTCACCCCATTGTAGCTGACCCCCATGATAAAACGGGTTAGATGATGAGATGCCATAACTTTCAACATGTGGTCTATGCTCTGTGAAAACAACTGACAGTACACGGGTTGGATCATCATATCAACAAGAAAACCGGTCGAGCCACATTTCACAGAGTAAAGATCACATTTCAGAAATGAAAGTAAAAGTTGTTCCCAGTGTGAGCAGAGCTGCAGACGTGTGTCTCTAACCGTCGAACAAACCTTCAACTGACTGTATCAGATCTGTTTTAAGTCTCAGCAGAGTCTCGGACAAACAACGGTGAGTACAACTGACCTGATCCACAGCTTTAAAAACACACTTTTCACTTTTAATTGCAAATCCAATAGAGAAAAACGTACTGACATTCTCTACATAAATAGAAGTACAGCTGCTTTTGTGAAAACGTATTAGTAGAATTACTGATTCAGCTGTTTTACTTAAGTATGTGTTAAAAAGTATAACTTCTCAACTGTCAAAGTAAAAAGAAAATAGGTTGATTTCACATGATGTCACATTGCTATATAGTCAGTGCGTGATTTTCAGATGGAGGGCAGGAAGTGAAGCCGAGTGAGTTTTCCATTGAGTAAATGTTTATGTTTTGTGTAGTTTACGGCTTCACCAATCGTTCTAATTGAGAGAAGGAAAATCTTCTTTTTTTTTTTTTAAGAGTACCAAAGGTTGTAGTTAAATGCTCATTCACACTGTTGTAATATGGTTTACCTAGACACATCAAGGTACATGTTTGCTTACATTAGCCGCTACTGCTAGCAGCTAGACGTGCCTAATGTAAACAAACGTGAAATACATCTTGACGTTGCATCTTTACAGATAAAACACTCACCCTGGCAAAGACTGAACGATAATTATAAGCTGAGCCTTTTGGTATCGAGGTTGTGGACCCACCCGCTGACAAAAAAGTTCTATGGCTCCAAACTTCTTCTTTTTTCTTCACTTTAATCTGCTGCTGGTGTAGTAGGATGTCTGCAGGACCAGATAGTTAGTAATATACACAGCAGAGATTGTTAGCAAATCTTTGGGTTCTGTCGAAATGTCATTAATTTCATCAGATACGGGTCACGCTCAATACATTTTTAACTAACTGTATGTATCTGTGTTTGGACACTGGATTTAAATCCATACAATAAACACTGCTTTCAATGGTTTCCTTCATAGCGACATTCTCCATGCTTACTTCCTGCCCTCCAGCTGAAATCATAACATCATCATAGTCACGTGACTGAAACCTACCTATTATGTTTTTTCTGCCATGAATGAAATTATACTTATTTAATGAGACAAAAACATAAACATTCCAACGTAGCCCAAAATAAAGCCATTAAAAGTGAATTACTGTGTCGAAAAGGCATTTTAGCAGGTAATAGTACTCAGCTTTTTGGGTACAGACAGGAAATTTTGGTAGAATTCTGTGTAGGATTCTTGTTCTGACTGTGGTCATACACAGTAAATTTTTCAGTGTTAAATCAGCACTTAGAGAGTCTATTTAACTTCTTCTAGGGTGTATTTGGTCCCATTTTCTCCAAATTAACACTGCAAAATCTACAGTGTAGACTGTGCTCTTTCTCTATGGAGTGATTTTTGGGACAAAATTAAGCATATTCACAGGAAAGTAATCTGTTTGATATTTGTTAGAATACGAAACAAAAAGTTACAACATCAAAACTTATATTTATGAAATGAAAGGTTATGAGCACAGTATCTACAGTACGAATATGAATTTCTAAGATGTAAGAAAGTGTGACACTTACATCATCACATCACAGGTATTATCCATTCAATACAGAAAACAGATTGAATTCAAACCATCACCGCTCAGCGACAACTTCACTCCTAGAAAATTTTTGACTTGTAGCACAGTGCGGGCTCTATTGCTTCCGTCCTTTTTCATCTTGACCAGAATTTAGCACATGTAAATGGCCTGACAGCCAGAGGTGGGATGCGAACCGCCAACCCCTCATTGGACGACCTGCTCTACCAACTGAGTCACAGCCGCCCACATGTGCAGTCTTGATGTTGATTGACTTTTCTCCTGTTGATAATACCTATGGCGTGATGATGTAATGGATGACGAAATTGTATTTGCATTGAAGACAGTGTACTCGTAGCTTTTATTCTGTAAATGTAATTTTTGATGTAACATTTTGATTCGTATTCTGACAAATATCAAACACAGAATAAGTACAAATGGAGTCATTTTAGAGTTTGCAAATATTTATCTAAACTCCAAGCTAAGACGCATGCAAAATACACTCAATTTTATAGATCCCACTATATTTGGGGGAATGCAGGTCAAAATTCACAGTGACCAAAATGTGATTTCACAATGATAAGAAATAGGGAAAATCAGGTCAAGTATATGTGAGGGGGCGGGGTTTGTTGTGCCGGGCACCACTTGTTAATAAACATATGAAGCTCATAGAAGGATTCTGGTCTCCATCCACACCCAGCAGTGACACACGTCACTATAAATAATAAAATTAAAACATTTCACTAGTGTGTATGTTATTCTGCTCCACAGATATGGCTGCTGCTGCTGGTCATGTTCGATCTGAGGATCAGTTCCTGTGTTCCATCTGTCGGCAGGTGTTCACTGATCCAGTTTCTACACCATGTGGACACAACTTCTGCAAGTCCTGCATCTCTGAACACTGGAGGGTTAATGTTCCTTATAAGTGTCCCCTGTGTCAAGAGCTTTTCACCATAAAACCTCAACTAAAGATCAACATTTTCATCTCAGAGATGGTGGCTCAGTTCAAACAAGAAGCTCAACATAAACCAAACATCTACAGCTCAGACCAACAAGCTGCCAAACCAGGAGAAGTTCCCTGTGACGTCTGCACTGAACCCAAACTGAAGGCCCTGAAGTCCTGCCTGGTGTGTCTGATCTCCTACTGTAAGACTCATTTGAAACCTCATCTGACAGTTCCAGGACTGAAAAGACATCAGCTGATCAACGCTGTGGAGAACCTGGAAGACAGGATGTGTAGGGAACATGAGAAACCTCTGGAGCTGTTCTGTAAAACTGACCACACATGTATCTGTCTGCTCTGTCCTGTTTTAGAGCACAAGAACCATGAGTTTGTTCCTCTGAAAAAAGAATATGAGGAACAGAAGGCAGAGCTGAAGACGACAGAGGATGAAATTCAGCAGATGATCCAGGAGAGACGACTAAAGATCCAGAAGATCCAACAGTCAGTGAAGCTCAGTAAGAACGCTGCAGACAGAAAGACAGCAGAAGGTGTTGAGGTCTTCACTGCTCTGATAGAGTCTGTTCAGAAGAGTCTGAAGCAGCTCACTGAGGAGATCCAAGAAAAGCAGAGGACCACAGAGAAACAGGCTGAAGACTTCATCAAAAAGCTGGAACGGGAAATCTGTGAGCTGAAGAAGAGAAGCACTGAGGTACAGCAGCTCTCAGGGTCTGAAGACCACCTCCACTTTGTCCAGAGGTTCACATCTGTAAAAGCTGCTCCATCCATGAAGACCTGGACAAAGGTCAGTGTCTGTCCACCATCTTATGAGTGGACAGTGGTGAGAGCTCTGTCTGAGCTGGAGGACAAACTGAGAAAAGACATGAAGAAGAAAGTGGGTGAAGCAGAGCTGAAGAGAGTCCAACAGTATGAGGTGGATCTGACTCTGGATCCAGATACAGCATATCCTTATCTCATCCTGTCTAATGATGGGAAACAGGTTCATACTGGTGATGTAAAGAAGAACCTTCCAGACAAACCACAGAGATTCTCTCTTTGTCCTGACGTCTTAGCAAAGCAGAGTTTCTCTTCAGGCAGGTTTTACTTTGAGGTTCACGTCAAAGGAAAGACCAACTGGGATGTTGGAGTGGCCAGAGAGTCCATCAACAGGAAAGGAAAGATCACAGTTTCTCCCCAGAACGGATACTGGGTCATCTGGTTGAGAAATGGAAATGAGTACAAAGCTCTTGCTGCTCCATCTGTCCGTCTGTCTGTACAGTCTGGTCTTCAGAAGGTGGGTGTGTTTGTGGATTATGAGGAGGGTCTGGTCTCCTTTTATGATGTAGATTCTTCAGTTCTCATCTACTCCTTCACTGGCTGCTGCTTCAATGATAAACTCCTCCCACTCTTCAGTCCATGTGACAATGATGGAGGTGAAAACTCTGCTCCTCTGATCATCACTCCTGTCAACATGAAGTAAAAAAAAATCATCAAATGTAAAGATTTTCTCTGATTTACTGCAGTCACTACTTAGTGTTTTAAAGGTGTCATGGTTATTTCATTAATATTACTGTGTTCTCCATTGTTATTGAATATATTGTGTGTTGGTTGTATTTAAAAAAACGTCTGGATTGTTTTGTTTCCAGCTGTTTTTTCACGGTAGAAAAATGACTTGAGGTCCAACAACACAGTTTACCGGTACTTCCTCATACATGTCTATGGCGCGGTGACGAGGCGTCTCCGATTGGCTCAGAATGCGTGAAGGAACACTCCTCCCTTCTCTCTTGCTCTCTGTATTTACCTTTACCAGAGTAGCATCCAGCTAGGTTTCGTGACGTTGCTTGTTCTAAAAACGTGCAGGGAAAAAAACAGGGCTTTATTTCCACAGAGAGCACATGAACCAGTTTGATTCATCATTTTTTTCAAGTTTGTGCAGCAGCTACTGTGGTGCCATCTTATTTCGTAGATGCTAATGCTACAATGGAGGATGGGTTTAACCCCCCGTGGGTGACGCTAAAGTCCATCTGATGTCAGATGGACTGGTTTTTCTGTGTCCCTCATTCCTCTGTTTTTTTCTGTGAACGCGGTATGCAGCCAGTGGAGGTGACAAACCACTGTCAAAGTGGTTTGTCAAATGCGTTGGTAAGTCGGGGTGACCCATCAGATTCCAAAAGGAGCGTGGAAAAGTGGTTTTCAGTGGAATGACACCTTTAACATGTGTTCACCTTTATTCAAATGCACATTAATTCATTGACTTCCAGCTATTCAGCTGTTCAGAATACTTTGTGAAAGGACAGATATATATGTCGATGAGTTAATACGAACATTTGTGGTGATAATAAACACGTTGTGATTTCATAAAAGGATAATGATGGTGTTTTAATGTTAACTTGAATCAAAATTGTTGTGATTGTAAATGTGTTTCCAAGATGTGATTGATTTTTCTCTAAATGATAGAAATGTTCTGGAGAATCCAATATTCAACAATAACAGTGACAATAAATATTATGTTCATCACCTGTAATAAATACAGTCATATATTATTCATACTGTTTTCATTTTACATTGAAAAAAAAAATAGATCATTCAATTTTGACATCTTACCACTGTGCATCATTATCTGTATGGCTTATCTTTTTTTTTCTCCCAGTTGTTGTTCTTGTTGAGTGGGGGTTGGCTGGGGCTTTGGTTCTGTTTATATATATATATATATATATATATATATATATATGTGTGTGTGTGTGTGTGTGTGTGTGTGTGTGTGTGTGTATATACAGAGTTTAATAAATGATAGCAACTGGACTGGAGACACTTTTTTATGTTCTGTTAATGATATATTTTTGCTTCAGTTCTCTTTCTTCTGATGTAATAACCTTTGTCTTTACTCTGAAAATGCCAGATTTTCACACAATATTTTAATGTAGCAGATAATAGATAATAAACATAGATAAATCACTTGGTTAAATGTGGAAAAGGTTCACTGAGAAGCTTCTGCAAAAAGAGTTCTAGATCTTTTAGACTTAAACATCAGTGACAGGGTCAGTAAAATGGGACACTACATCTAGACAGTCATTCACAAATGGTTTTTTGATCATTTGTTTCTTTCTGTTAATTTTATGTAGTTTTTCACATCTTATACAAAACACTCAACCTTGAAGCCACATGTAGATTTTTTATTCTTTCGAGCCAGATTTACAGAAGCTTTAAATACTGGCGTTTAGATACGATGTTCATGAAAGAGGGAAATAAGAAAACTTTTGTTAGACATAACTTTCTCATTCTCTCAAGTGATGCAAATAGGACATACAGTAGTGGGAAAAAATTGGGACATCTTTACAATTTCACACAATCTCAAACATCATGAAAAATCTAGATTAGGAAATATCTGAATATATGAAAGTCTTTTTTTGTGTTTCAACTGGTGTGGCTGCATCAGACAGTGATAAAACGATGTCTCTGCTTTTTGTTAGGATGAAAAAATTATACAACTTGAGAGTTTCAATATTCACAATACATTATGTCGCTGAAACATCCAGTTTTAACTTCAGCAGACCAGAGCACATGTACAAGTAAGCTAACAATGACTGAAGAGCAATTCTCAATTCTCTATAAAATATTCACTCACCTGCCTTGTAATATAGTAAAGCAGGGGTGGGCAACTCCAGGCCTCGAGGGCCGGTATCCTGCAAGTTTTGGATGTTTCCCTCTTCCATCACACCTGGAAGCCATTACATCATTATCAGGCTTCTGTAGAGCTGGATGATGAGCTGATCATTAATTGAATCAGGTGTGCTGGAAAAGGGAAATATGCAGGATTCCGGCCCCCGAGGACTGGAGTTGCCCACCCCTGTAGTATAGTGACATCCCGTTTTTAATCCATAGAGTTTAATATGAGATTGCAGTGTTCTGCAACTGTGTGCGTGTGTGTGTGTGTGTGTGGGGGGGTGAATTAAGTCTAATGCAGGGGTCTCCAAACTACTCCACAAAGGGCCGGTGTGGCTGCAGGCTTTTGTTCCAACCAAACAGCAGCATACCAGACTTGAATCAATTAATCAACTGATCTCCATCATCAGAGAATTGGTCGAATTGTTTGGTCAAACTGTGAACTCTTGGTTGGTTGGAACAAAAACCTGCAGCCACACCGGCCCTTTGTGGAATAGTTTGGAGACCCCTGGTCTAATGCGATGGTGATGATGTTTTTTTTGTATAAATGTACAGTATGGTGTGACAGCAAGAATTTAGCTGTGGCACAGCTTTTCCACAGCTAAACTGTCCCAGTGGAAAGGCTGCATTGTCCAAAATCTATTGCTTCAGCACCAATAGATTTTGGACAAAGAAGCTTTGGAGATTTCCATGCTCCTGACTTTGTGGGAACAGTTTTGGGATGGTCCCTTCTTATTCTAACATGATTGTGCACCAGCGGACGAAGTAAGATCCATAAAGACATGGATGAGAGAGTTTGATGTGGATGAACTGGACTGGACACAGTCCTGACCTCAACCCTATAAAACACTTTTGGGATGGATTACATTGAGAGCCAGCCCTTCTATCCCACATCAGTGTGTGATCTAACAAATGCTTATGGGAGGAATGGTTCAAAATTCCCATAAACACACTCCTAAACCTTGTGGAAAACCTTCTTAGAAGAGTCGAAACTGTTACAGCTGGGAAGGGTGAACAAAACCACATCAAATTAAAACCTATGGATTAAGAATGGGGTGGAGAGTTCATATGTGCAATACTTTTGAAAATATATTACAGATGTATGGGGTGTAGGGCATTAACAACTTTTTACATACAAAACATACTGTTTTTTCAAGTTGACTTATCTGTCAATAAAGTCGGAGTCGAGTCGACTTGTCGTGATGATGTCATGACATTGTCAGCCGAGGAACAACACAGACATGCTGCTAAAAATACAACAACAACACACGGACAGCAATGAGCAACTTGTATTAAAGTTCACTGCAACATAACAATGTCCACTGACAAGACACAATCATCAGCATTTTAACACCAACAAAACAAAGTCTAACATTAGCAAAGAGTTTCCTGTTAAACGTAACTGCAGGTAGGTGAACATATGTCCACATTTTGTCTGGACCCACGGTTCTAAAACCAGACTGTCCAGACGTCTGTCACACGTACTCAGTTTTCATATTAAGTGAAAAACATTTAAGTCAGCGACCGATAAACCGCACACCACTGTCCACATTATCTTTGGAAAACATTTGCGTGCCTGCACTGCTGCTCACTCAGGTTAGCTAGCGGATGCTGCTTATATCACGCAGATTAGGTAGCCTCTTCAGATGGTCGTGCCATTTTTTTTTCATCTAAGGTGAAGTAATGTGAAGTGAAAGACAGTGACAGACACACATGTGACATGTGTCTGTCCACCACAACTGTCTTACCTGCAGCAGCCACGTCTTGTTTAGGTCTAACTGTGTTTACGCAGAGAGAGAGAGAGAGAGAGACAGAAACAGAAAGAATAACATACGACTTGTCGACTCCTCCAAATTTAAGTCGACTTGTGCTACACGAGTCGACGTGTCGACTAGTCTGTTAATGCCCTAATGGGGTGTCAAAAACCTTTTTCATCAACAACTATATTTGCAACTATGTGACTCAATACATGAGAGTCTATGGAAACATGACTACTTGTTCATTATATTTAAAGGGGACATATCATCTGTGTGACCCTTCAGTTATGAACAAAAAACATCCACTCTCCTTTTCTCCTGATCCATTTCTTGTTGGAGGGAGATGAAAACGCTCCATTTTGTATTTTCTATGCTTTGTACGTCACATACATAGATTCATTTGAATACCCCAGCCCCCCCCCCCCCCCCCACTGGTCACAGTCACCTCTGTTCAGACTTGGTAGTCCTGCTGTGAGTCCAGTGCATTGGGGTCTGAGCCCTGGTTGATGTGCATACGTCCAGGTCTGCAGTTGGTCTGACCCGGGTTGATCAGATGGCCTGGTCTGCGGGTGGTATCGCGACTGTGGTGTCGTGGCTCGTCTGACGGTCCCAGGTCCAGACGAACTGAACCTGAACGTGTAAAAGTCATTACTTGTTACAAATATCTTGGCATCTGACTGGATCAAAAGCTTGCATTCGAAGTACACATTAATAATCTGTTAAGAAAGATAAGACCTAAGTTTGGTTTTTACTTCTGCAAAAATTTTTTCTCATTTTTAACAAGGAAAAGTTTGGTCCAGAGTATCTTTCTCTCAGTATTAGACTATGGTGATACACTTTATATACATGCACTTTTATGTCACTATAAGAAGCTGGATGCAGTTTATCATTCTGTGCTGTGGTTTGTAACAGACGCTCCTTCAACAACTCACCACTGTGATCTATACTCACTGGTTCAGTGGCGTTCTTTGTATTTAAGATGGAATTTGCACATGTTACTTTTTATTGCTAAGACATTGCTTGGTAAACTTCCCTGTTATATCTGTAATCTTCTCAGTCTGCTGTTACAGTTTTATACCCCTCGTACTGAACTAGGGAAAACAGGCTTTTCTTTTTTTCCTCCATATCTCTGGAATGACTTACAGAATTTATTGGCTATGGACTCTCTGCCATCATTGGAGATTTTTATTAATACAATTAATAATGTATACACAGAGGACTGTCATTGTTTTCAGACCTACTCCACATTGGTTTTTAGGAACCACGGAGTTTTATGTAAGTCTGTCTCCTTTATGCGTCAATGTATTATATTTGTTTATTTCTCCCTGATATGTGTTATTGTGTTGTCTCTGACACTTATTGTTTGCTCTCATTTTGACCAGGACTCCCTGGAAGAAGAGACAGTCTCAATGGGACAATCCTGGACAAATAAAGTATAAATAAAATAAAAAACTCAGTCCACTTTGATTCTCTTCAGCTGATGTTATTTAATCAGTGTCTTTGTCTCTTTTTCTCTGCCTCAACTTTTTCAGGTTCCATTTCTTTCTTTTCTTCTACACTTGGTAGAAAGTAGAACAGAGGGGCGGAGTCAGCTGTGGCTCATTTGCATGAAAGCATGAGGCACTAACACATAGGTGTCAAACTAGATATTTCCCTCTTTCATATGATTCCGTTTAACCCTTTAACTCCTGAAACCTTAGCAGTTCCACAGTAAAAAGAATGAAGATAAGCAACAAAATAAACAAAAATGAATAATAAACTGACAAAAATAATTATTAACATGAACAAAGTAAGACAGAAATGAAGCAAAATTAAAGAAAAAACATAAAATAAAAACAATATGTACAAAAATTAACAAAAACTAATAAATATTTATAAAATGATATAATATTAATTTTATTATTTAAAATAGTACTTTAAATTTTAATCACTGTGAAGCACTTTGGGCGACAGTGTTTGTATGAAAGGTGCTATACAAATAAACCTTATTATTATTATTATTATTATTATTATTATTATTATTATTATTATTATTATTATTATTATTATTATTATTATTATTATTATTATTATTATTATTATTTTCAACATAACTCCTGTTACTGTGTTTAGTAACAGGAGTTACTAAACACAGTTACTATGACATGGTTGTAAAACACACTGGGCCAGGTTTAAATGCTGCTGACATAATTACACTGTTTTCTTTTCTTTTGAGACCAGTTACCATGTACAAAACATTTTTGTAAGAAAAAAGAGTAACAGTGTCTGTAAAATCAGTGTCTGATTTTTTATATCCAAATTTATATCAGTTTTTTTGTCTCATAATTTGGATTTTTTATCTCAGAATTTTAACTTTTTATCTCTGAATTTTGACTTATGAATTGAGGAAACACACATTTTTGTTATCATTTTCAGCCATATATTACTTTTTTTAATATAAAAAATGTAATCATTGATGGATAATTGAATATTTTGCTCATGTCCCACAGCCTAGAACACCCCCACATTTTAAATGGCTGTGACGCCCCTGCACAGAGACACCAGGGAACTGTGGTGGAAAATGGGTATAATGTGTCCCCTTTAATTCTACTCACTAATATCTACTGTTCTGTCCGGCGTTCGATTGTTCTGGAGCAGATTGTCTGAAATGTTCCTTGTAAGTGAACTTGTAGTATCTCAGACATTCTGCTCCACTCCTCTTCCATCCATGTTTCCTGTCTGTGTCTGAGCAGGTGCTTTTCTTCTATCCTCACTAATGTCTCCAGATCTATACACTGACCTCAGCTCTCCATGACTCATCCTGCAGCGTTCTGGCTCCATGTATCATCGTATGTGTGTGTTGGCTGTGTTGGCTCTTGTGCATTAACTTCCCGGATCCCCGCAGGCGTCTGTATCAATAACCCAGAGGACCGAGGGAAGAGAAGCAGCGGAGGATAGGTTCTCTGTTCTCAGTCTGAACATGATGTCACTGACTTTGGCCAAGTGCTCGTCTCAGGTTTTATGAAGCTAGAAGGTTCTTTGTCAAACATATACAGTGATGATAGACCGATATATTGGCCGATGTATGTTTCTCTCTTGTATCGGTATTCAATTCAATTCAATTCAATTCAATTTTATTTATAAAGCCCTAAATCACAACAAAGTCGTCTCAGAGGGCTTTACAAAAACACAATCAACTACAGAAATACATGAAAAGTCCCAGGCATCCCCTGTCCTTAGACCCTCCTTCTCGGCAAGAAAAAACTTCAAAACCCAGTGGGAAAAAGAAGAAATCTTGAGGAGAACCACATTGAAGGAGAGATCCACTCCCATGGACGGACAGGCTATAGATGCTCGTATCAGCTCGTTGCATTGGCCGATATGCTCTGTTTTTCCCTGCAGTGATTTGCTGACAGGTGAACATTACAGCACATTCATGTTCTTGAGCAGAGGTGTTCAAAGTACACACATTCTGTACTTAAGTAGAAGTACAGCTACTTGTGTGAAAAAATACTCTGTTAAAAGTAGAAGTACTGATTCAACTCCTTTACTGAAGTAAAAGTAAAAAAGTAAAACTTTTCAATTGTAATATACTTTGTAGTACAAAAGTAAAACTGCTTTTTTTTGTCATGAATGCAATATTTCAGAAAATAAAATCAGAAAAGTTAAAAAAAAGTGTTTAAAATAAAGCCTTTAAAAGTGAGTTACTGTGTAGACAATGTGTTCGATCGAGTCACAGTGACTCAGTTTTGTGGATATGGGCAGGAAGTTTAGGAAAAATGGAGGGAAGAGAAGTCACAATTGAGATTAAAAAAAAGTCCTAAGATTAAAAAAAAGTTATAAATATGAGATAAAAATGCATAACTTGAAGAGAAAAAGTCAAAATTCAGAAATTAAAAGTCAAAATTGTGAGATAATAGTCATATAATTATAATATATAAAGTCATGATTTCTTTCCTCCACTGGTTTTCTGTCCGAAACGACTGATTTTTTCATACTGTCACATCTGTTTAGTTTGTATAAGTAACAAGTTTATTCTGAGAATGTAAAGAGTATAAAGTATATTTATATAAAAATGTAGGGAGTAAAAGTAAAAAGTTGCCAGAAAAATAAATACTCAAGTAAAGTACAGATACCTAAAAAATCTACTTAAGTACAGTAATGAAGTACTTTTACTGAGTTACTTTACATCTCTGTTTTTGAGATACTGTGGTCCACATTGAAACTCTTTTTTTTTGATGTAGTAATATTTATTAACTGTCATAATTGTTATTTTATAATTGTAAGTAAAGAAAATTTTTTGACATTTGTTATCATTTCACAGAGAAAAAAAATCATGATTGGTTCCAAGTATCCAAGTATTTTTTTTTCCTTTTTTTAATAAGTGAAAAAAATAAAAAAAAATAAAAAATAGTATCGATTCCAAAAACTCCACATTGGTCTATAACTAATATACACCGATCCAAGGAAAGAACCGGAAGTAGAGTGGCTGCCATTACTGGGTAGCCGTCGCAAAGCATAAAGAACTACCCTGATCAACACCAAAATCTAATCATTTCCACATCCCCCCCCATTACCAACCTACCCTGAACACTTCATCAAAAATATAACCTAGGTAACTAGCAGCTAGTAGCGGCTGCATAAGTGTTCAGGGAAAACTTATCAACAACTAGTTCTATGTGTGGATCTGGGAGGACATGTGCTGTCATCAGATCTCACTGGTCCTTTCAGTAGGATTTTGTGGTCACCCATAAAACAGTACAGAAGTTTAAAGACGAACACCTGCCCAGTCTATGGCACGGACACAAGATAACAACGGACATAAATCGCTTCTCAGATTGGTGCATACAGTCATAGAAGAAATTATTAGACCATCAAAAACAATGGTTATCAATCAAGTACTAACTCCTGTGTGTGTCATGTGACTAAAGCAGACAAACAGGAACACCTGGAATATCTAAAAGCACTGTTTTTGAGGGTATCACATATATTGATGCATGAACTGAAGTGATTTCGGTTACTATCAAGAAAACATGGAAAACGACTCGACATTTGAGGTCTGTTTCAGAAAGCTGGTTCAACAAACTCTGAGTTTAACTCTGAACTCTGAGTTGATCTAAGTTTTTGGTCCCAGAATGGCCACTTTGAGTTAGTTTGATCGACTACAAGTCGTATCACCTGGAGTTAAACGTTTGCACCACAACAATCAAAAAACAGCATCAATGGAGCCCTGGTTCGATTAGTAACCAAGGCAACAGGGAAGCGGAAGGCTACGTTTTTCATCCCAATAGAAGTGGATATCTTAAACCACTCAAATGGTGACTTTGAACATATGTTTAGAAAGATGTGCAACTGTTTAATTTAATGTCCTCCATACGTATTCAGTTACCAGTTAAAGAAGATTTAGAAAATTCACCTGCTGAGAAAAAAATAGAAATGTAATAATCAGACCGGCAGATTAGGTTACATCTAGAAACAGAAACATCGGAGCACAAGTTAGATGTAGTTGCACAGTCACAGGTGAATGATGTTAATTATATTAACTAGTGGAACATTAACTGAACCAGCTCTGGTATTTTTAGGAAATAAAAAAGTCCAAATGAAATGTATATTATGTCTTTACTGTGGTGGTGACGTCACTTCTATAGTGTTTCTGTCATGTAAGTGTCTTCATTGTTTTACTTAAATGCTCTGCATCTCTGACATTATACATAAAAAACAACATCCCATTTGCAAAGACACAAAGCACAACACAATATGTGCTGGGATGTGAGAGCATGACTGTTGTAAATGTAAGGATGGATTAGGTTAAGTATGTAGATGACAGACTAGGACTGAAACTGTACCGCTCACACTGGAAAAAAATCTAAATCTTGTGTGTATTTATTTTGTCTAGTGAAAATATCACATCTTAAAACAAGAAATAATCACTTGAAGAGTAACTTTTCATTGAGATATAAGAACTGATTTATATATATATATATGTATATATATATATATATATATATATATATATATATATATATATATATATATATATATATATATATATATATATATATATATATATATATATATATATATATATATATATATATATATATATATATATATATATATATATATATATATATATATATATATATATATATATATAAAAGGTATTTCAAGAAATCTCACCAAGATAATTTCACTTGTTCACTTGTTTTTTGCTTGAATAAAACTAAATAAATAAACATTTCAAGTCAATAAAAGTGTATTTGTTTTCATTGTTGTTTCAGACTCTATTCACTCTATGGTCAAGAAATAATGTTAATAAAAAAGACACAAATAAAACCCTGAATACTCTCCTCATTTTTGTTATTTTACTCTTATTTACTCTCAGTTCAGCTAGAAGTGGAGCAGTAAGACAGATGCTTTTTAATCTGTTCCAAAACACATGCATTTGTCCTGAGCCTCAACTGTTCACCAGTTAAATGTGGTTAAAGTCAGTGTGCTGGTATTTAGTGGTGAGCATGGGTGATCCTGTTACTTATACAAAGTATAGACTAAATAAGAGCTGAGTTCCTGAACACTGATGAATGTGTAATCAGTTTATTTTATTTTTAGATCTACTTTAATAGTTCACTACTGCAGTCACGTACAGTATGTTATGGGTGAATTTGTACTTTACGGAGTATTTTATTTAATTTTTTTCATTTCTGTTTACTTTTACTTTTACTTCACTACATACTGTACATACTTCTACATTCATATATTCATAAATGTACAGTATTGTTACTTGTTATAAAAAATAATTAAAAGAAATTTGATTTTTCACCCCTGACAGCCTTAGAAAATACAGGCTGCTGATAGTTGGAGCCCATACAATAGGTTTTTTTCTCTGTCAAATGATAACAAATGATAAATAATAATAAGAAAAATAATGGTTTTTAAATATTCAGTGTGAACAGCAATATCTCTAAGAACACAGAGGTGTTGTGAAGTTTATCTATCACTAAATCATGGCAGGAAAAAAAAAACTGTATATTGGTCTAATATAAGAAAAAATATGTAAATATCAGCCCGATATATCAGCTGGGTACTCACATGAAACTGCATATTAGTACTCACATTCTGTACTTAAGTAGAAGTACAGCTACTGGTGTGAAAAAATACTCTGGTAAAAGTAGAAGTACTGATTCAACTCTTGTACTTAAGTAAAAGTAAAAAATTACCACTTCTGAATTGTAATAAAGTACAAAAGTAAAAAAGTAAAACAGCTTTTTTGTCATTTTTGTTGTGTATGTATGCAGATATGTGTGTTCATATGTATATATGTATATGAAGGTATAGGCGGATGTAAAGATATAGAGTGTATAATTTATAAAATGATAGTATGTGTGAACATATGATATGTGTACACGTGTATATGAGTGTATAGGTGTAAAAACATAGTAATATATATTATAGGATATTTTGTATATGAGATATTTTTGTATCATTTTGATAAACCAACTGGAATAGATTTATATATATATTTTTTGCCATTTGTATTATTGTTTGGTACAATATGGGTGGGAGATAAGTTTTTTTTTTATTTATTTATTCCCACTCCCTTTTGAATATATTACTTGCCTTCTTATTTTATTAATGTATTTTTATTCTATATTGTCTTTGTTTTGTTATTTGATAAATTTTTGGCTTTTGAAAGATCAAATGTTTTTGTGCTTGACATATTCAAAATAAAATGACTAAACTAAACTAAAATAATAGTTTCATTAAAAATATTTCAATCATATCACTTTTTTCATGCCTACAGAGGAATAAAAATGTACGAAAAAAAAATCTTGACTAAGGTTCTTAACATCCATGCATCAAAGAGTTAATACTGTTGTAAGAGCAGATGTATGAACGTCATATCATTACTGAAACATGTTTTTATTGACGGAATATTTTTTTATTAATGACAAAATACAAACTTAGTCCATGGTCTGACTAATACTCAAATACAATAATATTCACAGTTGAAAGTTGAATCCCACTTCTTTCATTAATACTTAAGGTTCATTTAGAGTTTATTAAAAATAAATTAAGGACGTCATGACACACTGACCACTAAATGAACCCACTGTGTTTTTTTGTATGTGACATGGCTGCCATCAAATGTCCACTAACTATATTGTCTGTAGATCACCTTGACTTCTTTTCTTTGCTTTATGAGCTTGTTAGCGTTAACTCATCACTGGGGTCAAACACTGTGAAAACACACATTACAACACAGCCAAAAGATCACATTACACAATTTGAATAAATACAAGGCAATTTGTCACTGTCATGTCAGAGTTGCCCCTCTCTGTCTGCCCTCGCTCACTCTCCCTTCCTCCTCCTCCTCCTCTTCGTCGTCCTCCTCGTCCTCCTCCGCCCCCGACATAGCAGCAGGAAGCAGTAATGGTGATTGTATTAACCCCTCGGAGAAAGAACTGACCTTTGCTTCTGTTCAGCTGTGGGAACTGTTCTCCACACAATCATGAAATTATGCAAGAGGTGAAGTTTGCAGATAAATACCGTGGCTTAAATTAAAGCTAATCATGGTACAGCAGGAGTTTATCTGTATGTTTTTTAGATGCTAAGCCTGTGTTATGGCTAAAAGTTATGTTAGTGACCCACATTTTAATTCATAACATTTTCTAATTTTGTGTTTATTTGACCTTTGTTTAACCAGGAAGAAAAAAGCTCATTGAGTGTCCTGCCCCAGACAGCAACAGTAGAAGTTACATAAAATAAACATAGAAGCCATACACCCACACTAAATATATACAGAATACACAATAAAAGTCCTAAACTATAGAACATACATAGTTTACACTGAAAAAAGTACAACATTCAATCAACTTCAATAGGTCACACATAAAAATAAATCAAATTAAATGAAATTAAAATAACCATAACCCTATGCAATTCAACTTGGTTCACTCAACTAGATTTGTTTTATGTATGACCATAAAAAGTCAAATTTATGAGATAAAAAGTCAAAATTATGAAATAAAAAGTAAAAATTATGAAATAAAAAGACAAAATTATGAAAGAATTATTAGACCACACTTTGTTTGCTTCAATTTCAACAAAAACAAAAAAAAGAAAAAAACAATGAAGAATCCCTGTATTTTTCTCCACAAATTCACATATATTCCATATGTTTTCTCTGCAATCACCCCTTGTTGTCTTCAATTACTTGTTGATTTTAATGCCTCGTACAGTTAAAGCTATCCTTATTTGAACAAATATAATGATAACAACAAAAATAGTTCATTAAAGTTGGATTTCAGAGTTGATATCAATGTAGTTTCCATGTTTTCTTGATAAAAACCAAAATCACTTCAGTTCTTAGATTATTATCTGTCATATTACTGACAAAAACAGTGCATTTAGTCGTTACATTTTCTTTTCTGTCACATGATACACAGTTAGTACTGAATTGCATAAACATTATATTTGATTAGTTTTGATGGTCTAATATTTTTTTCCGCAAATGTATAAAACATCATCAAAACTTTAAAAGGTCCTTAAAGTATAACAACAAATGTTCCTTAAAAGCATGTCAAAGTAGAACCCAATTCCGGAAATTAGAAAAGCATCTACATCTGGATTTAGTTCCTTTGGATTTTTTCCACATGTGTCTGCAGTTGTTTAAAGAGCAATTATTTAACCCATAAAGATCCAGTGATACTTTTGTGTCATGGATTTTTCTCTATATATAGCTTTTCTTCATTGATATATTACCATTTATTGTAACATTTTCCTCTTTAATCGAAATTTTTTCAGTGTAAATCATGTGTTTTCCTATGTTTTATGCACTGATCATGTAGATGTTCATTAAAGTTCAGGGTAAATTCAAAGGTTATTAAATCAAATCAGGGAAAAAAAAATTGTAAAAATTACTTTTTCAGAAAAAATAGAATTGACTAAAGATAAAATCAAGTGTTTCCATCCACTGTCATTGATCAAGGTCTATGGCTTTTACTGGTGAATAAATATTGTAGAAGATGAATGCGTTTCCATGGTAACTAGGGAGCCTCTGAACATCCAAATTGGTCATACTGTACCTGATGACCATGAAAAAAAACCAACTGTATTTTACACCAATTATTTCCATGTATTGATAGAATGAGTAGTTCCACAGTGAATAAACATTTTAGATTAGTCGAATAAAGTCTGTTTCCAACATTCGAGGCTGTCATCCTCTACACATTTTAAAAAGCCTTTATTTTATTATAAAAAATACTACTATGCGTTTCGGCTATACTGCCATCATCAGGAAGTAAAAGTGTATAAAGTACAGATATTTGTATAAATGTAAAGAGTATAAAGTAGGGATATTTATATAAATGTAAAGAGTATAAAGTACAGATATTTATATAAATGTAAAGAGTATAAAGTACATATATTTATATAAATGTAAAGAGTATAAAATACAGATATTTATATAAATGTAAAGAGAATAAAGTACAGATATTTATATAAATGTAAAGAGTATAAAGTACAGATATTTATATAAATGTAAAGAGTATAAAATACAGATATTTATATAAATGTAAAGAGTATAAAGTAGGGATATTTATATAAATGTAAAGAGTATAAAGTACAGATATTTATATAAATGTAAAGAGTATAAAGTACAGATATTTATATAAATGTAAAGAGTATAAAATACAGATATTTATATAAATGTAAAGAGTATAAAGTACAGATATTTATATAAATGTAAAGAGTATAAAGTACAGATATTTATATAAATGTAAAGAGTATAAAGTACAGATATTTATATAAATGTAAAGAGTATAAAGTACATATATTTATATAAATATAAAGAGTATAAAGTACAGATATTTATATAAATATAAAGAGTATAAAGTACAGATATTTATATAAATGTAGGGAGTAAAATAAATAGGTAAAGTACAGATACCTAAATAATACTTTTACTTAGTTACTTTCCACCTCTGCAGGAGTTAGCACTTGATTGCATAACTATTGTTTTTGATTATATTTAATTATCTAACACTTATTTGTCCTGTGACTGTATGTTATGAAACTAATGATATGAGGTCTCATTGCTGCCAACATATGCTAATGCTAACTGCTAGGTGTTGTTTGCATAAGGATGATTAAAGCAGTTGATGGTTCATCCATTTCCCCTTTTTTTTTTTTTTTTTTTAAACGTTGCTAGTGTTGTCGTTGTAGAACACTACTCTCCTTGTTCTTCCTGTAACACACCTCCAGCCTAGATTCTCTCTTTTCAGCATTTGACTTCTGACGTTGACCTCCTGCCCTCAGCTTTCAGTGTGTATATTTGTAGAAGAACAGAGCCATACCACCAAACATAACTTACTGCAGATTAAATACGTTTCTCTTTTTTTCTTTTCTCTTCTTCTTCTTTTTTTGGACAAAAGTGGTCCTGACTGAAGTATGTTTGTCCATGCTAAAAATATTTCCTTCAAGCTGTCTTTATAAGATTGGAATCCAAAGTTGGCGTCTTTCCCTGACTCAGAACAACCTCCATAATCTCCTCCCCTTTGTTGTTTTTCATTCACATAAATGCCATTATGGTAACAACACAATTCTTATCTACATTGTGTACCTCTGTAGTGCAGATAATATTTGTTTCTGTGCTGTTACTGTGGCCTATAATTCTATCGGTGTTATCATACATCCATCCATCTATCTTGATAATACACAAAACTTTATTAGATCCACTGTAGCAATTTGTGGGTAGACTGCCAGGGTGCAGAGCCAAGTTTGACTAAAAAACAAATAAGGTAATTTACAATTATCACCCAGCTCTGGCCACAAAGTGTTTGGAGCCTTTCCAACCATAAATTATATGCATAAGATAGTCCCTCACCCTGTACACAACACAACCATGAACACACTACAACATCCACAACAGTGCTAAAAGCAATTCATATGGTCAGTCAACCCTACACTGTGCCTAGGGAACTATCTTACACTAGTTGTAATGTTTGGCTGCTGCACTAAGACTTCAGTTTTTATCCTTTTTGGTGGTTTTGTAGGAACCAGGGGCCTCATGTACTAAGACTTGCATGGATTTCTGCACAGGTGAAATAGTGGAAAGATACTTTAGGGGGGATAAGGGTCGGCTGTGTGGAGGGGGTCGCCCAATGACTGAGAGGTTGGCGGTTTGTATCCTGGCTCTGGCTGTCCACATGTCGAAGTGTCCTTGGGCAAGACACTGTAGGACTGACAGACCTTAGAAACCTACTAGTGTATGAGTGTGTGTGTCAATGGGTGAATGTGAAGCTAATGTAAAGTGCTTTGAGCACCATGAAGGTGGAAAAGAACTATATAAGTGTAGATCGTTTACTTACAAACAAACAAATCCAGATCTATCAATCCATGCAAAAGAACAGCACACATGCACAAACCAAAGTCTTTCCTCCCTGAGTTACTCCACACTGAATATGCTAATGGTTAAATAGTAGTAGTGCCTGCGTTAGGTGAATGAAAATGGAGAGAGTGAGCAGGAAAAAGTATTTTTCAGAATGTGAGGTGGAGAAGCTGATTTCAGAGGCAGAAGGAAGACTTAAGACCTTGTCCGGAAGCTTCTCCTCTGGAATTAACACCAAAGCCAAGCAAGTTGGCGGAGGATCTGACTGCAGCTGTGAATGCAGTAGAGCTAAAACTACTGCAAATGTGAAAAAGAAATGGGCTGACATTAAAATGGAGGTGAAAAAAGGGTGGCTATCCCCACATTCGTAAATGTCCCCACATGGTATAGCTATCATGCTCAGTGGTCATTCAATGTCCTCAAATAAAAAATTAATAAAAAAAAAAAAAAACCCAAAACTGACATGAATTACATGCTTTTACTAGAAAAGCCCTCTGAGAGTGTAGACTCCGCCAAGGCAGACCCCCCCCCCCCGATCACCACCAAACTTTTATCACTTCTTCCTTGTGTCAGTATCAACATTACTTGAACATTTCAGCCAAATCCATCTGTAACATTTTGAGTTATGTTGCACACAGACAAACAAACAGATAAACACTGGCAAAAACATAACTCTACCAAGATATTTTTTTTTTTTATCACGCATCCTGACGTTGCAATCCATTTTTTTACAGGCACACTTTGCCACTTTAGGTCTTGACTCTTCTGAGTAAACCCTTGTTGAGTCACATTTTGTCATAACATTTTTTAATAAACGTCCAAAATGTAATAACCTTTTTTATTTCATTTTGAAATAAAGCCGCATTTTGTAATAAATTTTGCCACATTTCTATTTCCAAAATATATTCGGAATTTCAAATTGTCCTAATGTCTAATATGTCTAATTACCAGCCAAGCCATAAACCACTTGGAATGTTTCTCAAACAGCTCCTTGAGTTTTAATGCAACACCACCAAAGCACCTGCTGCTGCAAAATGTAATAACTTATTAAATAATGTGGCAGTGTATAAATACATCTACGGATGCGCTGGGACACATCATCAGTGATGTTGTATCCTGAGATCACAGGGTGTTTCGGGTCTCTCAACATCAGACACCCTCACTCAGGCGACCCAGCCGGGGTGATCAATTCCCGGCTTGTGTCCCAGCAGCTAAAGTCCACTTTTCTGACCTTTTTATCCAAATCCACCTGGAGGCTCTCTCTGCAGCCTCTGTTGCGGACTTGATGGCTCTCCTCTTTGCGGGCAAAATGTATTACAAAATGCACCGTTATTACAAAATGCGGCTCAACAGCCTTCATGTAGTTGTGTTGCAGTGCCTCTGTGTGCTGCCAAATACCAAATATACAAATGTACTTTGCTCAACAAGTGACCTACGTAGCTTTTTATATGTTAGCAAGGTTGTATATGATGTTCCAGGTCTGAAGGCGAACAACAAGTAAAAAGAACCTGGTGGGAGGTGGGACTTGGCGCTACAGAGTGATTGAAATGGATACATGACATAAAATGAAATAAGTGACTTAATAGTGAATAATGTGTTGTCTGAGATTGACAGGATGTAAACGACCAGGACGGATTGGCCTCTTTCATTAGTGTCAACTAAACCAATTACACCAGTGCAAGGTTTGTTTGACAAATATTTGCTGTTCACAGAGGATCATAAAGTCCAGATTGAGAACAAGGGGGTATTGAAGACTTCCTTAAAGAGACTTGCTTTTATACTACATCTGTAGAAACTGATAAATCTTATCCGTTGTATATTTGACACATGTTGACAGTGCGTTCCCACCTGATACTGACACTGACAGTCTGGGTGTTTCTGCTGAACACTCACTATCTAGTCATCTGAGATGTGAGGACCCCCTCCCCCTTTGACTGACAGCAGGGTAGCACAGGCAGGTGGGCTTATCAAGAGCATCATAGGGTGCACTTGATAAGACATCAGGAGTCATGTTGTCCTTCCATTTTTTGTACTTCACAGTGAAGGTCGCACAGTATGAATGACACCTTCCCTCACCATCACTCTGCATCATAAATGACAGTCATACATCACTGTTTTCTGCAGGTCATGCAACACATGCTTGCACAGTGCTATGTGGGATTCTTTGAGCCCACTATTGGTATAACACTACACAATGAGAACAACTGTATGGTGAGTAGTGAATGTGGACACAGTCAAAGTCAATTTTATTGGTCATTTCTTCACATTCACTGGTCATACAAGAAAGGAATTGAAAATTCACTTCTTGCTGTTTCACACGTGGACAGAGACAAGGCAGACATTAAAGAGCAAGACAAGGCAGACATGACAGGACAACTCTACAACCTATAAACAAAATAATCTAATTCAATACAGTAATGAAGTACTTTTACTGAGTTACTTTCCACCTCTGGTTTAAAGGTGTTGTGACATATGATGTGGCCAAAACATCTGAGCTGCTTTGACTTTGCTGTTTTATGGTCTTTAAAGGTGTCATCCTGCTAAAAAACACTTTTCTACGCTCCTTTTGGAATCTGATGAGTCACCCTGACTTACCAACACATGCTGCCTTTGACAGTGGTTCATCACCTCCACTGGCTGCATACTGCATTCACAGAAAACAACAAGAACAATGAGGGACCCAGAAAAAGCCGGTCTGTCTGACATTAGAAGGACTTTGTCACCCACGTGGGGTTAAGCCCGTCCCCCATTGCAGCAAATCTGAAGTAGCATTAGCATTAGTATCTACGAGAGAAGATGGCACCACAGTAGCTGCTGCACAAACTGGAAAAAAATGGCGGATCAAACTGGTTCATGTGCTCTCTGTGGAAATAAATAGTGTTTTTTCCCTGCATGTTTTCAGAACAAGCAATGGCACGAAACCTAGCTGGATGTTACTCTGGTAAAGGTAAACACATACAGAGAGCCAGAGGGGAGGGGGAGTGTTCCTTCACGCATTCTGAGCCAATCAGAGACGCCTTGTCACCGCATCATGAACATGTATGAGGAAGTACCTGTTCGACCTCAAGTCATTTTTCTACCGTGAAAAAACAGTTGGAAACAAAGCAAACCAGCACACAGTGTATTCAATAGCAATGGAGAAAACAGTAATATTAATGAAATAACCATGGAATGACACCTTAATAATAATGAGATGTACAGTGTAATAAGAAGATTTAAATTAGATCTACGTGGCCATGTAATAGAAAACATTTAAGTCTAAAACAAAAAAATGGGAAAGGACTAATTATGTAATACTGGTCCAGTGGATCAGGCAGCAGCACGGGTTCCTGCTATTCTTATTTGATCATAAGAGTCTGGTCAAATTTAACCATGACGTTTACTGTGAAAGTGAATCATGTGAAGTGGCAGAAAAAAGACCAACTGCAAATAATCTTATCTGAATTTCAGGATCATATGTCAAAAACTCCACTTCCTGAGCCCAGGAGCTGCAGCAGACCCCTAAAAACATCTTCTTCAAACTACAGTCTGTCACTACTAAATTTGAGGTTGTGGTCCTTTGTTTGTAAAATTACATATACGACACACAATACAGTTGCATAAAAAAAATATTAGACCATTGGGCATTAACAGAAACATCGACACATTGACTCCCGTAGCACAAGTCGACTTAAATTTGGAAGAGTCGACAAGTCATATATTATTCTTTCTCTCCCTCTCTCTCGGTGCGTAAACACAGAGCAGTCTGGCCTAAACCAGAGGAGACATGGCTGCTGGAGGTAAAACAGGAGGTGGTGGGTCTGACTAAACTAAACAGCACAGTGACCTGCACAAGTCCACTTTAAAATACAATAAAAACACAAGTGTCATGCACGGCCATCTGAAGAGGCATGAGCTAGCTAACCTGAGTGATATGAGCAACATCTGCTAGCTAACCTGAGTGATATGAGCAGCATCTGCTAGCTAACCTGACTGATATGAGCAGCATCCGCTAGCTAACCTGAGTGATATGTACAGGATCCGCTAGCTAACCTGAGTGATATGTACAGCATCCGCTAGCTAACCTGAGTGATATGAGCAGCATCCGCTAGCTACCCTGAGTGATATGAGCAGCATCCGCTAGCTAACCTGTGTGATATAAGCAGCATATGCTAGCTAACCTGAGTGATATGAGCAGCATCCGCTAGCTAACCTGAGTGATATGAGCAGCATCTGCTAGCTAACCTGAGTGATATGAGCAGCAGTGCAGACAACGCGCTGTGGACAAGTGTGTGTCTTGACACCCGCTGCCTTAAACTTTTTGCACTTTATGTAGGGTGAACATCTGGTGTCCAGATTTTGTCCGGACAGACGGCTCTAAAACCGGACTTTCCAGACATCTGTCATGCGTCCTCACTTTTTACAATTTGTCCTTAGGATGAAATATATATATATACATACACATATATATATATATATATATATATATATATATATATATATATATATATATATATATACGCACACATATATATATGTTTTGCAGTTAAATTTAAAAGAAAACTCGTGGTGTTAGCCTTTGTTTTGTTCAGGTTAAAATGCTGATGCTTGTGTCTTGTCAGTGGACATTGTTATGTTGCAGTGAACTTTAATAGAAGTTGCTCATTGCTGGACAGTCGTATGTTGATGTTGTTTGTCGGCTGACAATGTGATGACGTCATCACGACCCGTCGACTTCACTTTGACTTTATTGACGGATAAGTCATTAATGCCCTAATGGATCATTAGATAGTTAGACAAACCGGTACTAACTCCTGTGTGTATCATGTGACTAAAACAGACAGAAAAGGAAGGACTAAAAGCACTGTTTTTGTCAGTACAACACTATAGATATTGATGTAAGAATTAAAGTGATTTTAGTTATTATCTAGAAAACATGGAAAATGGATCAAAATGAACTCTGAAAATAATTAGATATTTTTGTTGTTATCATTATATTTGTCCAAATAAACATACCTTTAGTTGACATTAAAATGAACAAAAAATTGAAGAAAACAAATAGTGGTCTAATATTTTTTCTTCGACTATGGCTACATGATATGATGGAAAAAAACAATTAGAGTGAAAATTAATGGTTTGTGGAGAAAAATACATAAATTCTTGGTTATTTTGATCACTTTTTTCCTTTCTATTTTTCTGCTCAATGTCACAGAATCCATATAATCATACATACACTGGACATTTATATTTCATGTTTTTGCAGCTAAATCTGACATAATGGATGCAGATCATTTGCTTCAATAAAAGACATATCTAACTCCCAAGGTCTAGTTATTGCTTGTTACTTATTTCTGTGCCTGTTTTTCCTCTGTGCTGTAAATGTGGTGTAATTAGTTTTCATAATTAGCCAGATAAGGGATGTTGGGAGTCCATGTAGGCTATTTTCATATGCAAAAGATAAGAAGGGTGTATGTAAGTTATGTTGTGATTCATGTTTGATACTGTGAACATAGACCTTTAAATATAACCTGAATACTGGGTGTTTTTGAGGTACATTATGCCACATTACTTTACAACAACTGATTTGGACATGTTAAGGAAGAAATCAGAAAAATTAAAAATAAAAACAGGGAGAAATTGCTCAAACTGAAGACCAGACAAAATGTACAGATTATTTAAATATCAGTGGAGATTCTTCTGTTAAATAAACAGGGCTAGTGAAGCAATGTGTATTTACTCAATGTCTTCATTAGGTCTGTGTATTGGCATAAATCTGGTGATACAATACTCAGCTCATGATACAGTATATTAAAATATATATCATGATACTGCACAGTAAATTTTGCAGTATTAAATCAACACTTAAAGACTTTATTTCACCTTCTTCCAGAGTGTATTTGGTCCCATTGTCTCCAAATTAACACTGTGAAATTCACAGTGTGTTAACAAGGCCATTTTTTGGTTTTTCTTTTATTAAATTATTAATCATAATAATATGGAATAGCAAATATTCCAGAAAATACTTAACTTAATGTTAAGTATTTCCTGGAATAATTGAATTACACCAGAAATATGCAGAAATAATAAAGACTTTTTTATTTGATCAGAACAGGATCTAATGCTAGATCACAAACAGTATCATCTGTAAAAAGTTACATTTTACAGATAATACTGTTTAAGATCCGACTCAAATTTTATATATTTTTTTAGTTCATAACTAACACAATAACACTTGTTTTGTATAATCTAAACAAATGAAATAACATCTGCCTCTCTGACACAACAAACGTGCCATTAGGATGCTTCAAATAACCATTATTTAGAAAATATAAACCCCCCCAAAAAAACTAAAATGAAGTTCTGCCATATCTGCATTTGAATAAATACCTAAAAATATCAATACAGTTAGCCTAGCCGCACTAGACCGTCACCCTCCTAGTGGCATCAAATATAATGTCCTACCGTAATAGTCTACTTTCGCTCAAAGTAACTTTTGGCAAGATTTCCCTGAAACTGGCCAACAAATCACAGTGAAGTTAGAGGGCAGGTGTAACAAAGTGACGTTGCAACGATTTGGAGAGAAACCACATGAAACAACCATAGAAGAAGAATAACAATGAATGTGAGAAAACGTCAGCAACCTTTAAATTGTTTTTACAGAAGCGACAACAGTCATTAACCTCCATAATCCACCATATTATTTAGCCATTCATAATTTTCTCCGGACTCCTCCATGAACTTTCCAGCGTCTAACTGTCATCCTAAAGATTACACTGGTTGTATACAGAGGATTTGAAAGACAACCTTTTACCCACCTCCTCTGCTTATGAAGCACGACTACACCCATACATGTAATGAATGGGGATACCGTGGCTAAGCTACAATACAGTATCATAAAATAAAGTAGACACATACATGGACTTTGAAGTGAATCCATTCACTGCCAGGCCCCAGACATCCATGCAGATCATTCAGAACCATCTATTAGATAAATATTGCAGTGATGAATATGTTCTTTAACCTTTTCACTGATGCAGTGAGAAGCTTCTCATTTCTTAAACAACTATCAGTTTGATAAAGAGCATGAAGATTAGATTCTGTTTCAATGAACAAAGGTCATGTGGTCTAATGAGGTCAGATTGATCCTGGTCCAGAGGTATGGACACATCAGGTTTAGAGGAGAAGCAGATGAAATGATTACCCATCATGCCTAGTGCCTACAGTGCAAGCCTGTGGGGGCAGTGTTATGATCAGCAACTATTGTTATGTGTCAATATATGAAGGAAATAAATATTGTGATATTGTATAGATTATGGAAACAACACTACACTGTGAGCCCAAATAAGTTGAATCTACTTAAAAATAGAGGAAAGTGGTTGCTTTAAAAGAGTTAAGTAATGTAAAATAAAAACTTAATTGAATTAAACTTAAAACGTGTGAAGTTCTGTAATTGTGTTTTAAGTATAACTTCATGTCAAGCTGATTTAACTTAAAATCTTGTGTATTATCAATCAATGTGCCCAATTAACTGTACCTGATATTTTAAATGGATACAAAAAAAAAAAAAAAAGGAGACGAGTTGAGTTGAGGATTTTCTTTATAGTCACAGAGGATTCCCAGTTCAGTTTAGCTCTAACTGTCCTTGTTGGTCACATCCTGACACAGAAATAAAGACATTCTGATTACTTAGAAAATTCAAGCTAGTATAATATAAAATTGTTGACACGTGCATTACTATCAAGGCGACATTTATATGGAAACAATGAAAACAGAAGACGCAAAAGTGACGTCTCGTCTTTAGTTTTTTCATCCGTGTTTAGACAAGTGTATTCAGGAGGAAATCCTTGTTCATACGAAGACGCAACAGTTGGCGAAATACGATTTGATAGTCATGCCAGGCCGCTATGTGGTACTGATAGACCGCCCACATGTCCTTTTTTGTCCACCTGTCTCTGTTCGGCTATGGTACGTGTGTAATGTCTGTACAATAGCTGAAATGACTCCAGTACATTTACTAGAGTTGCTAATGCAAATGCTAATGCTAATGTTAGTGCAGCTGGAAGATCTGTGGGATCAAGTTTGTCCCACATGTTCGTTGTTGTTGCTGCTCAGCGTACAAATGTAATGTGAAAGTGTATGTGACGTGAACATATGTCATGTAAAGATGCAGCTACGTGAAAATGTGTGTTTCTTGCCGTTTAGACACAAGACACGACACTTCAATACGTCCCACTCTGGAAGCAGTCTTCAGATATGTGCGTATTCACACCCTGACGGTGTCGGCTTTGTGTAAATAAAAGGAACTTGCTGTCGTATTTAGCCACAATCGTCCTCATGTAAATGGCCCCTTAAATACTATAAAGGGATATTTTATAGTAAACAAGGTTCACATACTTCCATGTTTAAGTAAAGCCATCAAACTTACATCATGTGAGTAGATTGTAAGTTATTTTGTAATGACATACAAAACAGTGTATGGTAAATGTGTGTCATGATTTAAGCTAAATGTAATCCAACACAATATTAGAGTGTAGGACTTTTTTACAGTCAGATTATTATATACACTGATGGATAAACAAAGACAATGTGTTTTTGTGTTACTGTCCGATCTATTTAGAAATTATGGGTGCACTGTTTGCAAAATTCCCAGCCAATAAGATACATTTAAAAGGACATTTTGACCAATAGATAATATTGCAGGTTAAAATATGAGAAAATTATTATAACATGAAATATGGGTATGTTCTGCTCTGAACTTAAAAATCTTTTTTGATGTTTGTAACGTGTAACGATGCATAATAAACTAATTCAAACTAAAATACATAGCAAAGATGTTACTCTCAGATGCTCCTGCAACAAAATTATTTACCTGGATATTTGGTGTTGTCAACTGTACAACAGTTGAGTATAAACAGGAAATGATAATTAGTTTTCTATTAATGGAGAAAATACACCACTTTCAGAACAGTAACAAAAAGTTTCTTTGTAACGTGTGTGTGTGTGTGTTGTCATGAATTCTGGATGTGAGCCATTGATTTTTAGTTTTGAAGCATATATTTGTTTTTTTTTGTTTGTTTGCTGTTGTCACAAGATGGAAGAAGTGAATCTGGACAAGAGTGGAATTTACTGACATGGTAAAACAATGAAGAAAAATCTAAATCATTACATGGTCTTGTCAATGTAAGTTATGAATCACAATTACAATAGAAAATTATTCATTCATTAATTATTATTTGTCTCAAACTGAAATAAAAAACAAACAACCAAGAAGGCAATTACATTATGTTCTGTCATTAATCCCCCCCAAAAAAACAATGATTACAATATACAGGTATGGAAAATTACAATATCATGTAAAAGCTGTTTTATTAAGGTAATTCAATATTAAAAGGTGAAACCAATACATTTTATTAACTCATGACACGCACAGTGGGATATCTGAAGCATTACTTTATTGTAATTTTGCTGATAATGATTTACAGCTTATTAAAACCTCAAAATTGGAATATGGCTTGAAAGTGAGTTTTCCTAATAAGCAAAATGAAAACAAATAAAAGCTTGAAATATATTGATTCACATACTATTAGTCTAAATAATACACACATTTCACCTTTAACAGTGAGTTACAGAAATGCATGCACTTTTTCAGGATATTCACATTTTTTTGTAAATCTGAATTAACTTCTAAACAGATTGAGACAGAACAGAAAGAAGCAAAAGCTTATCTAGTCCTGACTCTTCCATCCCTTATTTGTGTCAAATTTATAACCAAAATATATTTCCTTCATCCACTATTTCTCACATTAAATTACACAACAAAGAATAACACCTTCATATTGGATGTATCACCATAATGTAACCATTCTACCATAAACTACAAAGGCAGACGCCCCCTTCAAATTAACAGATCCACCAAGGAGGTTATTTTTTTGCAGGAGTTTGTTTGTTTGTTTGTCTGTCTGTTAGTTAGCAAAATAGCTCAAAAAGTTATGGACAGATCTTGATCAAATTTACAGGGTAGGTTGGTTATGGGGAGATCTGGAAATTATTAGATTTATGTGGTGATCCCGGGAGGGGGGAGGGGTAGTCAAGATATACTGGACAGATTTTGATGAAATGTTCAGGGTGTGTTGGGAGTGTCACACGGAACAAACTATTATATTTCAGTGGTGATCTGGAAGAGAAGCTGGATTCTGGATCACTTTGAAATGTATTCTCCATTTACCGCAATGTAAAATTTCAAAGTGATCCAGATCCAGGATCTCTTCCGGATCACCACCAAAATTGAGTAATTTGGTCCTTGTGACACTCCCAACAAAAATGTCATCAAAATCCACCCATAGGTTTTTGAGTTATCTTGCTAAATAACAGACGGAGACATGGATGGATGGATGGATGGATGGATGGATGGATGGATGGATGGATGGATGGATGGATGGATGGATGGATGGATGGATGGATGGATGGATGGATGGATGGATGGGTGGATAGTTGGGTGGATAGTTGGGTGGATGGATGGATAGTTGGGTGGATGGATGGATGGATGGATGGATGGATGGATGGATGGATGGATGGATGGATGGATGGATGGATGGATGGATGGATGGATGGATGGATGGATGGGTTGATAGTTGGGTGGATGGATGGATGGATGGATGGATGGATGGATGGATGGATGGATGGATGGATGGATGGATGGATGGATGGATGGATGGATGGATGGATGGATGGATGGATAGTTGGGTGGATGGATGGATGGGTTGATAGTTGGGTGGATGGATGGATAGTTGGGTGGATGGATGGATGGGTTGATAGTTGGGTGGATGGATGGATAGTTGGGTGGATGGATGGATGGATGGATGGATAGTTGGGTGGATGGATGGATGGATGGATGGATGGATGGATGGATGGATGGATGGATGGATGGATGGATGGATGGATGGATGGATAGATGGATGGATGGATGGATGGATGGATGGATGGATGGATGGATGGATGGATGGATGGATGGATGGATGGATGGATGGATGGATGGATGGATGGATGGATGGATGGGTTGATAGTTGGGTGGATGGATGGATAGTTGGGTGGATGGATGGATAGATGGATGGATGGATGGGTTGATAGTTGGGTGGATGGATGGATAGTTGGGTGGATGGATGGATAGTTGGGTGGATGGATGGATAGATGGATGGATGGATAGATGGATGGATGGATGGATGGATGGATGGATGGATGGATGGATGGATGGATGGATGGATGGATGGATGGATGGATGGATGGATGGATGGATGGATGGATGGATGGATGGATGGATGGATGGATGGATGGATGGATGGTTTGTGCATCTACGCTTAAATCTTTTTTTCAGTTCGTAAAGTATAACTGAAAAATAAAGAAGGTAAATAATTCAAAGTGTGTAAACATGGATGTCAAAAGGACTCAGGAAAATAAATAATAGTCAGTGTGATATTTCAGGTAGAGTAACAAAGGAGTGACTCTCAGTGGATGATAACAGACCATCATGTGTATGTCACAGACGTCTGCATGTCCCTTTTCGTCAGCAAAAGTCCATCTTATCTGTTCTTCCAGAAAGCAAAGCCTTTAATAAAAGAATCTGTGAGATGTGTGTGTGGGGAGGAAGTCACACGGGGCACCTCAGAGTGTACGGGGGTTAGCACAACAGCACAGACCTCCTGCACTCTTTCATCTGCCTGTTTCAACATCCCTCCATCCCCTCCACCCCTTCCACTCTTAAACAAATCCTCATCTTTTTGACAACCTACTAACTCTTAAATAAATCCTGCCCGATGTGAGACGCTGGGCTGTTCCCTCCTGACCCAGACAATACCCCTCCAACCAAACACACACACACACACACCCACATATATTCTGAGGGCCCAGGGCAGAGTCGTGACCCATCCAGACTCTGACCTGTGTGGGAGAAACAGCCGAACCCCTCATGGACCCAGATGTCCTCTTGGCTTTAAAACCACACAGTCTCTTCTTACTTACTTTCTTCTTCTCCTCTTCCTCGCTCGCTCTCCTTTTCCTCCAGCCCCTCTGGAGACTCAGTGATAACCAGGGTAGACGGGGAGGAGGAAGGGAGCAGAGGAAAAGGGGGGGGTGTGGGTGGGTGGTGGAGGGGAGGGAGGTGGTGAGAGGGAGTTGTGATGTCCCGACTCAGGGATATTTAATCCTCTCTGTGAGGGGCGAGCGTCTCTCTCCCTCTGTTTGGCTTTAGGAGATCAAAGAAGCAGTTCAGATCCTGGTGAGATCGCTCGCTCTCTCCTTCTGAGTGGGCCGACACACACACACACACACACACACACAACACACACACACACACACACACACACACACACACACACATCAGTTCTGTGGCGAGGGCATCGGTGGTGGTAATGAGGCAGTGATTGATGGGACTTTATGCTGCTTTACTGCTCTGAATGAAGCCACCATTATACACAAAATAGAGTCAAATCACACCCAACATCCCTCCTTGAGGCGATGAGAAATATTGTGTTATTGCTTTGGGTTGAGTTATATCACTTTAAGCTATTTTTCAATGAAACTATGTAATAAACCATCCTCCCACTATGAATCAGGTTTCCCATGATCAAACTAATGGACTTGCAGTCACAGTGAATATAGATGTGTGGTATTTGTATGCAGAGCCATGAACAGACACGTATTAATGTTCTTTATTCCCTTCCATTTATTTCTAATAGAGGACATTGTGGAAATGATCAAACCCACATTTTCTTCAGAGATGCATCACTTCATCATGTGTTAATGCAGAAACACGATTCCAACTTTAAACACGTCCCAAAATTTGAAATGATGTTCAACACAATCTGTCTATAGATTTATAGTGCATGGTTTAAATAACATCAGTTTAACACTTAAAGACCAAGAACTACTCTTACATCAACTTCCAAATGATTTTTTCACTAAAGTGAAGTGACTTATGACTATTTATCACAAATACATATTAGCATCTGCATTTTGCATTTGTAAATCAGATTATTTCTTTATATTTAATTTACTTATTATGTAGATGTTCATAAAAGCGCCGGGTAAACTCAATTGTTATATCAAGATACACAAAATTCAAGAAATATTACTTTTAAAATCTTAAATATATCATTAACCGAACATAAAAACAAACATATCCAACCAGTGTCATTGATATGACTCCATGGGTTTTTCTGGTGAATCAATGTTGTAGAAGATGACAATGTTTCCATGGTAACTACTGAGCCTCTGAACAACCACATGGGTCATATCTGATAACCAGAAAGAGATGACAGACTGCATTTACACCAATTATTTACATGTATCAATAAGACTAGTGGGTCAACATTTTAGATGAGTAGATGTGTGGAGACTCGAATGACATTAAACAACAAGTATTCAGAGAATGTCTAATCTCGTCCCTATTATGTGCCAATATCAAGTTTCTATGACAAGCCACTCTTGTCAATAATGTGATTTTGACCTTTCTACTAAATGCGACCTTGACCTTTTGCAACATTGATAATTTTGTTTGTATGTATATATATACATATATATATATATATATATATATATATATATATATATATATATATATATATATATATATATATACGGTATATATATATATATATATATATGCATCAGTGTGTGTGTAATATTATGATACTACATCTTGTATTGATTAAGTTATAGCGTTATATGTCTATGCTTGACACAAACAGTGTTACAGAAGTTAATTTTGCGACATGTCACTTTTGACCTACAGAGATCTGAAAAACTATTGGTTGTAGGTGATAACAGTAAGTATGAGAATTGTAGAAATCTTCATTCCGCATCATTTGGTACCAATCTGAAAGTTCTGTGAGTTCTTGAGTCATAACTCATTATGTGATTTTGACTTTTTAATTCATTGTGACCTTGACCTTTGACCTTTACTCAAATGAATCATTGCATCTGATGCACATTAGCTATATGTATATGCCCATGTAATTTAATGGTGATATCTCAAGTATTCATTGAGTTATAGCATGATATTTCTCTGCGGACACACACACACAGACACACACACACACACACACACACACACACACACAGTGTGATTACAATAATCCCTCCCACCCAATGTTAGATGATATTAACAACAACACATCAATCCAACAGTTTTACCATGTGTGTCTTTCCACTTGGACACTGGACATAGACCCAAGACTGGAGAGAGACTCTCAGAAAGTGCTGTTACTCTGAGATCATTTACAACTAGAACTTCAAATAAATGGGCCCCTTCTGTCCTCTTTCACACAGTACCACCACCAAAGCGACACACTTTAAACTATGAGCCTGACAGTGGCAGGAGATCCACCCAACTGACCCATTACAGCCCATAATACATCTGAGCAGATATTTGTCTTCAAACTCAGAAGTCACTTTTTACATCACTGTCGTTTGCTTAATTTCCACTAAAATATAAAATGCGCTGGTGATGTGAGGCACCACTTCTGTTTGAAGACTCCCTTAAGCCAAATTTCAGTCAATGTCAGACTCCTAATTATAAAACTGTTTGATATCATGTGCACACATACCAGTATTCCAGTGGCGTACTCATAGGTCTCACATAATCTCAGATAACAGTGAGATGCACTTGGAGGGTGGAACCACCCTTCCATCCATTGCTCACCCATTAATTTATCAGGTTTATTTAGCACAAATACTGAAGCCTGACTTGTGTTTTTATAGAAGCTAATTAGAGAGAGAAGTCTCCTATCCCCTCCATACAAATTCATCTCCATCACCCCAGTCTTTCATCCACAGTAGTGTATTACATGTGCTGACACTTCCACTGATGCCACAAACTGTCATTAAAGGGGACATGTCATGCAAAATGCACTTTTTAATATTTTTACAACACAAATATGTCTTGTCTGAGTGTGAGGAGACCATTAAAATCTGCTCTGGAAATTCATGTCTTTGTTGCATTAATTTTAAAAAACATAGTCCAGTATTTCATTAGAAATGTAAATGAAGCTGTATGCAACAGCAAAGTTAAGCCTACTAACAGGTTGTTTAAAAAAAAAAAAAAAAAAAGAACGTAATGAAATCATGAATTTACAGAGCGTCTAACTCTGAACACAGAGCGTCTTATGAACACAGAGAAGTACATGGCTTGAGATCAGTAACTCTGGACACATTATCTGATGACATGAAGACCTGAGGATACTTTGGTTTGCCTTTAGGGACCCTCTACTTCATGGGTGGGCAATTAATTTTCCTATGGGGCCACATGACATATGTTGATAGTTATTAAGGGCCGGATCAATTCACCTATATCTCTTTAAAAAAAAACAGAAATGAAACAATACAATGAAAATATAGAGCCCAGAATATTTAATGAATATTGACACAAACATTTGTGAAAATGGTTTTTATATAACTCGATATTAACTTTAGATTAAAAAACCCTAACTGCAGATTTGTTTGTGTATCTCACTTCCTTTTCTGATTTCAATAAAGAAATCCTTAGAAGTTCATGTTTAGTTAAAATCTCTGCATTCTTAATAAATTTTTCTTACATTTTTTGGTGTTACTGTAGCTGACATGAATGGACTGAAATTTGGCACATAAGCCTTATGCTGAGTGTGGAAAAAAACGTTCATTTAGCAGATCTTTCAAAATAAAAGCTGCATTTTATATATTTGTATTGACTTTTAATTTGCCACTGACCTCATCTGGGCCAGTCAGGGCCAGTTATCGGGCTGCATGTGGCCCCCGGGCCTTATTTTGCCCAGGTGTGCTCTACTTACTACCACATAAGTGTGATGTTGTCTAAAAATAGTGTTTAATGTCAGTGAAAAGACATGCCTTCATCACTTCCATGTTAAGACAGTTTGGCTCAAAACAGCAAAATCTAAATTTCTCAGTGTACATCCAACTACACTACATGTATGTACTCCCAATCATCCCAAACTTATTTGTGCTCCGGATAATCCCTTTAAATAGCTGTGATAGGCTCCAAGTGACCCCCGTGACCCTAGCGGGGATAAATAAGTCATCACGACTGAACTAGGGTTTGAACTCAAATGCACAACTCAAAAAACTTGGTGTTAAAAAAATGACGAAGTACAAAATAAAACACTCTTACATCAAAAGTCGTATCTCATCATCTGAACCCACTTTATCCTCACTAGGGTCGTAGGGGTCACTAGGGGCATAATCCAGCTCCAATGGGTGAAGGCGGGGTACACCCTGTATGAGTCTCCAGTTCATCTCAGGGCTGAACATATATAGACAAACAATCACTGTCACATTCACATCTATCGACAATTTAGATTAACCAATTAACCTATCAGTGCATGTGTTTGGATGGTGGGAGGAAAGTGGAGTACCTGGAGGAAACCCACACAGACACAAGGAGAACATGTAAACTCCACACAGAAAGGTCTGGTGTGGGAATAGAACCAGGGACCTTCTTGCTGTGAGGTACGAGTGCTAACCACTGCACCACTGTGCCAATTATCAAAAGTATCAAATAAAAATCACTCTTATAGAGGAAAAAGCATTATGTGACAAAGTATTAACTTAAATTCACTCTGTTGGAGGAAAAACTGTGAAGTGACGAAGTGTCAAAGGAAAAACTTCACACAAAACTAGACAAAAAACAAGGAATCACAAACTCTATAAGATAAGACTGGAAGTGGCTCAGTTCTTCTGTAAAACAATATGAACTGGCAACAAACAAGAGGAATAACACCTACCTGTACTATACACACACACACACACACACACATAAGGGAAGGGATACAACAACACACAGGTGACACACATCAGAACAAGTAACAATCAGACACACACATGGGGACACAAGGGTAAAGGTCAGACTAGTTACAGGACACAAAGAAGGAAGTCTATCAAAATAAACAGGAAGTGACAGACAAACACAAACAAAACACTAAATAATACTTTATAATTTCCTGGATATGACCATGTATTCAGTAAATGGATGGATACATGGTGTCACAATGACATCTAGACAATTACATAACAATTACCCACTATGTCTAAGTTCATACTCCTGTGTGTTTTGTGGTGAATGGACGTTTCGGACTACGATGTTTGGGGCTAGGACGTTTTGGGCTAGGACGTTTGGGGCTAGAACGTTTGGGGCTAGGATGTTTCAGACTAGGATGTTTGGGGCTAGGACGTTTCGGACTAGGACGTTTGGGGCTAGGACGTTTGGGGCTAGGATGTTTCGAACTAGGACGTTTGGGGCTAGGACGTTTCGGACTAGGACGTTTCGGACTAGGACGTTTGGGGCTAGGACGTTTCGGACTAGGACGTTTGGGGCTAGGACGTTTCGGACTAGGACGTTTGGGGCTAGGACGTTTGGGGCTAGGATGTTTCAGACTAGGACGTTTGGGGCTAGGACGTTTCAAACTAGGACATTTGGGGCTAGGATGTTTCAGACTAGGACGTTTGGGGCTAGGACGTTTTGGACTAGGACGTTTGGGGCTAGGACGTTTTGGACTAGGACGTTTGGGGCTAGGACATTTTGGACTAGGACATTTGGGGCTAGGACATTTTGGGCTAGGACATTTGGGGCTAGGACGTTTGGGGCTAGGATGTTTCAGACTGAACTTTTTGCAGAGTAGGACTTATCGGACAAATTATATTTTCACCATAAATGTATGTTTATTTCCATATAATTTTATTATTCACTCGGTCTAATATTACAAATGGATTGAATACACTCATATTGTTATAGTAATGGTTATAAGAAAATATGATTCGTCCAAAAAGTCCTACTCTGTAAAAAGTGCAGTCTGAAACATCCTAGTCCAGGACGTCAGAATTATATTTTGTCCTACAGTCTGTTTTGTAGCCAGTTTTATTGCTTGGAATCTACAACTTCAAGACAAACTGAACATTTTGAAGCATAAACTAAAACCTTCAACCTACTGAAGAATGAGAGTCGGGCTGTCACCAGAGTTGTGTGTCAGGGGAGATGACTATGTACAAACTGTCAAATCAATCACTACCTTTTCACAGATTTCAGTGAAAATCCAAAGTTGGATCAGAATAGAACATGTCAGAAGGTGCTTTGTGTGGTTTGATGCAATAATGTTCTTCTAGTCTCACGTCTAAAGTACATTTCACTCCTTTTATTTGTATTTTTTTTCTACAGCCAAACTCTTGCCAAGTATTTATAATATTACTTAAAAGATATTCTCTGACTCATGAAGTGAGCACATTTCAGCGCTTTCTGTTTCATCACCCTGGAGGAGTTTGTTAACAGTGGGAGCTGTAAAGCGTATAGCTGGCGATAACAAAAGTGATGATTCCAATGTTTTCTTTCTATTTGTATTTTAATTTTATACCAATCCACTGCACGCACACACACGCCCGCACGCGCGCACGCCAATTCAAACCCACGGCTCCCCTGCCATTCGGCTTCTGAGGTTTGCAGGTCTCTGATAGGAAGCCTCTGAAATGGAAAAGAGATAAGAGTAAATAAACAAATAAATACAATAAAACCGAATTTGTGCTGGTTCAGTGCACACAGAGGGAGAGAGGGAGCGGGGAAAATGAAGGCAGTGCACTCTGCAAAGGCCTGACGACGAGTCCACAAAGATGCATTCTCAATAAACCACAGCGAGGTAAATACCTAAGTGAATTCCTGCTAGTTCCATTTATTCAGTGAAATCTGTTGAGACTGTGCAGCCATAGATAGACACACACACACACACACACATGTACACACAGACACCATTTGGCTCTCTAACAATGGAGCTATCAGTTACTGCCTCTGTGTTCCCTCGATATTATCTCTGTGCATTTTAAACAACTGAATTGCACCACAAAAAAAAAGGCATTTTTATTTCCATCACAATAACATTATTTGGTGTTGTCAGCTAATTCTCAATGGCATAACAAGCTTTCTTTCGATACCTCCTCTGTGGAACCGAAGCTAAACCAAATGTTCTACGCAGAAGACCCCCCCCCACCCTCTTTAAAGCAGTGCCACGGGCTTTGATGTGCGCCCACACCAACACGCCACTCCAGCAGCCTTTCTTCTCAGATGTTGCTTAATTACACTATCATAGCCTGTTAATTACCTTATCAGTGCTGCATAATCCCATGGTCAGTGTCTGAACGCCATGTATCAAAGCAAAGTGGGTCTCTTTCATGTGTTTTTTCTTTTCTTTTCTTTCTTTTTTATTGTTTTTTTTTCTTTTACAAGCAGAGTTCTGATTAATGGATGCAAAGGTTTATGAGATTGCAGATGAAGTTAGTTATTTATATATACAATTAAAAGTGAAAAATAAGCATTAGGTGTTTTCTTTATTTATCTGTATTGCACTTATGTTCCTAATTGTTGCCCCAGAGACGGCCTTTTGTTGATATAAAGTTAAAGTTAGTTCAATACATTTCTTTCTAAAAATGCAATGTAATGAGGATGTAATGTTTGATGTGGTGCACCTTATATCTTCAGGGGACTTGTGTAATGATTACATACAGGAAGTGCTTAGATAAATAATGTTTTATTTTTGGTGATGCAGAGGGTGGGTGGATGATCCCTGTCCCGTTCTGTCTCAGTTTTTACTTTGTCTTTATAAAGACTAAAACAGTCTGCTTTGCTCTTCCTTGTATTTCTGGAGATGGATAACAAAAAGTAATTTTTAAGTTATAATTTTAAAGCCAGCTTTAACTTAAACCAAGGGTCTTAAAGTCATTTTCTTTCAACGGTCACATTCAGCCCATTGGACCGGACCATTAAAATAATAACATAAAAACCTAGAAATCATGATAACTTCAAATTTTTGTCTGTGTTTTAGGATGGAAATACTCCATTAAATTATGAAAATATTTATTTTTATGAATTATTCAAACAAAAATAACCGAAGAAACTGAAGAAAAACAAGTACAATATTCTGCCTCTACTGTGCATTATGGAAACACTTTGTAACTGAAGCAGAACATTGTTAAAATTGTACTCAATTTTCTTTAGTTATGTCTTGTTGTTCATTTTTCATTGTTACAGGACAGTTTGTAAATGTAAATATTTTATAGTTTAATAGTATTTTTGGATGGTGTACTTTGCAAATTCATCCCAGGGAACAGATTGAAACCTTTTTTTTGGACCACATTTGGCCCCTGGGCCTCATGTTTAAGACCCTTGATCTAACCCATCTAAACTGTCTAATCTTATCAATACATGTAAATAATTGGTGTAAAATACAGTTTTTCATGGTAGTCAAGTCTTCACTCCTGGATGGTTCTGCTGGGTTCTGTAAGCCTTCAGGGTCTGGGTTCATTTGGTACTATATCATTAAAATCTGATTTAATTTGGTCTGATTTTGATTGACCACCGTCACCCCGGTGGGAGACATAGATGCTGTTTGTCTGTGTGTCCGTCCATCCGGGAACACTGTACTCTTGTGACAGCTTTGATGGAGGATCAACAAATTCACACCGCACACCTTGCTCAAGTTTGATGATGACTTGTACTTTTTGACGCATTTTTTTGTCATTTGTGCGACGGGGGACAAAAGGCCTTGAGGCCAACAGCAGGATATTTTATTTTCATGGTCATCAGATATGACTCATATGGACATTTAAAGGCTTGTGGAATCTCTAGCTGCGTTTCCATTACAGTTTTTCACAAAACAATAGCAATATTACTAGAATTTCAACAAAATATATTTGTGCTTTGAACGTGTTTCCATTGACGGTTGTGTCATGAAGGGGTTGGAGGTGAAGGGTAGGACTCAGATGCACAGTGCTGAAGGGAAAAATAATAATAATAATAATAATAAACGGAGCAAAAACATGACACAGACAGAGACAAAACCAAAACAAGACCAAACAATACCTGGGGGGGGGTAGATCAGCCAGAGTCCGTGGTGGTGGAAAATGTCCAGATTATTGTGGCAAGAGAAATGGGCAAAGTGTCCAGGTTATAGAGGTGACAAGCTGAATGGCAACTGCAAGCTTCACTGCTTAAATATTGCAGATCAGCAACGACTTGCAGCTGCACGTTGCGGGAGCAGTCGGATCTGGAGGTCACTGGGGGAGAGGTCAGTGGGGGAGAGGTCAGTGGGGGAGAGGTCCTGACAGGTTGTTCTAGGCAGGAGCGTTGTAACTCTCGTGAAATATCATCCCACGAGATTTCACTGCTGGAAGATGGACCTTTCAATGTCTTAATATCATGCTGTATTTCTCTGCTGTTTTCTGTCTCTAAAATAGCATTTGTGTTTTTCTCATCAATTATATAATAAAAGTCTCCGTCTCCTCCTCTGTCCATGTGTATCGCACCATTTTCACTGCAAGAGACGTGATCATGTGACCATGTATGCCGCGTCCTTTGACATATAATTATAGAAAAAGTGTTTCCATTGTGCTTAAAAATTCAGGTGTTTCCATTTCCATTTTTTTTATTGTGCTATTTACAGTACATTTTGCAACTTTCCAAGGATAATGAAAACACAGCTAATGTCATTGTTTCTCCAGTAAAACCTTTAGAGTTGGATCAATGACAGTGGATGGAGTCACTTGGTTTCTCTTCAGTTATTAGTTACTTTGTCGTTGGATATATGTACCAAACTTGACTGATATTTACTAAATGTAACAAAAACAGACGTGTGTAAATGTCAGTTTTTTCATTAAATCACAAATGTGGTCTTTATTTATTAGCACGAGATGATACAAGAAGCCATTCCATGGACTCAGACAGTGCAGATTATGCCAGTTTCACTTTCACTTCTGCGAGCAGCTGTTTACACTGACCAACACAATTAAACACATGTGCCCCCCCCACACACACACACACACACTTCAACTGATCACCATCAAAAATGTAATCATTTGTTCCTTACTATGACAGTATCAACATTTCTGAACATTTCAGCCAGATCCCTCCATAACATTTTGAGTTATCTTGCTAAGAGACATACAGAAAAACAGAAAAACACCAAAAACATAACTTTACTGTTTCTTAGTGGAATAAATATCATGTTGTTTTACAGATATAGTCATTATTATTATTATAGTATATTACTTCTCTATCCTGCGCTAAATTAAAAAAATTATTGTTTTTTACTTTTGTTCTAACATTGTTTTTTTGTTTTAATTCACTTGACTGTAGTTGTGAAAAAGGTCTTTTCATTGCAATTTTGTTTAATATACCATTTACACCATACCTGAAAAAACCACCTCTTTCCAGCACAAAAAGTTTTAACTGAAAAATGAGGGTTTTGTCAAAATTGTTGTTTTCCTATTAAGGACATTTTTTATGCACAATTTGAGAATCAATGGAAAAGTCACTAATCCACTTTTTTTTGCAGTTTTCTCTGTGTTTGACATAATATAAATAACCTTCAACTTTAATCTGAGTTTTTATGAACATCCCTTTTACAACACACCTGCTTCAATGATCAGCCTTTCATGCAGCTCTGCAGAAAATAATGAGCATCAGGTGGAAGGAAAGAAGGAAACGTTTAAAATGTGGAGGAGAGTAGATCTGGAGGACGAGGTTTGATGACTATACACAGTAAATTTTGCAGTTTTAAATCAACACTTAGAGAGTTTATTTAACTTCTTCTAGAGTGTATTTGGTCCCATTGTCTCCAAATTAACACTGCAAAATCTACAGTGTAGGAAAATACCAGATTCTTATACATATATATAAAAAAAAGCAAAATACAGATCCTAATATTATAACAAGTTGTGATGATGAAGTCTAAGAAATATTAAATAGAGATACATTTATTTGGGAACAGACACTAAAGTAACACTGGGTCTTTATGGTTAAACACACACAACTGTGTGTTGTTGTTACTTCCATTTGCATTTTCCTTCACATTTAACCTTTTGAAAGTGATTTATTACCTCCGCCAAGGATGTTATGTTTGTGCTGGAGTTTGTTTGTCTGTCTGTCTGTTAGTTAGCAAAATAACTCAAAAAGTTATAGATAGATCTTGATGAAAATTTCATGACGTATTGAGGGTGGCACAAGGAACAAATGAATACATTTTGGAGGTGATCAAGAAGAGATCCTGGATTCTGGATCACTTTGAAATGTATTCTTCATTTACTGCAATGTAAAATTTAAAAATGTCATTAAGATCTGTCCATAACTTTTTTAAGTTATCACACTGGCAAAAACATACAGTAACCTCCTTGGTGGACCTCTCTTCATTTGGAGGGAAGTGATTTTCTAGTTACTATACAGTATATTACAGTTTTTGCATTTTTCTGTGAACATTTAATATTTTCTAACATTTAGAGAGTAAGTTCAAAGGTTATTATATTAAAACAAAGAAAACTGTGGAAAAAATTATTTGTCTCAGCAAAAACAAAACAAAACAAAACAAAACAAAACAAAACAAAACAAAACAAAACAAAACAAAACAAAACAAAACAAAACAAAACAAAACAAAACAAAACAAAACAAAACAAATATCCATTGTCATTTGTCCTTTGGTTTCATTGTTGAAGATGACAGTGTTCACTACGGAGCTTCTGAACCACTGAATGGTTCGTATCTGATGATGATGTAAAGTTTAGAAACTTCATTTTACTTGACTTATTTCAGTGGACTGATAGGATTAGTGGATCAAAAGTGACTGAACATTTTTGATCAGTAGCTGCTTTACGTTTTTTGCTTTTCAAGTTTTTTTTTCCTCTTAACTCAGTGTTTTTCTTCAGCAGCAGACATGATTTATGGCCACATTTCTTACATATTATTCTTAATTATATATTTGTATGTTTATTTCCATTCATGCTCCTGTTGCTTTTTTCTTATTGGCCCAGTCATATAAATAAATAAATAATGAACTTGATCTACATCCTGTGGGAATTAAACAGAAATGACAGAATATTACTAAATTTAGTTTTTTCCCAAAAAAAAGTAGCTACAACAAAAATATCTCAGTTCAGTCATTAATTCTAAATTCTACCATTTTTGCTTTTGTTGGGGTTAAACAAAAGTTGTACTGATTGAGTTTTTGTGTTGTAACTGTGTAAAAATGTCTCTGTGTCTCTGAGTGTCTGTCCTGTTGGTCCACGTCCTCACTCAGATCATGTCTGTTTATAGATCCTGAAAAGTTCCTCTTCAGCTCTTTTTATTATATTCTACATATCCATATAGCTTTGTAAAATAAATAAATATATATATATATAGTATTGAATGTGTAAATTCAATAGAGCCCTTTAAAGTGAGCTCTTGATTATTCATCATTTCATTCATCAATTATTTATAATATCTGTGTTTTTATTTTTTTCAGCATCAGATGTCCTTAAATGATACGTCCTATATCTATATGGTTGGGTTATCATTGCATTAAATAGAGTTTATTTCTTTATTGCATTTAAAGCAGATGTTTCATATTTCTTCTGCCTGATTTTGCTTCACATATAAACACAAGCAAACCCTAATGGCTTCGTAAGTCATATTAATGACAATACTTATTTTCCAGCCCTTTGTCACAATCATACAATAAATCTTTCCAGAGTGTTTTTTATTTATTTATTTTTAACATAACAGATCCGCTTGACATCATGAATTAGCTTAAGAATTGGGCATTAATAAGCTTTTTCAGTCAAATTCTGTTTTATTATTTTCTTTTGCTACTTTGAAGTGAATATATATGACTGAAATAAACTAAACTAAAGTAAATAATATATTACATGTCCAAATATGTGTACAAATTATTGTTATTTAACTGCCCTCTGTTATTCTTTCCTCTTCTAAAACTGTTTTTGGGAGATTTTCCTCATTCAAAGGTTGAAGGACAGATGGTGTTTTACATTCTATAGATTATAAAAACCCTTAAGGCAAAGTTGTGATTTGTGATATTGGACTTCATAAAATAATAAAACTGATGCCACCTCTTTGCCGTTCCTTTTCCTTTTCCTATATACGCCTCCAGTATTAATATTCAATGCACTAATCATGTTCTGACTTTATCACTATGCTTGAAAACACATAAAAAAAATTGGTAAAAGCATTAAAAATAAAACACATTAGTTGGAGTTGCAGCATCATGAGATTCAGAATTGCAGTCCTTTTTGTCTCCTTATACTAATCTAATATGACACAATCAGATACTTTCTGCAGCAAATGAAATGTTCTAAAATTCTATCATCTTTAAAAAGAAAAACTACCTGGGTTGGTGGTCTGAAAACACTGGGTTCATTCATCATTTCTTGACTTATATTTTGTTGTTTACCTATCTGATATGTTGCATATGTGTCATTTTAATCTACACACAACTCCTATTCAGTGCAGAGATGGTAATTAAGAAATAATTGGAGAGGCACGAGAAATGTTTCTCAAGCGTGGAAGAAGCCTAAATGTTAATTCCACTCATAATATGTTAACGTATGCACAGATGTTAATGTAGGCTCCACGTTGGCTTCCCGTGTTGTGCACCTCAGTGCTTTCCCAGCATGCATGTGTTCTCCCCCTCAGCTCTGCCAGCTCCTCCAGCAGCCTACCGAATCTGTCAACTTGGGGAAAATTTCCATTTTGCAGCTAACTCTGCAGCCTTTTGATGGATACGTCTTGCCGACTTTTATCTCTCAGTGCGTCTGCAAACTAATTAATATTTTTTTCTCTCCCTCTCTCTCTCTGTCTCTCTCTCTTTCTCTTCCCCTTCAGGCAAATATTTGTTTCCTCAGAAGTGAGCGTGGGCAAACCTTCCTCACAGCTCCATATGCTGCCAGCTGCCAATCAAGTGGGTTGGAACCCTGAAACTAATCACACCCCTCCTTCTCCTCCTCCTCCTCCTCATCTCCTCTTCCTCTCCTTCAGCAGAAATGAAAGGAGTTGGGGGGAGCGGGATAGTGTGTGTGTGTGTGTGTGTGTGGGGGGGGGGGGGTTCAAGGAAAAATAAAGACATAGTGTAGAGAAGAAGAAAAAGGATGGTTAAGACACAAGCCCCGAGCAGCGTCTCCGTCTGTCCACACTGAGCTCCTCCTGCTCGCCTCCACGCTGAGCTCCTACACTTTCTATTTCAGTATATATTTCATTTATTTACTTTCACACAGATTCTACAATATCTGGACTGAAATGAGCTTGTTTGCACTTAGTACGTGTACAAAATAATGTCTGTGTAGCTGTTAAGAATGTGCATTTGTATATATATGTGTGTGTGTGTGTGTGTGTGTGTGTGTGTGTGTGTGTGTGTGTGTGTATACCAGAACTAAAATACAAGCCAGGCCAAAGCACCTTAATACCCCCCTGTAGATCATCAGTAGGTGAACACACAGGGCAGAAAAAGAGATAGTAATAGTAATAAAAAAAAAATAAAAAAAAAACTCATTATGATCATGAGGTGTCCTGCTGTATTTATTTTTATATAGTTGCTTCTTTATAATCTGCTTATTCATTGACATTGGGTGACCTTTGACCCCAAACAAATGAAAAAAGTGACATTTTGCTCAATGTTGGTGTCGTATGAGTGTTGCAAAAAAGGAATTAAGTCTTGTTACCTCCACCAAAGAGGTGATGTTTTTCCCAGCACAACCTCAACACAACAGCACAACAACAACACAACAGCACAACAACAACACAACAGCACAACAACAACACAACACAACAGCACAACAACAACACAACAGCACAACAACAACACAACAGCAAAACAACAACACAACAGCACAACAACACAACAGCACAACAACAACACAACAGCACAACCACAACACAACAGCACAACAACAACACAACAGCACAACAACAACACAACAGCACAACAACAACACAACAGCACAACAACACAACAGCACAACAACAACACAACAGCACAACCACAACACAACAGCACAACAACAACACAACAGCACAACAACAACACAACAGCACAACAACAACACAACAGCACAACAACAACACAACAGCACAACAACAACACAACAGCACAACCACAACACAACAGCACAACAACAACACAACAGGCCGATACCAATAGAAGAAATAGATGTAAATATCAGTCTAATATATCAGCCGGGTAATATATGGGTCTGAAAATGCATATAACCCAGCATTCTAAACATTGCATTCCTTCTCCATAAGTAGAAAACTAACTGCATAACTTCCCACATTATCCTCAACTGTTGTACTAGTGCATGTCGACAACACCAGACTGATCATTTCACCCCTTCTCCTCCGTTTTACGCGTCCACATGTAGAGGTAGTGGTGTCTCTATTCAAGTTAAGGCAGAGGGGTAGGGAAGGGGAAGGGGCTTTATACCCCTTCAAATGGAGATTTTCCTGAGGCAGACTCCAAATGGAGGGGTCCAAGAAATTTCCTAGAATACAATGCAAATCATGAAAAAAAAGAAGTACAAAAGAAGTACACAAATGTAGTATTTTTGCTGTAATTAACAGTTTTGAAGTTGTAATAACTGTTGTATTGTATAAAGTTTGACATTGTCGCAATATGTTATGGTAATTTTCTACATAAAACGCACATGAAAAAAAAAATTCTATTTAAACGTGGAGTATTCGGTCGATTCACTGCAGATATGAATAAAAAGTAACTTATTCCAGGAGAACGAGACAACTACAGCAGCAGACATGTTTGTTTACTTCTGGTTACAGCTGTCATTTTTTATTACACAACAACTGGCGGAGCGAACTGATGATGTAGGTGAGTGTTGAAGGGGTGTCCCAGTTCATACGGGTTGACTTTCAAGCCCTACGCCTAGTAACTCAGTTTGAAGGGTTAAGGGGTAGAGCTAAGGGGTGAAATGAGATTCAGCCCAAATATCTGGGTAATTAACCCTTTCATACATACTGGTCACTACAGTGGAGAGTTATTCTACAGTTGTTCTCTTGTATATAGTAAATGGATGATTTTCTACCTTCATGGTGCTCAAAGTGCTTTAGATTAGCCTCACATTCACCCATTCACACACACTCATACACCAGTAGGTTTCTATGGTTCTGTCAGTCCTACTGGGAGACTAAGTCAGGGTTCAGTGTCTTTGCCCAAGGACACTTTGACATGAGGACAGAGAGAGGCGGGACGTGAACCGCCGTCCCTTCAGTCATAGGATGACCTGCTCTACCAACTGAGGCACAGCCGCCCTTATATTATATATTATATATTATTGTCTTGTATGTTCATGGCTTTTGTTGTTTTAGTTCTATATCAGTCAGTTCATATCATTACTGTAACTGGTCTGTTCTTAATACCTGATCTGCACTAACATGTTTATGTGTAAATCAATTGCTTGTTGTTATTAGACTGTAATTAACAGTTTTCTTAAACAAAAACTGCATTAAAATGTTTTTATTTCATAGTTTTCTTTTCCTCAAAGCTTAAACACATGTTTTCCAGCTGAGTGGACATTTTTGTAACTCCATAAAAAATAGGTTCATTAAAAAGATTTCAATCACATTGTTTTTTTGGGTTTTTTTTCATGCCTAAAGAGGAATAAAAACACTTAGGAAAGAAAATCGTGACTAAGGTTCTCATAATTCATGCATCAAAGGGTTAAAGCAGGGGTTACCAATCCTAGTCCTCGAGGAACGCTATCCTGCAAGTTTAGGTGTTTGTTGCATATTTGAAACAAATGGAATTGACCTGAACTGAACTGTTTTAGATGTTGTCCTCCTTCAGCACACCTGACGGTCATTATCATTCTTCTGCAGAGCTCGATGATAGACTGATCATTTGAATCAGGTGAGTTGGAAGAGGGGTACATCTAAAACATGCAGGATAGTGACCTTCAAGGACCAGGTTGGTGACCCCTGATTTAAAGGGCTCATATTTTGTTTAACCCACATTTATTAGTCTTTAGTTCATTTATTTGTGTATTTGGACCCTAATAGTTCTAAAGGTTTGAATTTAAACCCTCCAGGTGCTGCAAAGATATATTTTATATTCAGTTTGACCAAAAAAAATTATGGAATTTCTACAATCTGTTTTTAATTCCTGCATAATTTGTTGCATCTATAACTAGTTACATCACAACATTTGCCCATATAAGGTCAAGATGTCTAATGAACATTTATAGTCCATACTGAAAATATGTCCAAACTTTGACCCGTTTACCTAAAATGTTCAGTTACTGGTTGAACAGGACAGAGCTGCACAATCAAAAATCTGGAGGGGGTGGGGTCATTCGTATTTAAAGGGCCAGCGCTCAAAACAACATTTCTAGTGTCATTACTCAGAATAGTGCTGAAGATGGACCTGTGGAGTTAAATTAATGAAAAATTCAGACCCAAACAGATCATTTAGAGTTCATATAGACCACAGAGAAATGCTTTTAAATGCACAATTCCATTTGAACTAAAAGTTAAATATTACTCTTTTAATGGTAACAAGCAAAAGCAGAGGTTTACATATCATCCCAGAACACTGTAAACCCAAATAAGTTAGCAGAACTAAAAAAATTTAAGGCAATCAATTGTCTCAATCATTTTAAGTTGATGAAACTTAAATAATACAAGTTTCCAGAAATTAAAATGTAGATGCTTTTTAAAGTATACTTAAATTAAAACATTACATATTAACTTAGTATTCTAAGGTTCTGTCAGTCCTACTGGGAGACTAGTCAGGGGTCAGTGTCTTTGTCCAAGGACACTTGGACATGTGAACAGACAGAGTTGGGACATGAACCTCTGACCCTTCAGTCATTGGACGACCCACTCTACCAACTGAACCACAGTTTTTTAGTCAAGGAACAGAATAGTGAAAACAGGAAGTTGATAGGTCCGATATTTTTGGGAGATATTAGTAATTTTCAACAACAGCCATAAATTCATGTTGCGATACCCAGAATGCTTTGGAAGTGACTGACTGACAAATGCGGTACAGCTTGAACAAATACACAACAGCATACATGGGTCATCATGGGTCATCATGGGTCATCATGGGTCATCATGGGTCATCATGCGTCATCATGGGTCATCATGGGTCATCATGCGTCATCATGGGTCATCATGGGTCATCATGGGTCATCATGCGTCATCATGGGTCATCATGGGTCATCATGCGTCATCATGGGTCATCATGGGTCATCATGGGTCATCATGCATCATCATGGGTCATCATGGGTCATCATGGGTCATTATGCGTCATCATGCGTCATCATGCGTCATCATGCGTCATCATGCGTCATCATGCGTCATCATGCGTCATCATGCGTCATCATGGGTCATCATGGGTCATCATGGGTCATCATGGGTCATCATGGGTCATCATGCGTCATCATGGGTCATCATGGGTCATCATGGGTCGTCATGCGTCACCATGGGTCATCATGGGTCATCATGGGTCATCATGGGTCATCATGCGTCATCATGGGTCATCATGGGTCATCATGGATGATAATGGGTCATCATGGGTCATCATGGGTCATCATGCGTCATCATGGGTCATCATGGGTCATCATGGTTCATCATGCGTCATCATGGGTCATCATGGGTCATCATGGGTCATCATGGGTCATCATGGGTGATAATGGGTCATCATGGGTCATCATGGGTCATCATGGGTCATCATGCGGCATCATGGGTCACCATGGGTCATCATGGGTCATTATGCGGCATCATGGGTCATCATGGGTCATCATGGGTCATCATGTTAGCTATTGTACACTGTAACCTCTCCTTACTTTATCTAAAAGTCTCTAATTGTAACTTACAACAAAATGACATAAATTACATTTCATTTTTCTTCAGCAAATTTTAATATGATCTATGTTCTTCATTAAATCTTTAGACCCAGACTGACCTGGACAAAAGAGTAGTATAGATATTTTTAGGAAAATAAAGGCAACACAACCAAGGTATACACCTAACACAATGTTAGACGTCACAGAGCTATTGCATGTATTTATCTTTTTAACTTTAACTTTATTGTTTCAACGACCTGTGCAGTGATTTGGCTAAAAGTTATTTTATTATTCAGTTTTCCTTAATGGGACCACTAGAGGTGCAGTGGTTAGTACTGGTGCTTCATACCTTAATGCTAGATGACATTGTGACACCATGTATCCATCATTTACTGAACCTGTGTCATATCCAGGAAATTGTAAAGTATTATTTAGTGTTTTGTTTGTTTGTCTGTCACTTCCTATTTATTGTGATAGATTTCCTTTTGTGTTGTGTCCTGTAACTAGGCTGTCCTTGTTCTGATGTGTGTCACCTGTGTCTTGTTGTATCCCTGCCCTTATGCATATATATATATATATATATATATATATATATAAAATAAAAAAAACATTAAAAAATGTTCCTCTCGCCCCACGTGGGCGGTGTCTCCTTCAGACTCGGGTCCTCTACCAGAGGCCTGGGAACCTGAGGGTTCTGCGCAGGATCTTAGCTGTTCCTAGCAATGCGCTCTTTTGCACAGAGATCTCTGATGTTGTTCCTGGTATCTGCTGGAGCCATTCTCCCAGCTTGGGGGTCACTGCCCCTAATGCTCCGATCACTACCGGTACCACTGTTGCCTTCACACTCCACATTTTCTCTAACTCCTCTTTCAGCCCTTGGTATTTCTCAAGCTTCTCGTGTTCTTTCTTTCTGATGTTGCTATCACTGGGGACTGCTACATCTATCACCACCACTGTCTTCTCATGTTTATCCACCACCACTATGTCAGGCTGATTGGCCATCACCATCTTGTCAGTCTGGATCTGGAAGTCCCACAGGATCTTGGCCTGTTTGTGTATATATATATATATATATATATATATATATATAGTAGGTGTTATTCCTCTTGTCTGTTGCTAGTTCATCTTTTTTACAGAAGAACTGAGCCAGTTCCAGTCTTATCTTCTTTATTATTCCTTGTTATTTGTGTAGTTTTGTGTGAAGTTTTTCCTTTGATACTTCGGCACTTAACAGTTTTTCCTCCGACATTGAATTTAAGTTAATACTTAATAGAATTGAAGTTAATACGTTGTCACATAATGCTTTTTTCCTCTATAAGAGTGATTCTTGTTTCATACTTTTTATCTTTGCACAGTGGTGCAGTGGTTAGCACTCATACCTCACAGACAGAAAGACACTGGTTCTATTCCCACACCAGACCTTTCTGTGTGGAGTTTGTATGTTCTCCTCATGTCTGCGTGGGTTTTCTCCAGGTACTCCAGTTTCCTCCCACCATCCAAACACATGCACTGATAGGTTAACTGGTTAATAGGTGTGAATGTGACAGTGATTGTTTGTCTATATATGTTCAGCCCTGAGATGAACTGGAGACTCATACAGGGTGTACCCCGCCTTCACCCATTGTAACTGGATTAGGCCCCCAGTGACCCCAGTGACCCTAGTGAGGATAAAGCGGGTTCAGATGATGAGATTATGATTATTGAAAGTAACATCCAGAGGAAAAACTGTATCTTCAGACAAAGCATTATTCTGCTCTTTTTATCCACATTCATAGTTGATAATGTTTAAGTTGATGATGCATACAGTCACACTGTCACATGCAAAAAATAATGTCAAATATTGCTGAAATACTTCAATTGTCTTTAAGTAACTAACAGAATGCATTACACAAATTCCATGTCATGTACAACGAGTAGTGAAATACTGAAGCTGAATATGCAGATTACTTCCAGTGTGAGGACGCCCCAACTGTCACCATGCAATGCTGAAAACACACACACACATACACACACACACACACACACACACACACACACACACACACACACACACACAGCATGTTAGCAAACTGGAAACATTCCTAATCATTAGACTGACACCATCTTATAGAAGTCACATATATGTATTCAATGAAGCAGTGTTTATCTGTTCAACAGTATATTCCATATGTTTCGCTGTTGTCTCAGAAGTCAGAGCATATGTCATGTATCATACTATATATGTAGTAGAGCCTTTTACACACACACACACACACACACACACACACACACACACACACACACATGTCTTTACGGTCTCCTTCCTGCTATTATCATCAGAGCATGTGAGTGTAAATGATCCTGTCTTTGTGAGGTTAATTGAAGGCAGGAGCCCTGACTGTCTGAGACATAATCTATCTGCATATTGTGTTTGGATATCTGTGTGTGTGTGTGTGTGTGTGTTGTGTGTGTGTTTTAGGGGACGGATGTCTTTTATAAGTCCATTCTTATTATTTATAAAAGGAAAGATTGAAAAAGAAACATGGATAAAAACATTTTTTGGGGCTTTTCCTCCACCTGCTCTCCATTCCTACCTCGACTACCCCCCGAAGTAAAGATTAGGAGTGTGTGCATATGTCAAATTGTGTGTGTGTGTGTGTGTGTGTGTGTGTGTGTGTGTGTGTGTGTGTGTCAGGGGGATTTAGAGTGTACAAAAGAAACAAAAAAAGCAATAGTGATGCCATAAGGCTTGCTTTTCTCTCATATCAGATCTTATCGGGGCAGTCATTTTTGACAGGAGAAAAGCCTTTATCTGGAAGAAACTGTGTCCGTCTGGCCTTGTCTACACACACACACACACACACACACACACACACACACACACACACACACAAGGCAGGTAATCGGCTCACCAGTAGAGTTACGGGGTTAGAGGAAAAAAAAGGAAAGAGCTCTCAGCAAGTGTATCCCCCTCTTTGACTGGATTACAGCCCACCAGTATTCAGCCCAGGTGTTCTGCAGAACAGAGGGCCAAGCCGGGTCCTCATAGGTTAATTTTCTTTACCTACTGTGAGACCATGTCCTGCTGTTTGCTGTCTGACACATCACATGTACTGAACCTCTAGCAAATAGTGGGAAATTAGCAGTAGATCCCATTTCTATGCATTTATTTCCAGTGCACACACATGAATAATGCACGCTCATTACCCCTGAATCATCTAGATGTATGTTCTTTGGGTTCTTCGGGTCCGGTGGGGTTAATTTGCAAAGCATTTATTATTTTATTATCATGTCATGTCTTTATTCACGTGACGCTCACTCTGCCATGTGCATAATATTCTAACACCATAATTGCTGACACTTCAAGTGCAAGATTATTTCTAGCCTTAAATGAAGTGATAGTGTGTGTCCATTGTTGTGGATGACAGGGGAGGAGACACAAGAGTTAATTAACAATGATTAGGAAGAACTACAGTCACTGAACAAGACTGGGTTCTTGCTTAATATGCTGTTCAGTAATTGTTTCCTCTCCTCTCCTCTCCTCTCCTCTCCTCTCCTCTCCTCTCCTCTCCTCTCCTCTCCTCTCCTCTCCTCTCCTCTCCTCTCCTCTCCTCTCCTCTCCTCTCCTCTCCTCTCCTCTCCTCTCCTCTCCTCTCCTCTCCTCTCCTCTCCTCTCCTCTCCTCTCCTCTCCTCTCCTCTCCTCTCCTCTCCTCTCGTCTCTCCATCATATTTGTATTTCTTTCATTGAAGAGTGCTGGAGCGCCCTCTGCTGGTAGATTTAAAGTAACTCATCCACATTGATGAATCGAAATGAACATGTGGATCAATTTCCAACTTGTGGATTACTGTTTGCCAGGATTACACAAACACTATTCCATTGATCTTCACAACATTTGGTGAAAAGGTAAAGCACAGGCCAAGCATCAGCACAACTATGTTCAGGTTTTAGATCCATGAAAACATGCAGATGCAGGAACATTTTATCACATCCTGGCTCTAATATCACAAGATATGTTGAAGACATAGATAAGGCCAGAGTTTAATCACTCAGTCTGCTTTGGAAATATAGTAAAGAATGGAGACAGATCTAAAACTCTGCATGTGATGACATTTTAATCCAGTGGTTCTCCAATCCAGTCCTCGTGGCCCAGTGTCCTGCATGTTTTAGATATCTCCCTCTTCTATCTCACCTTCAATTAATGATAAGCACTTCAGAAGCCTCATAATGATGTAATGATTCCAAGTGTGATGTGATATATTATTAAAAAAAAATATTTAAAAATATTTTATTTAGTATTTATTTTTTTATTTTTAAAATGTGTTTTCGTTATTTTTATTTTATTTATTTCTTATACTTTTATTTTAAAAAAGAGGGAGATATTTTTTTAAATATTTTTTTATTTTAAAAATATATTTTGGGATTTTTAAAATTTATTTTAAAAAATTATATTTTTTTCATATTTAAAAATATTTTTATTAATTAAAATGATTTTTTTAGGGAGAGGGGGCTTTTTTAAAATATATATTTTATTTTTTTAATGTGTTTTATTTTTTAAATTACATTTTAATTTTTTATGTATTTAATTTAAAACTAATTACATGATTTTTTAAAATTATTTGTATTAATTTTATTTGTAATTAATTAAATGTTTAGTTTTTTTTTTAAGAAGAAGAAAAGGAAGATATGTAAAACATGCAGGACACTGGGCCATGAGGACGAGATTTGAGAAGCACTGTTTTTAACCAGAGAATTCACATAATATTTATCTCAGGGACAAACATCACATCCATAAGACAGCAGAACAAGATGCACTGTAATTGTATAAGTGAAAAACAAAAAGTCATGAGTTTAATCATTTTTAACATGTCATTTTGTCTATAAAATATATAAACAATGTAAAGTGAATAAGGAATGAACTATTACTAATGAACTATTCAACACCTCACAGGGATAGACCAACATATGTGCGTCTTTAAAATCAAGTAAAAGCAAATAATCACATATACAACATCACTGTTGGAGACTGTGCCAGAATAAGGAGGATCGTGTTCATGTTTTGGGAACTTCAGAAGAGTTGGGATGACATATGGGATGAGTTAAGAACACTTTTAGACTATGAGTTATTTTAAGTGATGAATTTAGGGAGTCTGGTGAGGAACTGATATCTGAGTAAGCATTGGATATTTGTAGAATAATGTGTAAGTAGAGTCACAGTTGCTTTTCAAGGTATACTCTGGCATTAATTAAAGTGTTAATATATATGTTTTTGCATATCAAATGGAATAAGACAAAGACACTCATATGTATGTATACAACCAGCATTTAAGGTAAATTATTTAATCATTATTGCATAATAGAAATGTCATTCTACAGCTGTTCTCTTCTATATTCATGGGTTTTGTTGTTTTAATTCTATATCAGGCAGTTTATACCTGATCTGCACTAACATTTTTATATATATTTCAATTGCTTGTTATTAGGCTGTAATTAACAGTCTCTTCTTAAACAAAAATGTTTTATTTCATAGTGTTCTAATATTGCATTTTAATTAAACATTTCTTTGGTTCAAAGCTTGAACATATGTTTTCCAGCTGAGTGGATATTTTTGTAACACCATAAAAAATAAGTTAATTAAAAAGATTTCAATCACATTGTTTTTTTCATACCTAAAGAGGAATAAAAACACTTAGGAAAAAAATCTTGACTAAGGTTCTCATAATCTATTCATCAAAGTGTTAAGGTGCAGGATTGTTTTTTTTTTTTCTTATACTTCTGCTCAAATGTGAAATATGAACTTCATAAATTGATCTTTAACCCTTTTTAATTCTCAAGAAACCACTATTATTACTACTACTGCTAACCACTACTGTGTTACTATTACCACCATTAACAATAATAATAACTAGTAATAATTCTATCATATTTCATTATGTGAAACGGTGATATTTTCTGATAGTCGTCATCCAATGAAAATCTCATACTGTTGCAATGGTATGTGTAACACTGCTAAAAACAAATATGAAAAAAGACACAACCACATTGTACTGTGCCACAAATAGAGAATTTTCTGTCATCACATGCAGCTAAACTCAGCTGACCTATGGCATTTGATCTCCCTAGAGTTGTTTCATACAGCTTTATGCTCTGACATTCTATCGCTGACTTTAATCAGATCCAGGATCAGCTCTAGATATACACAGTACTTTAATTAACACAGCAAACAGTTTGATCTGTGTGTGTGTGTGTGTGTGTGTGTGTGTGTGTGTGTTTTGTCAGTTCTTTGAAGTTGCAACACACCCCCACACTCATCCTACTCTGCACCACTCCTCCAGATGAAAGCTGATATGTGTGATTGAGTGTCCACACACTTGTTTCCACACACTGCCCATTCAGACGAGTGAATAAAAAGAGGATGATCTAATATTGGAGCAGTTACGATACAATCACTTCCTATTTGGATAAGCACTGAGGCAAAGGAGGGGACGCCCATAAGGGTTGGCTGGTGTGTTTTTTTTTGTTGTTGTTGTTGTTGTTGTTTTGCAAAAATAAAAATAAGAGTCTGGTGATAACAGTTTCTTTTATTATTTCTCAGAGCAATGACACAATAATTTGATATCTTCTCAATTCTGATGTGAAATTGAATGAAGAATGTAGATGTGATTGGGGTGAAGGAGGCAGGTGGTCGGCCTGGTCTACATCAGCCCAACCCACAAACAGCTGCTCCAAACCCCCTGGTCTGTACCCTCATATTCAACCCATCTTTCCCACCCCACCGAAATCTACAATTTCAGCCTCCAGTCTATCTATCCATCCAAAAACTAGCCCTGTCCACCCCTCCCTCCCTCTCTCCTGAGCTCAATTCAGCTTTGATCACTTGCCAAAACCAGGACAAGGAACACAGCTGGTTCATCCAAGCATGTCTCACCTTCTGCTGCAAGAGAAAATAAAATAAAACAAGATACAAATAAGGCAAGATAAGATGAAATAAGATAAGATGAAATATGAGAAAACTTTATTTATTCCAGCATGGGGGGATTTTCACAGGTAACAACAGCAACATACAAGCAAGTGCAGGGAAGAGGAGATAAAAAAAATATACAGAAATGTGTGAAAAGTGAAAATATGAAGGGAAAGAGATAATATATTATATATTTATATACATATTTATAAAGAAGTTGAATCAAAAGCTACATCTTAATTACATTAGCATGTACACAGTGTGTGTGCGTGTGTGTGTGTGTGTGTGTGTGTGTGGGGGGGGTGTTACTGGGAGCTGTCATAGAGTCTGTGGGGAGGAATGACCTGTGCTCCTTCTTACACTGGGGGTGTAAAGGTCTGTTGCTGAAGGAGCTCCTCAGTGTGTCTACAGTGTGATGCAGGGGGTGGGAGGGGTTATCTGTGATGGATGTCAGCTTTGTCAACATCCGTCTGTCCGCCTTCACCTCGATGGAGTCCAGCAGACAGACTAGGACAAATGTTATTAGAAAAGGACAGAGTGAAAGAAATATTTATAACCAGACAGAGGTAGTAATACATCTGAAATCTCTGAGGAAAGCATATATTTCACTTATTTATTTGGCTCACACAACAAAAGCATGTTTAAATGTTGCTTTGGCAGATCCTTGAGAAGCTGAATTCAGTAAATATACACAAGGGTAGAATTAAAATGAAGATGAGGATGGAACAATTATCTGGAAGACATCTTTCTTGCACTATACAAGGACTAATAACAGCAGATTTGTACAGCACTATTTATTTCACCTACTGTATAAGTAAAGCTCCTTCATTTTCATTGGTTGGGTGATCATAATGATGCTCAGGATTCATACTGATGAACAAGAGCTATTCTAATTTGAAAGCTCTGTGCCTTTCTGTGATGAAGGACTTAACTAGTCTGAGTTTACATGGCAGCAAGAGAAAATGTAATTGTCTTCCCACTCCCAGACACTAGGTGGTGCTACACACTATTTCCTGTTAGCATGTTTCCAGTTAGCGATATTTTTGTTTTCCTTGGATGGCGACAGATTTATTTACATATACCATTTCCCAAAATAATTTCATTGGTCGCCCAAATCAATAGACTCGCACAGCATCACTGACTGGAGCCTAACATCAGATTAGCTAGCTAGCTAAACTAATACGGAGGATTTAGCTAGTTCATTTATCAATACTATTTTTTATTCATCATGCTTTCGTGCCAACACTGCCAGCAGCCAGGGAAGGGAGAAATAGAAGCAGGGACAGGAGAATATTGACTTTTGGAAGTTTTGGAATGAAGGAAGTTTAATTAGATTAATGTCAAATGGTGATAGCTTAGATCTGGCTAGCTACAGTAGCTGGTGATAGTTGACACTTCGATGAAATTGTGTTGGCTTGAACAGTTTTTAGGCTACGCTACTCTTTCTATTGTAAAGCGCCCTGTGGCGGCTGCCTGAGATGGGCGCTATATTAATAAAGTTTGCTTTAAACTTAATTCATTCTGACTGATTTCCAAAAGTGAACATTTTCCTATCCCTGCTCCTAATTCTCTGTTTCCTGGCTGCTGGCACGAAAGCATGATTAATACAAATTACTTTAGCTTACCATATTACTTTAGTTAGCTAGCTAATCTGATGTTAGGTGATCCAGTCAGTGATGCTGTGTGAGTCTATTGAGTTGGGCGACCAGTGAAATTGGTATCTCTTTTTGATCACACCTTTGTATGCAATGTATGTGTGAATTGATGTGTGTTAAGGGAAATAATCACTAAAAAGATTTAAAAAATAAATAAATTAGTTTTGGGGGATGGTATATGTAAATCAATCCGTTGCCATCCTAGGAAAAAAAAATCTTGTTCATTGCAATGTGACACAAGCATCAACATTTTAACCCCAACAACCCCTAACACCTTGAGTTTTCTTTTAAATTTAACTGCACAACATCAGTACGATGAACATATGTCCGGATTTTGTCTGGACCTGTGTGGACCTCTAAAACTGGACCCAGACTGACGTGTGACAGACCTGCAGACAGACTGTTAATGTCCTACTTCACAGATAGATTGGAGTGGATACCTGCCTCCCATCACCTGTCTTCAGATGGCTTCTGGCAGAGAGAGGGTGCAGTCGCTGGGCCCCCCATCACTGGCAGTCAGATAGTGTCTGACCCAAGGTGAAGGTGTGCCTACCTTCCTTCCAATGCCAAAGGTCATGTGGACAACCCCCCCACACACACACACACATGAAATGCAGCCCCCTAGCCTCCACCTCCGCTGAAGGACAGGGGACTGCATCAGTGGCCCAGACATTCAGGGACCACACTGCAGAGTAGGAGGTGGAGGACGTCTTCTCTCCACCTCCTACTCTCAGGTGGCCAGTCAGGTGTCACCTGAAATATGCAGCCTCCTGCCCTCATGAAGGGCGGGGGTCTGCATCATCAGCCCAGAGAGTCTTGTATATGTTCTTTTTCTTCTTTTGTTTTCTTGTGTGTTTCACTTGCAGGGACGAGGTGGTATTGATGTTTTGTTGCACATTCGTAATAAACTAAACTAAACACATCATTGTGAGTGGGATGTCCTGCCCTGTCCACCAGGAGGCTGGGACACTGGTACACCTTTATTTACATCCATACATGGACTGTTGCCTTCCTATAGTTTAATGATAAGAAGAAGTTCTTCATATTCTTATTGTTTGAGGTCACATGAGCATTTGTTCCTTTCTGTAATATTCACCTGCACAGATCTGGGTCAAAGGCCATTCATCTGCTCTGGCCTCAAACACAGAATATGTTATAAGACTGGAAACTGACTGAACTGATCTCCTTGAATGTTTTTGTATCCAAACTCAAAGTGCTAAAGAATAACTCAGTGACTTGCATATATTGACATGTCCTCTAAATGATGATGTTTTAACTGTGTGTTGTATTGTCCCTTAGAAAAGAGGTTCTTCATCACAATGGGGTATTTTCTCCTAGATCGATCAAGGATAAGTAAATAAAAATTAGAAGAAAAGAGGTTTCCCGCACACTCTCCAGTCAACTTGCAAAAAACTTTAATTTCGGACAGCAACATTTTCGGGACCAAAAAGTCACTAGGGCAGCAATGGTCGTGCCTCACCGCACGAAGATTAAATTCCAACACCAGTTAGTCCTGCAGTGATCTGGTCCAGGGTGTACTCCACCTTCACTACTAAGTAGCTGAGGTAGGCTCCAGGAAATGAATGGATGGAAACATTACTATCTATATTAACATTTTTTAACCTTATGTTCATAAGCATCTGGTTCTTGAAGACTTTTTACGTGTGTCCTAACTAATTTTTTAATCACCTGTTGGACTTGTTTTGCGTGATCCGAGACAGAAAATAAGTACAAAAAATAGTGAAATGTGACATGTAAACAACCTGCCTTTCATTGTTTAGAATATTATTAATGATGATTTTTTTGGTTGAAGTGTAATTTATTCTAATAAAATAAAGGAATGACACAGTATTGTTTAGAAAAACATTCTTAATTGTCCTCCAGAACCACACCATATTAAACCATTACATTGTAAAACAAACAAAGCGTAGAGTTAAAATAGTTTCTATAGAAATGAAGCATACATGTGAAAGTAACTCATGAAGTCATTGTGTGTATCTTGGTGTTCAAATCAAAGGGTGTTCAAAGGCTACCACTACTGTTGGTCATATCCCATAGGTAGCATTTACATCTTAGAGTCCAGGGCAAGTCTTTTCTCCTGCCAGCTCTCACTTGCTGTTGAGCAGTGCCCTGGCTATGAGCATGAAGATCATCCCAGATATGAGCTGCAGAGGCACGCCAGCTGCAGCCACCATGAATGAGAGGCCATAGAATATCGACACCTGGCCATCGCCACACGTTTCTCCTCTCTCCTGCAGGATGTAGCGCTTCACGTCCACCAGCTCTATCCACATGACATAGAGCAGCAGCACCAGCAGGAACAGACAGGCTGTGGAGTGAAAAACACAGCGTCACACAGACAGACAGACACACACACTGGAAACAATTGAAATGTTGACAAGTCTATTTTTTTTTTTTATCATTTCTCGTCAAAACTGCAGTAAAGTTAGTTTTATATTGGACATTCATTTGACATTTAAAATCAAAATGTGATAGATCTGAAAAATAAGCCTTGTGGTAGATGAAAGACTTCTGTCTCTATGTTACAGCATTGTTTTGGTGTCTCAGGGTCAAAAGGTCAAGGAGCCTCATTCGTTTATAACACTGTTTTAATGTTTTGTTTTGTTTTCAAAATTGTCAGAATGATAAAAAAAAGTCTTGTGGTAAATGTCTGTCTCTGTGTGTACCACAAGGCTTATTTTTCAGATTCAATTCAAATTTCTCTAAGTGCATGCACAAAGGTTTGCCAGAGGGGGGTGGTTATAGGATCACTCCTGGGCATCTTTTTTTCAGGTTAGAACAGGCAGCAGGTGGAAGTAATGTTTTAGCATTGGACCCATTTAGGGAAATACAACAAACACATCTCCCTCTGTGGTGATCTGTCACTAAACTGGACAAAGAGTTTTGATTTGAATAATGGACAAACATTTTTACTAGAAAAGAAAATTATGCAATGTTTCTGTTTTTGTATAGTTTACAATGCTACAATGTTGTATAGTTGTTGAGGGGGGTCTGTGGATTGTTTTTTTTTAGGGTCAATTCCAATTCCTCCCTTAACCCTCAATCTCAAAAATGTGTGAAGTGTAAGTGTTGTCCCAATTCTAAGAACATTAAGTTTGAGGGCTGTATCGCCCTCAATACTGAGATTCCCTGACACCACCTTTGGGAGCAAGGGTTACCCAGAATGCATTGCGTATGTTCAGCAACAGACATGGCTTCAAAAAAGTCGAGCTACAAATGTAAGTATTTTCTTTGTTAATGGAGAAAAATCATTGTATTATCTTAGTTTAGGTCCATTTTATGGTTTATGTACCTCATTGTTGCATAACATGTATTTTTTATTTCATGATCTTTTGTTAATAGCGGCTGGTGCGGACAAGCTAGCTATCGTTTAAGTTAGCTAACGTTACAAAAACAGTCATTTTTCGCGGTGGTAATGTTGTTTTATTCAGATAACAGCCTATATAACATGCTTGTGCCAATAATGGTACAAAATGACCGGGCTAATGTCATCTACCGTAGCCGCAGAGTTATCTAACTATAGTTATAGCTGGTGTTTTATCTTTCATTGAGCCGTGGTATGTGGTGACAGCTGAATATGGTTGTTTTATTTATACAGATTATTTGTTTGATAGCTTTAACTGAAGGAATAATTTACAGATAGTCCACAATAATTTCAAAAACATGGACCTGATGGACCAGTGGATGATAGCTGTGTTTGTGGCTTATGATTAAACAGGCAGTTAACAGTGCAAATATTAAAAAAAATAATACAGTTGTGTTTCATTTCAGGGACTACAGAGACAACGTGGGCCAACATTTAAGGGGTGTCCCATTTCTAAGTCACAAATAGCCCTTAACACTTAGTTTTTAGGGATACTGATGGAGGGTTAAGGGAGAAAAATCTGATTTGAAGATATTTTATTAAGGTCATTTTAATTTGTTCCATTGGCAGTTTTTTTTTCTCAATTCAAGCACCTATGTACTTTTTTAAACCTTGTTTTTAGAGGGGCATTTTTACCAGTGTAGATAGAGGTAATGACTGCTCTGAATAGCCCCAGAGGAATGTGGGAGCTCATCTCAGCCGTTACCACGGTACCAGTGTTTACACCTGCTGTTGTCATAGTACGTGATGGCTGTGTTTGTCATGTGACACGTCTGAACAGCTGACTGTGTGTGTGTGTGTATACATTCATATATTCCCCTGACATTAAATTCAGACTCTATCGCTCAGATCTGCACACATGTGGTTTGATATTTTTACCAGCAGTGATGAGGAAGGCCCCACCCAGCTTGTACAGTTTGTGGCTGTAGAACGGGACTCCACAGACCAAGAGGAATCCTCCGACCGGAGCTGAGACCAGCCCGAGGATTATTAACACAGTCCAGAAACCCCGAAACACTGCAAGAGGAAAAAGCAGGACCGGTCAGAGAAGTGGTCTGCTCCCTGGGAAACAAACAACTCTGCACTGTAGAATTTGCAGTGTTAATTTGGAGACAATGGGACCAAATACACTCTAGATGAAGTTAAATAAACTCTCTAAGTGTTGATTTAACACTGCAAAATTTACTGTGTGGATCTTTGATGCCAATACATAATTATCATGATAATGTACTGTTACAGTTTTAATGTTTTACTTGGTATTATTCATGCACAAGTTTTAGATTACTTTGTATTTATTTTTATGTTAGTATTGGTCTTGAGTTCCATTTTCAGAGGCTGATAAAGGTCCCCATACTGTGCAAAGTTATTTTAACTCTTGCACGTTTCATCTTCATATTGGATCATTTTACTTTAGACACAGTGTTACAACAGCAAACAGATTCTACCTGCAGTTCTGCATTTTATTTATTGTCTTGATTTACCTATAATTGATAGATGAGTGGGTAAATGTGAGACTCCATGAAAGTATGGGAAAGCATTTTTACTCATAACTGTTCATTTGTTTTTGTCTTTTTGTCATTATCTAGCCAGCGTGTCCATGTGGGCACCACAATGTTACATTTGAAATAGATATAAGGGTCCCAAGTGGGTTTGTCGACAGTTCCCATGGTGACCCCATTTGTTTGTCCATATCAGAATCAGAATCAGTTTATTATCACTGTACCAAGTACAATGAAATTGAGGTACAGCTCTCAAGTTCAGTACAACCATTTACAGACAGACAACAGATATCAGTAAAAGGCACAGGTATTTATTAAAAATAAAAAGTATTGTAAACAAATATATTTGTAAAACATTCAATTTTAGTGGTGCAAATAACATGATAAATACAGAAAATGACATGAAAGATAAATATTGTGGGATAAATAGTGTGAAAAATTAATAATATTTGATATTCAGGTCTCTGATTCTGATGTGAGTAAACACATGTGGGGTCACCGTGGAAACAGACGGGTCAAAACAAATTACTCTTATATACACCTCAAATGTAACCCCTCTGTTGCCTACATGGACATGGTAGAGTGTGTGTAAATGAGAATTACTACATACTGTAATTGGATCCCTGTGCTGCGAGCTGATCAGCTGTTACATTAGCTTTTAGCTTTTTACCATTTGTAAGCTAGTAGTAGCTAGTGTTGCTTACTACAAAATATATTTAGCTAAGAACAAACTAAAGTGCATTGTTTGTAATTGTATTTTTCCAACAATATGAATTTTCATATGTGATGTTGTTAAGCTAAGTTTATTAAAAAAAAAAAAAAGCAAGTATTAGCAAACATTAAAAACACAAAGATACTCATCAGAGTCAGAGTGTAAAAGCCAGGGCAGTGTTTTCAACTTTGGGGTTAGGACCCCATGTGGGGTGACCTGGAATTCAAATGGAGTTATGTGAAATTTCTAGTAATTGATGAAAATAACAATAAAACCTTACTGATAAATAAATATACCAGAACAATAGAGGGCAGGGTCTACCACACCAGACAAGACCCCAGGTGTAGGCTGTGTAGAGAAGCCCCTAACACAGTCCAGCACATCACAGCAGGGTGTAAGATGCTGGCAGGCAAGGCATACATGGAGAGGCATAACCAGATAGCGGGCATACTGTACAGGAACATCTGTAAAGAGTATGGACTGGAGGTCCCAGGGTCAAGATGGGAGAACCCCCCCAAAGGTGACAGAGAACAAACAGGCCAAGATCCTGTGGGACTTCCAGATCCAGACTGACAAGATGGTGATGGCCAATCAGCCTGACATAGTGGTGGTGGATAAACATGAGAAGACAGTGGTGGTGATAGATGTAGCAGTCCCCAGTGATAGCAACATCAGAAAGAAAGAACATGAGAAGCTTGAGAAATACCAAGGGCTGAAAGAGGAGTTAGAGAAAATGTGGAGTGTGAAGGCAACAGTGGTACCGGTAGTGATCGGAGCATTAGGGGCAGTGACCCCCAAGCTGGGAGAATGGCTCCAGCAGATACCAGGAACAACATCAGAGATCTCTGTACAAAAGAGCGCATTGCTAGGAACAGCTAAGATCCTGCGCAGAACCCTCAGGTTCCCAGGCCTCTGGTAGAGGACCCGAGTCTGAACGAGACACCGCCCACGTGGGGCGAGGGGAACATTTATATATATATATATATATATATATATATATATATATATATATATATATATATATATATATATATATATATATATATATATAGTGAGCTGAGAGAGACAATCACAATACATAAGGATATGATAAACTGTAACACTGTGTGGTAGTATTTATCTATCAAATGTTCACTGTAGTCAGTTTCAGATGCTACAGCTCTTTCATAATTCATAGTTTGAGTTATTGTTTGTTTAGTATTAATTGACAGCCTTGTAAATACAACCTGGACTGACAACACAGATACCAATACAAACTTCATGCAAGTGCAAAAATATCTTGCAAATGTAATGTTTAAAAATGTAAAATAAATGCATTTAGAAGTTGAGCTATCAGTCTTTTCAGTGTTAAGTTGTGCATCTGTGCTTTACCTGCTGTAGCATCATAACTTGGATGAGGCACTTGTCCAAATGCAACAGGCAGAGGGAATAGGTAGCCATGGATACACACCTTGGCTTGTGGCTGGTTCGCTGCAGTTAAAAGAAAAAACAGGAAAATAAGACTTTTAATCAAAAGTTGTGCCAGAAAAAGAAAAATAGAAAAGAATAAGTGGTGATAAGCACAACAAACATTTTAGCTCTTAATGAACACCCACCTCTCAAAATGTTAGATTATGGTTTTAACCTTTCAAGGTCATTCAAGATGAAAGGTCATGATGTCATTTTAGTGCCTAGATATAGTTTCCTATCTGTCAACAATAATAAGTAAGTACTTATCGCAACTCTTTCTGAAGTTGTGACCATTTAATATCATGTGACCTTGATGTTGGCTTTTCAAGGTCAAAGATCATGACCCCATTTTGAAACCCACTCCAGGTTTCCTCTTTGTCAATAATTGTAAATAAATCTCTATCTCCACTTGTTTTTCCATTATAGTTAATTACTTATTAACTAAGTGACCCTTGACCCTTTAGGTCAACAATAGGCCAAACTCTATAGACACAAGATGCAGAATTGAAAGACCAGCATTTTGGTGCTGATTGGAAGTTAGTAAAACGAATAGTTAAAAAATTATATCCAAAATTTTATTTTGATTGTTATTGCAACCTTGACCTTTGACCTAGAGTCTTCAAATGTGTCCTTCAAGGTTCTGATGTCAATGCACATCAACAGTGAGAGCAAAAAGAATGTATGTAAAACTGGGTATACAAGAATTTCTGTTTTGTCCTATCGCTGATCAATGTGAAAGAGATTTTTGGTGACCTCAACCTTGACCTTTGACCTACATTCATTAAAATGTTATGGGATCTATTCTAGACCACATCACACCTTTCCTGAACATTGCATGTAAATTGGACTAGTAGTTATTGCATTAAATTGCTAACAAACAGACAGACAGATGGACAAACAACAAAAACAAACCAAAAACTTTTTTTTTTGGGGGGGGGGGTTATGCCTCATCCTCCATATGTGATTAAGTACAAAGGAAAATAAACACCATAGGAGTTCAAGATCTATAGAAACTACTGTAAATGTCTCCATATTTCTGTGTTTAACTCCTGTCTACTGTCACATGTCCAGATTACAGACATTTTTCTTTCCTAAACCACATTGCTGAGCATGAGACTTGCAACCACCATGGACAAGCCCCAAAGAAAACTTTGTACTGCCCTGGAGGAGGGTTTTCTGGTTGTGTGTGTACGTACTGAACAGAGTGGCCAGAACTGCATGAGCTGTGGGCTCCACCTGAAACCCACAGCGCCAGAAAAAGCCCTCATGGTGGAGCATCACAGACGGAGTAGTTATCGTTTCCACAAACTGGATCTGAGGAAAAACCAAGAGAGACATCAGGGAAGAATAAGAAAGATAACCGCGTATGAATGTGAAGATGGATGAACAGTAATTCCTGTCGTCATTGTCAACACTTGGCTCCGTTAGTCGTTTGGTTTGAGCCGTTCTAAACTTCAGTGGAGCTGCGGCAGCGAATGTGGTTCTGATTATGGCCTGTTGGTCTGTGAGGTCTTCAAGGGAAATTTGTGAAACACACATGAATGATACTCTCCACTTACTTGTCAGAAAATATGATTTATGGTGCTGACTAACACACAACAACTTTAATTATCCTCTTTTATTGAACATGAATGACTTTGTTGTGCAGTGTTTGGGTGGAGTTCACAGACAGATTAGCTTTTATAAATATATCCTTTTACTTCACTTTTAAAGACATTTCTCACAAATGCTGCATTAAAGTTTAATAATAATAATAATAATAGATTAGATTTCTATAGCGTTTTTCAAGGCACCCAAAGCGCTTTACATTATTGATCTATTATTCATTCACTCTCACATGCTCCCTCTGGTGGTGGTAAACTGCATATGTCGTCACATCACTGGGGCAGACTGACAGAAGCGTGGCTGCCATTTCGCCACCACCAAACATTCATAGCCATTCATATACCAGTGTGAGTGACACTGGAGGCAAGGAGGACTGACTAGGACAGAGGGGGAATTGAACTGCCAACCCTTCGGTCAAGGGACGACCCGCTCTCTCAACTGAGCCAAGACACTCTGCAGCAAATTTTCAATGCACAAATCCTCCAGGAATCCACTGTAGAGACGTAAACATGTACCTGAACCCAGTTCCCTGGTGTCTCAGTGACCTGTCTGTCACACGTTTTGGTCAAAATACTACATTAATGAAGAGATACAGCAGCCTCTTCAGAATCAGAATTCTTTATTTGTCACATGTGGATGAGCATCCACAATGAAGTGGAAGCGGCACTACCTTAAGACCATGCAAAAATGCAAATACACAACTATACAAATATAACAATATATAAAAATATACAAGATAAGAAAGACTAGAAAAAGAATAAGTAAAGTATAAAGCAAGTAAAATATAAATAAGAATATAGAGAAAAATATGAATAAAAATATAGCCAGGAGGTAATATAAATATGTACATGGATATGCATATTACTATATATACTGATATATATATATATATATATATATATATATATATATATATATATATATATATATATATATATATATATATATATACATACATACATACATACATATATGAATGAATGAATGAGTTTATTTAAGTGTCATGCCACCCTGTGGCCCATCCCCTATGGGATTATATGACACCTTTTCAAGAATTATGACAATCTCATTGTTTCCATTTCTTTTCTGGCCGTGCCGATCACATTCAGCACATAGGCAATAAAAACAAAATAGAACACAGAACAGAACACAAAACCACAAAAACATCTCAGTCTTTGCTGTACAATGCTTTTTTCCTCATGTCCCATGCCTTCTCTACATACTTTGCTAATTTAAATACATCCTTTTCAAATAAACATTTAAGTAGTTGTGCATTCATATCTAGCACATTACTATACTTTAGGTTATTAAATAGTTCTCCTCTGACCTTCTCATACAGAGGGCAATAAAAGACAAAATGATACTCGTTCTCGATTTCATTGAGATCACACATTTGGCAGATCTTCCTCATCGAACCCAGCATAACGACCTGTTTCTATGTACAGTGGAAGTATACCTCCTCTAATCTGTGCACAGAGTATATATATATATATATATATATATATATATATATATATATATATATATATATATATATATATATATATATATACTGAATGGTGATGTTTGGGGTATATGAGTGTGTGTGTGTGTGTGTGTGGGGGGGGGTTCATGTGGTGGTTGAGGAGTTCAATGAAGACACAGCCCTTTTCTTATGGTAGATGTTAGAGTGGATCAAATATTATTATTATTGTTATTATTATTATTATTATTATTATTATTATTATTATTATTATTATTATTATTATTACCTCCTACCTCCAAAACCAAGCACTGAACCTCTGGGGGGAACAGATCTGCCCCAAACCTCTGGAATTCACTCCCCCCCAACATCTGTCACTGTTCCGACTTCAACACTTAAATCCTTTTTTAAAAACTCATTTATTTACGATTGCTTTTAATGTTTAAGTGCTTTTATTCTGGTTGCTTTTAACCTGTAAGTTCTTTGTTTGTTTTGCTTGTGTTAAATGTAAAGTGTCTTTGAGTGCCATGAAAATACAAATAAAATGTATCATTATTATTATTTCACTACATTTAAAAGACAAATTTTGTTCATTTTCTGCACTACACTTATCTACCATAGCTTTATTTTTTACTCAGAATAAAAAAAAACACAAACCTCCAAATGGATCAATGAAAATGTATGATAAACTTCAGCCTTAAGTGCTTCTTCAACAGTTGATGATGTTCTCCTTTGTCTCAAGCCAAATAAATTCTAAAAACTCTCTTGGTTTTGTGTAAAAATTGATCACCCCAAAGCACTTTTATTGAAAAAAAAAAACAGCTGACTTCCAACACAGATGTGGCACAAATGCAACTGAAGCTGCAACAAACTATTATTTTCAATGTTGAATTGAGTTGAAAATAGTGGTTCGGTCCTTAAAATTCCAGAAAAAGGAGGGAAAAAGTGTTTCCTCAAACCCAACATGATGATAAATAACATCCTCAGATGTGTTGTTTGGTCACAACCAGAGCCAGAGCTGAGGCCTGTGGTCCTCTGCAGTGTCTAATCATTTCTCGTTTCTTCCTTAAAACATGTAAACAGGCAATAGATCATCCAAAAAGGATCTTAAAACTGATTTATTCTTCTACTCCACTACATCTTATTGCAACTGTAGTAGTTTTTCACAGAGCAAAACTTTTACTTCTAGTCAAATCCTGTCATTTTACTGCACTGATCTTGTTTATTGTGGTGTTGATACACTGCATGAAACCACAAAGTGATTTTTCTCAATCTTTGTTTGATCCATTTAAATATATATAGATTTCCCTATACACTGTTGTCCTGGCAACCTCATGTAAAATGTTCTGGAAACTCAGGAGATGAAAGAAACCATAACATTTCCACATGTTACAGGATACAATATGGAAATCGTTTGTTTTTTCCTCTTTATAAATTAAAAATGACAAACACTATCAAAACACGTATCAATTAATTTCGTAATTGACAAATAATCAACTAATCATTGCAGGTCTAAAAGTAACATATTTGCTAAATTAATAAGTAGATTTAAAAAAAAAAAATATCAAAATGCACCAAAAGGGACTAGATTACTGCACATCTTTTCATACTACTGTAACAAAAATGGTTTTACATAATAATAATAAGAAGAAGAAGAAGAAGAACAAATATTTTATTTATATATTGATTTGTATGAAGGTGCTCTAAAATGCAGCATCAATAAGAGTGAAAGCACAGTAAAAAAAATAACTACAGTAAGTAAAAAAAATCATCAAGTGGTGCCAGGCTCAACCAACCCCCTCCCATCATACGTATTTTTGCTATGCATGTGCTGCGGTCAGCAGGAGGGTGTGTGTGGGTGGGGGGGCATTTCAGGCTTTTTCTTTTTTACTTTGACATACTTTTCCCAAAATGTAATCACATCTGTTCTAGATCACTTGGTCTGAATTAAACCAACAGTTTTGCCATTAAAGTGTTCGCAAACAAAGAAACAACCTGAACCAAAAACAATACCCCTTAATAAAATAACATAAAATGTAATTAAATTAAATTAAATTAAATAGATCGTTCTAAATAAATACAATTGTAGTAAAAGCAAAGTGACCCATTATAGTACAGGTTTGTGTTTTTGTAGCTTGTTGTTATTTGTGTTCATTGTATAGGCTCAACAGTATGTCTTGTCTCATCATCTGAACCCGCTTTATCATCACTAGGGTCATGGGGGTCTAATCCAGCTACAATGGGTGAAGGCGGGGTCAGAGGTCACCCTGTATGAGTCTCCAGTTCATCTCAGGGCTGAACATATATAGACAAACAATCACTGTCACATTCACACCTATGGACAATTTAGATTAACCAGTTAACCTATCAGTGCATGTAAACGGTAAATGGACTGCATTTATATTGTTCTTTTCCACCTTCATGGTGCTCAAAGCGCTTTACATTAGCCTCTCATTCACCCATTCACACACACACTCATACACCAGTAGGTTTCTAAGGTCTACAGTAAGTCCTACTGGGGGCCTAAGTCAGGGTTCAGTGTCTTGCCCAAGGACACTTTGACATGTGGACAGCCAGAGCCGGGACGCGAACCGCCAACCTCTCGGTCATTGGGCGACCCACTCTATCAACTGAACCACAGCCGCCCATGTGTTTGGATGGTGGGAGGAAACTGGAGAAAACCCACGCAGACACGAGGAGAACATGTAAACTCCACACAGAAAGGTCTGGTGTGGGAATCAAACCAGAGTCCTTCTTGCTCTGAGGCACAAGTGTTGCTCAAAAGTGCCTCAAAAGTGTTGTGTATTCATTTTTATCAACATTTTAAAGTATTGCATAATTTGGTAACTAGTTAAACTGGTGTTAGTTAACCTGGTTCTCCTTGAAAAGTTGTATAAACAAATGAATACATTAAATGCACAGACTTACATCAACTGTTTTATCCACGTTAAACATGTTTGAATTAACCTGTTCATTTTTACAACATCCTAACATGATGGAAATTCAGTCCATGAGTTAAGTGAGTGTGAACTGTCTTGGATTATTTTGTTCTCAAATCCAGTCCTCATAGCCCAGTGTCCTGCATGGTTTAGATATCTCCCTTTTCTATCACATCTAAATTCAATGAATGATAAGCTCTTCAGAAGCATGATAATGATGTTATGACTTCCAGGTGTGATTCATTTTAATTATTTTTATTTTATTTTGTATTTATTTTTGTTGAAAAAGAGGGAGATATTTTAAAATATTTTTTTCTTATTTAATTTTTTTTTTAATTAAAATTTTTAATTAAATTTTTACATTTAAAAATATTTTTAAAATTATTTTTATTTATTTAAATATTTTTTTATTTTAAAAAAAAGGATAGGGAGATTTTTTAAAATATATTTTTTTAATTTAAAAAAAGTTTATTTTCTTTTTTCATGCCTAAGAAAAAAAAATGTGACTAAAGTCTCATAATTCATGCATCAAAGTGTTAAAATAACAAAACCTAAATGGAAGTATCATAAAATCATTAAATGATCATGACTCTGGCAACTGCACTTTGTGCTACAAATGCACCATGTATGAAAAGTGTGATATAAATAAAATTTGATGGATTGATCACATAATTTTTAGTTCAAGATTATAATAACAACAACAACAACAATAATAATAATAATAATAATAATGAATATATCTATAAACATGATACATTTTTCTCCCTGTTTATCAAATGACTTCTTGTGTCATCTCGCAAAAAATATAAATGATATAATGGAAAAAATTTATATTACACACTTGTGTTTTGTTTTTTTTTTACATTTAGTAATTTAGTTTTATGCATATATTCTAATGAAAAGCATCTATTGTGTCATTGATGTTGAATCCATGTCTCCAGACAGACTTCAAGTTTTCTTGTTTAAGTCAAGTTTAGTAATTCTGTGTAAGTCTTTGTTTGAATAGTTTTTAGTTAAAGATGTGTGGTTTTATTTTTGGAATATTGTTGTAACTTCACACTCTGCACGACTGGTTTTTGTTCTCCTGCATTTTTGCATCCATGCCAAGTGTGTCTCATAATAGAAACTCCAGTTGAATCTTAGAATAGAATAGAATAGAATAGAATGTATTTATTGTCATTATATAATTAGCATATTGAAATCTATGCGTAGGTTAAACCTATTTTCCCCCTAAAAGCTAGTTTTAAACCTTTTGCAGCTACAGGGATCAGTGACACCATGGCACATGTGTATTTCAAATGACCTTAATTCCTTGTTACTTTGTGTAATTTGAACCATTCAAACTGAAACTTGTGAAACTGAAACTTTTTGCTGCGATTCCATGCATTACAGTAGTGACGGTGCCATGTGGGGAAAGAGAAGAATTGACAAGAAAACACAGCGTTGGGAAGGAAAAATTCAAGTGTGTAGCAACAAAAGCCCACATTGTGTGTGTTTGTGTGTGTGTTCAGGTGGAGAGGAAATGTGTCATTAACGACCCAGTGCTAAAATAAAAACGTCTGGCTATTGACAAATAAAACAGCCTGTAACATGGACTTAGAAAGGTCCAAAAATGTCAAACTGAGTTGTTGTAAAATAGTTGGAATTGGATTTTTACAATCACAATTCAACAATGTCTAAAAACAAAATTCAATTCAGTTTTTGTTATTTTCTTATAACACACAGTTTTACATATTTAATTACATAAGAATACATATAAATACTTGACATATTGTGAGAAAAAGGGGGCAAATTAACAACACATGAAGCATTTTAGACACAATTATTGACAAATGTAGAGTAAAAACACCAGGCCTTTTGATAAATATATCTATTATTATAGTAGTAAAAAGGTTAAAGTTGGCTTCAGTATAATATAACACTGAACCATGATTTAATTATTATTATTTTATCTGCCAGGATTAAAGGAACTGTCTGTTCCTCTGCTACTACACTTCTGACCACTGTATACATCTCCAAAGTCCAATTAATCATTTCAAATGTGACACAGAACAACCATAGTGTCTTTAAATACTGTCAAGCATAAACATGCACACAGATGATCAGGTTTCATCAGGACAGTGTTTGGTCTTTTTATATTTATAGAATGTGATGGTTCAGTTTTTGGACATTTTCACAGACTGGTTTCAACAGTTACCATTAAAGCTTTATTTACCTCAGTCCCGTTGGCATCTTTGTCCACTCTCAGCACCGGCTCAGTTTGTCCACAGTTGTCACTGGCCACCAGCCAGTAGTCTGTACCAAAAGCCAGGAAGAAACACAAGGTCCCCACTGCTCCAAATACCCCCCCAGCCAAGGCTGCAGCACCCACCCTCATAACTCCAGCCCAAAATCTGCCTTCACTTCCTTCTCCTCAGGTATCTGTCCTGTAGGTCTTCACTGGTGTCCACTCTGTAGTGCTCTGCCCAACCCCAGCCCTAAAGACAACAGTCTGACACCCCCCCCCCAGACCACTCCCATGCATGCTGGGAGCTGTGGGCAAAAGCAGCGACAGTAACTGAGGAGGTCAGGCAGGGGAACAGGAGTTATTTTAGGAAGCTGTAAGTCTGTCCTCGTCAAATTACCAGGGCTGTGTTGCACATTTATCCAGGGCCCAGGGAGGGGCAGGGGTCCTGTTAGCGTGTGTGTGTTTAGAACTGGGACGACACCTTTGTGCATTTACGACTGCAAGTTATTTGGAAGCCAGGTGCTACTCTTGGAGCGACTCTTTGAAAATGAATTAGACTGAAGATGCAAATGGCCCTCAAACTTCCAGTGGAGCTCAGGGAAGTTTTATTGGTTCTGGCAAACATTCAGAAACATAAAAGCAAGAAGGTGAGTTATTTGACCCGTATGAGAAGATTTAATTTATGGTCAAGAAATTAGCTTTCATCGCCCTCACTTTGTCCTCACAACAGCACGACTAATAGAGGCACTTTATTATCACCGTGGCAACTTCACTTTACATTTCTATCTACACTGGAGAAAAATATAAGTCTTACCAAGTGTATTTTTCTCATTAGTCCAAATATCTCACCACAATAAAAAAAAAAAAAGACATATTCACCCGCCAAAGGATCCAGTCTGATCCATGGCATGAATTTATAAAATGCAAATTTTACACTGAAGATCTTGACAATAAATGATGCTGAAATCATTTGATTATATCTAAAGTGTGTCAGACAAGTAAAATACTATCATCACGTACAAATAAAAAACTGCAAATTTATCTTTGTTTTAGGGTAAAAAAAAAAGGTAGACAAAAATCTTTACAATTACAGACTAGCCTTTCACAAAAAATATGAATAATCTTAAAAGTCTTAAGAGAAGTATGTGTAATTTTACAAATATTCTGCCTGTTACTAAATATTTTGTGTATTTGTCGATCCACTGTGATCTATAAGCTGTACTATACATGTATACATGATGAATTAAGACATAATATTCTTAAAATTATACTTATTTTTCTTAAGAATTTTGAGGTTTTTCATATTTGTTCATGTTATGTTCAAGTGCAGTTCATAGGTGTAAACATTTTCATTACAGAGTTTGACTTTTCTTCCAGAGGAAACTTTAGACTTGACATTATTCATATTTTCTTCTCCTATTATTTATATAATTTTACTGGTCTGGCCCACTTTATATCATATGAATCTGTATGTGAAAATGAGTTTGACACCCCTGCTTTATGTGATTATGCCTTATTTTAAATAGGATATATTAACTAAAAATGACAAAACTATATATTTTTTTGCAGTGTGTCTGCATTCACTTCTTCTCGTTCTCCAAATCGAAGCTCAGTTGTTTCTTAGCTCCTCGTCCCCCTGGTGTTTGTTGCTGTGGTGAGACTCGTTCCGCTGTAGCCGATGAGGATCTGGGATCAGCTGGTGCCATCTGAGCTGTGGACACTGGGACAGAAGTGTCTTGGAGGATATGTCTGGGGCTTATTGAGCACACTGTGTAGAGAGGGAGGAGAAAGATGAGTGTGGAAATAACACAGTGGTAGACAACTAATATTGTTGGACCGTACCTGTGTGAGACCTGCTCAGTCCAGCTCTCAGTTTGTGTGACCCATTGAACTCCACGTCCTCCACCTGTAAATACAGAGGATGGAGATGATGCATACTCTATGCTGCAAAAATCTAAATCATACCAAGTGTATTCTTCTCATTTTTAGTTTAAAAAATCTCATCACACTTAAAATAAGACGTAATCATCTAAAGAACAAATATTCACAGAATGCCTAATCTCGCTACTATTTTGTGCCAATCTCAAGTTTCTATGAATTAGAGCCAATAATGTGATTTTGACATTTCTGCTAAATGTAACCTTGACCTTTGACCTTTTGCAATATTGATAATTTCATTATATGTATATATGCATCAGTGCGTGTAATATTATGATAATATATCCAGTATTGATTAAGTTATAGCATGATATGTCTATGTTTGACACAAACAGTGTTACTGAAGTTAATTTTGCGACATGTCACCTTTGACCTCCAGAGATCTCAAAAATTATTGGTCGTAGATTTTAACACCAACTCTGAGAATTGTAGAAATCTTCATTCTCCATCGTTTGGTACCAATCTGAAAGTTCTGTGACCCTATGTTCTTGAGTTATAACCCATAATGTGATTTTGGTCTTTTATTTAATTGTGACCTTGACCTTTGACCTTTACTCAAATGAATCATTGCATCTGATGTGCACTAGCTATATGTATATGCCCATGTAATTTCATGGTGATATCTCAAGTATTCATTGAGTTATAGCATGATATGTCTATGCACACACACACACACACATACACACACACACATACACACACACACACACACACACACACAGACAGACACATACACTCACAGACACACACACACACACACACACACACACACACACACACACACACAGACAGACAGACAGACAGACAGACAGACATGGTGATTACATTAGTCTCTCCCTTGTTCAATATTAATAACTTTTCAGTTAGATATAAGAACTGATTCATAGACAATAGATCTGGAAAATCTTATTTGTTGAAATCTTACCAAAATAATCTTGATTTATTCCATTAGCAGATGTATTTATTTTTTTGCTTGAATTAAGTAAAACAAATAGTGACCAAGTGGTACCAGGCAAATGTTTCTCCTTCCTTTCTTCCTGATTTTATGGTCAGTGCAAAAACATATTTATTGGGTGACTGTGAAATTGACCTTTGACCTGCATTCATTGAAATTTGATAGGATCTATTCTGAACCACCTCACACCTTTCCTGAAAATGTCATGACAATTAATCCAGTAGTTTTTGTGAAACGTTGCTGACAAACAGACAAACAAACAAAAAAAGATCCAAAAACATTTCCCCATCCCACCTCTTCAGGGTAATTAATAAAAAAAAACAGTCTGACAATGGAAAAAGTGAAAATGATTGAAATAACATTTTCCAGATGTATTGTCTAAAAATAAGGTCTTATATCTGACTGAAAAGTTTGTCTTTAGGTGATCATGTCTTATTTTAAGTCTGATGAGATATTTGAACTAGAAATTAGAAAAATACACTTAGTAAGATATAAAACATAAAGCATCTTTACATCCTCAACAATGTCCTCATAAATAGAACTGTATGACATTCATTTTTAATGTCTGATGATCCCATAAACATCTGAGCTGCTCTGGTTTCATGTGATGATAATTATGTCATGAGATACATACATCATAAATGAGGCCAACCCATTGTTTATTATAAAAAATAATTAAAATAAAATAAAATTAAATATGGTAATAATAGTCATATAATACTGTCCATGTTTCCTACCAATAAATTAGGACAGGATGATAAAACAATCATGATCATTATAAATTAATAATTACAGTTATATAATCATTCTATAAATAGAATGTAGGACATGTTGCAATAATTTTAGATCATATCATAGTTTTGATGATGTATTTTCATTTACAAACATTTTAGCTAGTGCAGTGCATTTTTATATTTATGATTTATTTGTGACATAATACATATGATTTTTCAATATATTCAAAATGAAAAACTACAAGAAGACTCACAAAAAGATCTTTATTCTTTGTATTTTCATTTATTCTGCCCCTTTCTTTTCCACCTGGTTTCTTCAAAAGTATCTGCACCTATTATTTGATGTTTCAGTTATTTGTTTTAATCAAATATAAATTCTATGTGCTTTTTGAAAATAAAAAAAGATGTTTCATTTTACTATATAATTATGCCTTTACCTTTTCATGTAACTTTTTTTTTTTTTTTTACCTGTTAGAATCACAGTAAAAAAACATCCTGTTAAATTTCAGGTCGTGTTTGTCCTTTAACTCCTTACACTGTGTGAATAATCAGTGTGGTCAGGTGTGCGTGTGAGTGTCGTACCTGTGGCCAGTGTGTTATTGTGTTGTATGTGTATCTGTCTCCCAGACTCTGGTGTCTGTGAAGGGGTTTCCTGGTCCTGTCCATCGTGGCGTCCTGGTGGAGTGTGTGTCTGCTGTACGCTGGTGTCTGCTGCAGAGAGAAGCTGAAACATTAACCCTCAGCACAAAAAATACCGAAAAAAAACATAGTGTGTAGAATGAGTGGGTAAATGTACCCTTTTGTTGAAGTTGTGAAGGTTTCTAGAGAGGATCCGTCTGATGCTGTCCATCTCTTCAGGCAGAAGTGGACGACTGCTTGAGCGAGGGTCAACTCTATAAGAGAGGGAGGAACGTTTACACCCACACCTAAAATCTGAATATTTGTCCAGTTTTCTGAGTAATAGGCAGAAAATCAAATTAAAACTGAAAGCGGTCTCAAAGGCATTCGCCTCCCCTTACAACCGCCCACGGCGGCCGACAGTGAGATGACATCGTACCATTGGCAGGATGCGATATTCTGCCAAAAACACACACTTTTGTATAAATATGTAGGGGGCGCTATAGAGTGACTTATTTAAAATGTGTATTAAATGGATATAGAACTGTGAGACTGACAACTAAGTCCAATTTCAGCCAAATCTGTGTTTGTATGTCTTTACTACAGACATTGTAGCAAAGGTACATTTGTAGGGGGCGCTGTAGAGCAAAGTCACAATTTCTATTGATAACCAGGTGTAGGACGGAGAGACAGACGTCTGAGTCAAAGTTGAACCAGATCAGTGTTCGTATGTACGAGCTGAAACACTTCATGTAGTAGTCATTTTTCCCAAAAACTTTGCAAACTTTGCAACGTCGTCGCACAAAAACGATGGAACTTTTCCCCCCAAAAAATGTGGATAACTTTTGATGTCCCACTTGTCTAGATGGCGTTCACTGAGTTTGAGCTCATTTGGCCCGAACGAATAAGGAGGAGTTTGTTAAAATACGAAGACAGTGAAAATCCATGACTCAACATGTTTGAAATTGAAATTCAAAATGGCGGACTTCCTGTTGGTTTATGGGCGTGGCCATTGTAAGGTTTTCTGATCGTCTCCTCATGATGAACATGTGTACTGATGTTCAACTTCACTTGGACGTGATCTGGCCTAATACAATATATTTAGACTTTTCTAGGGGGGCGCTGTAGACACATTTCTTTACCAACTTTTACGAAACTATACATACTCACAACTTTTCACACTTCTGAGGTGTGCGCAAAATTTTGTGAGTTTTCACAGTCAAATTAGAGCTCAAAGAGCAGGCATCATTACGCTGGATGTGGTCCCTGACGAAGGCCTAACAAGTGGTGTCAGACACAATAAACAACAACAAACCCCGCCCCTCGCAAATTGTTTAGTTCTTAATGAACATCCCCCTCTCAAAATATGAGACTATGAGTTTAACCTTTCAAAGTTACTCAAGGTCTTAGAGAAAATGAGTTGTTTCTGAATAAATATAGTTAAACAATCAACAACAACTAAAGTGTGTGGTGTTTGTAACAGAAGGGAAGAGCACAGCTGGACACGTACACTTTAAACTACACTTTATTATGAAGTATGTTCATTTAAAGGCTCCTATTTGTGTTGTGTGCAGATAAATGTAACAGTTTACTTCCCAAAGTCTGGTTCAAATATATTACTGCTGAATAAATCTGAACTGACTCACATATGATGTGCATTTTTTGGGGAAATATTGTTCCTGATATGATCTGTAGGCATCATCATTCAGCTTTTTTATGTCGTCTGGTGTTAAAAAGACAAGTGAAAAATGGGGAATATCGAAGGATTGCAATTTAAATTGAATCTGCACCCAAAAAAGTCATAAAAGAATCGGTATAAAAACATATCGTCCCAGCCCTTCCTCTCCTCCTCTGTGACAGTAGAGTCACGAATAAAATAAAAAAAGGGATATTTTTCTGATTAGCCACAACTTTGCCAAAGGAAACAAAGCAGGTCATGAAGATATTTTAGCTTCTCAAACAAAAGTTTAGTTGTAGTGTAACAACTCCACAGATAAGGTTTGAAAGTGTTTCCTCACAGCGGGGGCGCCTCCTCGTCTCCTCTCTGTTCTCTCCTCTCCAGCTCCTGGTAGACTCTGAGGATGCTGGACCGGGCTTGGCGCTCTTCTCGGATCAAGAAACGACGCAGGTACTTCTTATTAAACTGTTCAAACCTCACACACAAAAACACAGTGAACACGTTAGTCACAAATACGAGCCAGACTCTATATGTACAGTATGTACACAAATAACAAATATTTGTAGATTAAATGTATTTGAAGAAAAGATGTAAACAGAAAAAATATTTATAATCATATGTGTGTAAGAAACTATAACGAAGGAAACCTCTGATTCTTTGTATAGTTGAAGTGTTGTGTATTTCATGTAAATGCTGCTTTATTCACACAGGTCTTAAGTAAAAAAAAAACATATATGTTTTGTGCTTTCCAAAATATAAGTGAAACACATGTTTTCTGCATATACAGGAACTTAATATAAAAGTGAATATTGGGTTTTTTTTTTACAGTTACAGAAGAGATGACTTTTTTTGTTTTAGCTTTAAAAAACACAAACATGTCCACATAATACACTGCATCTGTTTCTTTTAGCATGGTATGACATGTGAGACTGTATAATCTGTGTTTATAGTTAATAACTACACAAGATTTTTTTTGCTTAATTCAAGAAAAAAAAACTGCCAATGGAAGAAGTGGTAATTATTTAGATTTTCAAGATCTATTGTCTAAAAATATGTTCTTATATCTCGTTGAAATGTCACTCTTTAGGTGAATATCCTCCTGGGACTCGATAAATAAAATGTGTTTTTGCATTAAATATTTACATCAATATTTTAATGTACAGCTGTGAAACTACACTACACCACTACAGATGACATAAATACAGTCAGATGAACTGGCTCTGAAAGTCTACATGTGGTAGATGCTGCCATCTACTGGTGCATCTGTTTAGTTTTTTTATTTATTTTTTTGTATGTGCAGATGATATTTTAGAAGGATTTAGTAAGAAACAGACTCAAAACTAACTTGTCTTTCCAGTAGTGCTGTCCCCAGTAGCCGACCACGTCCTCAATCCCTGCCAGCAGGTGATCTATGAGCTGAGAACAAACTCAGTGTCAACACACGACTCATACATTTGTTTCATATTCACTATTTCCTCTCCTATGGCCTCTCACCACATTTAACCCACAAAGACCAAGAGCATTTTTTTGTCCACATTATTTTCTCTCTACATATAATCAGTGGAAAGTGATTCATCAGCATTTCTTATACTATTGTCTTATATATTTTACTTTTATTTGGGGGGAAGTGAAGTGTTTTTCTGATATTTAATTTACTGGTCATGTCAATGGAAATAAAATTTTACAAAATTCATAGCCTATTATACCAAAATGGAGAAAACTGAAGAAAAGATGACTTTTTCATTTAAAAATATCATTAATTCTACATAATAACAAGTGTCAACAACCATTGTCATTTGTCAAACTACATGAGTTTTACTGGTGAATCAATTTTTCAGAAGGTAACAGTGTTTCCATGTTCACAACAGACACTATAGGTGCATCCTTTCTTTACTTTCATATCTATATTCAACTATGAAAGCCCAAAAGGTCGTCCTCTATGTTAACCTATTAGAACTTTCATTTTTACTCTGTCAAGGAAAGGTGGAGTTATGTTTTTCCAGGCGTTTATCTATTTGTATGTCTGTCTGTCTGTCTGTCTGTCTGTCTGTGTGCAACATACTGTAATATCCATGATATCCAGATCAACACCAAAATATAACAAGTATTCAGAGAATGCCTAATCTCGCCCCTATTTTGTACCAATCTCATGTTTCTATGACAACCTGTTCTTGAATTAGAGCCAATAATGTTATTTCTGACCTTTCTACTAAATACAACCTTGACCTTTGACCTTTCATTGCATCTGATGTGCATCAGCTATATGTATATATGTATATGCCCATGTAATTTCATGATAATATCTCAATTATTCATTGAGTTATAGCATGATATGTCACAGATACAGGGGGGGGGGGTCATTTATTGATCTCCCCATTACTACCATACCCTGAAAATGTCATCAAAATCCACCCATAAGTTTTTGAGTTATGTTGGTCACAAACCAACAAAAAAACAATTAACCAACGCTGGTAAAAACATAAGAGGTAACTATTGTACAATAACAATAAACTTATTCTCTTCTATTCATATAAAATGCAGATATGTAAAACTAAGTCTCCACCTCATCAGTAATTTTAATCCCAGTCAGAGAATAAGCTGAGTAACAACAGGGATAAACATCTAAACATTTCCATCCATAAAGGTCATGAAGGCTGTGTTTTCCATCATGTCTCACCCTACTGTGGATCTCCTCACTGACTGTAGGCAGCGCTCTCTTCTTCCTCTTCACATCCAGCAGCTCCACCAGTGGCTTTATGGTCATCCCCTGGAAACCCCATGAGAACAGGTGAGAGCCATCCCCGAAAAACCTGGAGCTTAGATGGAAAACAGGTTTCTGCTGTACCTGGACAAAGACGGTGAAGAGGATGACCACGATGGTTGTTGTGATGAAGAGTCTTTTCTTGGGGAAGTCATCGATCAGGAAAACCAGCGAGAAGCAGATGGCCCCCCTGAGACCCCCGTAGGCGATGATGAACTGATCTCTGAAGGTCACGGCATTCCTCCTGAGTTTGTTCACCACAGCAGTCAAGAGGAGAACACCTGGAGAACATGTAGAGCAGGGGTGTCAAAGTGCGGTCCTCAAGGGCCGGTGTCCTGCATGTTTTAGATGTTTCCCTCTTCCATTACACCTGGAGTCCATTGCATTATTATCAATCTGATGAGGAGCTGATTATTAATACTTTAAGTGTCAGTGCTGATGCATTCTGAATGGATGATTTAGTTTAAATATTCTGAAAAATTCTACCATTTTTCCTTTTAGTTTTGTGGATGGAAAAGGTGTTAAAAAGCTTTTTTTTTTTTTAATAAAAAAAAAATTAAAGGCAAAATTAAAACTGCTGGGACCAAATTTTAATAATAGTTTTATTAGTTTGTTTTTTTCAAAATGTTCTACATTATTTTTTTCATTTTGTAAATATATATTAGTTTTTTGTTCATTTCGTTGCTGATTTTAGTTTATTTCTCTACATTTTGTCTTTTTTTAAATGTCATGTTTCTTTGATTTTCTGCCATTTGAGTTATACTTTGCTCATGTTACCAATTTTTTTTAGCTTATTATTAATTTTTGTTTGTGTTGATGCTCATTTTATTTTTTTTTACTTTTTTACTGATTGCTAAAATCTTAGGAGTTAAAGGGTTAAACTGAATCACACGGAAGAATGAAAGCTCTAAAACATGCAGGACACCGGCCCTCGAGGACTGGAGTTTGACACCTGTGATGTAGAGGAACCCTGTAAAAAATTATTTTGGTAGTTGCTAAATATAAACTATGGAAATCAGTTACATTTTAATTAACAATAATAGTTGACAGTGAAATGTATTAGAACTACTTAAATCCTATCTATTTGTGAACAGTAACAGTTGCTACTTAAAATAATACAGTAAAATGTATCCTATAATATTGTCACATGTTGGAGGAGCAGCTCCGGGAATTTCCCAGTATGCATTGGGACAAACTAGTTGGGGCAGTTTTGATTTGTTTTACAGTTTTCTGAGTTGTTCTTTATACATAGTAAAGTTATGGTGTGTTTTAGACTTTTTCATTCATATATTTATTTATATTCTACTATTTTTGCACCATGACAAAAGTTGCTCCCTTGTCTCATGACCAGAGATGTATAAAGTACTGGACTAGAGGAGTGGAGTAGAAGTACAAGTACTACATCAAAAAACTGACTTGAGTAAAATTTTAAGTATTCTTCAAGCATCATACTCAAGTGAAAGTACTAAAGTATACGAAGAAAATTGTACTTAAGTATTGCAAGTAGAAGGATGTAAAAAATTTCTACTCAAGTACTGAAAGTAAAAGTAAAATTACAAGTAGAAGTAATGAAAAAAATACTACTTAAGAACAGAAAGTAAAAGAAAAATTTCAAAGTACTGTGTAGGCCTATACTAAATGAAAGCAGTCACAAGTTTTAACACATATATATATATATTTAATATGAAAAGTACAACTTCAGCTGAGGCAGCAGTAGTACAAGTACATACCAGTTCACTTACAAGTGTTCATGAAAAAACTAAAACTTTCAAAGGCCACAGTATTCCAAGAATATGGCCAAGTAACAAACCAAATATTTCTTGTGTAAACACGGTGTAGCAACTACGTATGTAACATTGGCAAAAGGCCGATTAGAGTGTGGAGTTTTATTATGTAGTGTTTGATCGCTGACTCGTCCAATGATGAGACCATCTATCGCTGTGGCACTGATATGCTATGGTCTTGGTATGTTTGGTATGTTTGGTATTTTTGGTATGTTTGGTATGTTTGGTATGCTTCTGAACTATTTTAATAAGAGGAACGAGTAATGATTCGGCACATAAAAAATGTATCGGAGTAAAAGTATTAATTTTTTTAAAAATGTAGTGCAGTAGAAGTGGAAGTAGGTGAAAAAAATTATACTCCAAAAAAGTACAGATACTGCATTTCACTACTTAAGTACAGTACTTAAGTAGTTGTACTTCGTTACTATACATCTCTGCTCATGACCCTATGTAATGGTGTTTCATATTGGAGGGAGGTAAACTTAATTCCAAATCTGAAAACCTTCTTCACATGCTTAATAGTGCGAGTATAGAACTGACACTAATGCTAACTCTGGTTTTGATAGTATTGACATTAAGACAATGTCCAACCATAAATTAAATTTGACAACTGTTAAAATTAGTTAAATTATACTCAAAATATAGAGTAAAATGTACTCCACTAAAATTAATGGAAATTTTTACCTCACTTTTATTAAGTAAATTCTATAAGTTTGTTTTTACAGTGTAGGACTTATTTGAAACATTCAGAATAGACCACATAAATCTGAGCATGCTCAGTGGATCCTTCTGTGGAGTCAGGATAAAATACAGAGCAATGACTGAAACTGATTCACTATTTAAAAAAAGGCGATTTAGCTTTATAATATTTTATAAATATTTTCCTTTATAATATTATCTCGTCTCATCATCTGAACCCGCTTTATTGTAACTAGGGTCACAGGGGTCACTGGGGGCATAATCCAGCTACAATGGGTGAAGGCGGGGTACACCCTGTATGAGTCTCCAGTTCATCTCAGGGCTGAACATATATAGACAAACAATCACTGTCACATTCACACCTATGGACAATTTAGATTAACCAGTTAACCTGACACGAGGAGAACATATAAATTCCACACAGAAAGGTCTGGTGTGGGAATAGAACCAGGGACCTTCTTGCTGTGAGGCACACGTGCTAACCACTGCACCACCCTTTATAATATTATATATGATAAGATAGTACTTTATTGTCATCATACAACTGTACAACAAAATTTGTCCTCTGCATGTAACCCATCCTTCTAAGGAGCAGTGGGCAACCATGGGGCCCAGGGACCCACCTCCAGACGTGGAGCCAGGATCATGGGCAGATACGTGGCTGAAGGATTTTTACCCTAACAAACATGTTTTTGGGTGATGGGGCATACCGGAGCACCCAGAGGAAACCCATCTAGACACGGGGAGAGAAACATGTAAACTCCACACAGAAAGTCCCACACGGTCTGGGAATCGAACCCGGGTCTTCTTGCTGTGAGGCAAGAGCGCTGACAGCTCAACCATCATATATGTGACTGCTCAGCACGAAACCAGGCATAAGTCGCGTTGACCCGTTCAGAGCTACAGCCAAATTTAGGATGGAAGGCGATTTCTTATTTGTGTTTACATTTTATAAAAAACGGTACCTTAACACCTCTATGTTCAGTTCCTGTGGTCATTACATTGAAATTCGATCAATAAAGGTGTTTATTGGGTCAATTATTTAAGCGGCGACAAAAGTTCAGGGATTGCTGAGCAAAGACAAAGACGACTTCCACCTCTTTTCGCCGAACAAAACGATCTCTGTTCCGTGGGTAAACACCCAAGTGTTCGGTACGAGGTAAAAGCTTATATTGAATGTTCTGTCCAATGGTGTAAGCCAAATGATTATAATACGTCACACTTCTGTCCTATTATTATAATATATAAAACTTCTGTGACATGTCCATCAGAGTGTCCTTTAACATCTGTGAATAATTTGTGTCAAATTATTATGCGTTGCTAAGGACTTCCTACCCCAAAACAGTCCAAATCTTTAACGGACAATTTCTAAAAAATGCAAATTGCAAAATATGTCCAAATGTGGATATTAAAATTATCATAACTTTGGTTCTACTTGTGATAGAAACATATTTTTTTCACCATCTTAAACCTTAGTTTCCACTCTACCAAGCTACACAGATAACTCACTTTTGATTTCCAGACACTTATGCCTGGTTTCGTGGTGGTGGGTCACATATATATATATTCCTTTTTAATTAATATTGTTTGTCCATGTTATTATTTCTTTCCTTTTTTTTTACTTTGTTTTTACAGATGTTTGACCTTTTCAGTTAACAAAAAGCAGGTGGACTGATTTAGAAAAAACAAGACCCAAAAGAAAACCTAATGGGTCAAAATTCAAATCCAGTGTGTTCCAGTTTACAGTTGATGTTCAACATCCTGAATCCCTTATTGATCTACATTCTGAGAGTCTTATTTAATTAAAAAAAACCCACCTGTTTTGACCTAAAACACACAGTAAAACAAACCCACAGAAGGACAGGAACCCAAACATTAAAGGGTTAACAGTGTCACGGTTAACATGTTTTTGAAGCTACCGGTGTACGTAAACAAAACTAAATGATCTATCAAAATAAAATACAGAGTTTAACCAAGTTATTTGTTTTCAAGTGATTTTTTTTTCACTTTTAAGTTTATAATTCATTTCTTTCTCAAATCCACTTTTTTGTTTGACTTTTAATAACTTTTGAACATTTTAGGTTTCCATACCTGTGGCCCTCCAGATCAGGCAGAGCAGGAGGGTGGAGCAGACGAAGGGCCAACTCCACATATGGACATCCTGGATGGTAGATACACCCAGGAAGATGAAGATTAAAGTCTCACTGACGCTGCTCCACATCTTCAGGAAGTACTGGATGCTGGTGTTGCTGCGCTCCGACACATTAGCTTCAACATACTGTTTCATGGTTACAGCACACGTCACAATTCTGCAAAAAGAAAAGGTGGATAAGCAACGGAAAGAATGGAAAATAAACATAACATTAAGAATCAGTGAGTTATAAAAGCATTTTACATTGTTAAAGCAGACAGTATGAAGACAAAATATCTGCTATTCTGTTCTGACTCTCATGTGCGTTTGAATTAATTTGGGACAAGTTAATGAGTTAAAATCTTGATTTAGCAAAAAAAAAAAAATTAGCTTAAACAAATATCTAATCCTTCAGATGCAAAGAAAGCATTGTTTTTTTAAATGTATGAAAGCGTTAGTATAACATTATAGTCATTACGGCCTTTGGAAAAGTGTTTTTGGGAGGTTAGGTAGTGCACTAAAGACCCCTGTGGCACCACCTACAGTAACCTTTTGTCCTAATGGTGTTTATTTCCTTTCCCTTTACTTTTAAACTTTAATTAGTTTTGAAACTAACACTTTTACTTGAGTAAGAAGTATTATTTTCTTTAAGAAGAATACAATGAAAAGAAAAATAATAATAATAAAAAAAAAGTCTTTTCAAATCCAATATTTCTACTTGATAAATGAAGGGGAACAAATGGGAATACTTTTAAATATGGTATAGTACCATTGAGCTTTCACTTCAATAAAGGTGACCTTGACCTTTTTGGATATAACATTTGAAGTAAAATTATGTATATATATATATATATATATATATATATATATATATATAAAATTAAAATGTTCCTCTCGCCCCACGTGGGCGGTGTCTCCTTCAGGCTCGGGTCCTCTACCAGAGGCCTGGGAGCCTGAGGGTTCTGCGCAGGATCTTAGCTGTTCCTAGCAATGCGCTCTTTTGTACACAGATCTCTGATGTTGTTCCTGGTATCTGTTGGAGACATTCTTCCAGCTTGGGGGTCACTGCCCCTAATGCTCCGATCACTACTGGTACCACTGTTGCCTTCACACTCCACATTTTCTCTAACTCCTCTTTCAGCCCTTGGTATTTCTCAAGCTTCTCATGTTCTTTCTTTCTCATGTTGCTATCACTGGGGACTGCTACATCTATCACCACCACTGTCTTCTCATGTTTATCCACCACCACTATGTCAGGCTGATTGGCCATCACCATCTTGTCAGTCTGGATCTGGAAGTCCCACAGGATCTTGGCCTGTTTGTTCTCTGTCACCTTTGGGGGGGTCTCCAATCTTGACCCTGGGACCTCCAGTCCATACTCTTTACAGATGTTCCTGTACAGTATGCCCGCTACCTGGTTATGCCTCTCCATGTATGCCTTGCCTGCCAGCATCTTACACCTGCTGTGATGTGCTGGACTGTTTCAGAGGCTTCTCTACACAGCCTACACCTGGGGTCCTGTCTGATGTGGTAGACCCCGGCCTCTATTGCTCTGGTGTTCAGGGCTTGTTCTTGTGCAGCCATGAGTAGCGCCTCTGTGCTGTCCTTTAATCCAGCCTTTTCCAGCCACTGGTATGTCTTTTCCATATCAGCAACTTCCTCAATTTGTCGATGGTACACGCCATGCAAGACAAAAATTGAGGAAGTGGCTGATATGGAAAAGACATATATATATATATATATATATATATATATATATATATATATCTACCATCTACTATCTACCATTTGGTTGAGCATGTTTTCCAAAAATTATTACATGAATACCAAAGTATTACTGAAACATGATGAAGGTGATTTATGTAAAATAGACTCTGTAAAAGTTAATAAAATTAAAAACTTTCCTGCAATTTTGTGTCCAAATGAAATTATCATAGCAGAGGTGTTGTCATGGTTACGGTCTTCTTCCTTGGTGGTATATATACTAGCATGACCTGAATATATCATTGACTGCCCAAGAAGTTTGGTGTCAAAGGACTTAAATTTAGATTAGATATCAGGGTTCAAAGTTACCTCTACCAAACGGTTGAGCAGACTGAAAAAAGGTTAAGAGGTTATTTCAAATGTAGTATGACTGGAAACATTCATTCTTTTTCTGAGGTTGTATGTTCTATATTTATTACTGAAGGACGTTTGTAGGTTGATACTCACGCCATGATGCCAGAGAGGTGAAGCATCTCTGAAGTCAGGTAGGACAAGTAGGAGTAAAGGAAGACGAACAGAGGAGCAATAACCTGGGCTCTGGAGGTGAACCGGGAGGTGAGTGCCGCCACCAATCCAAAGAACAGACCCACGAACAAGCCCCCCAAACCCACCACCACCACCCTGCATCCACCCAACAGCACATCCAGCCCTGAGACCGAAGGGAGGCGAAGGAAGGATTCAAACAACTTGTAAAGCACCTGAGAGAAAGACAAATGGTTTAATGTGGAGCACTGTAAAAAAAAAACTAAACAAATGAATTAACAGCAAATAGTTCTAATGATTAAATCAATAGTAGCTGTAGTTTTTATAGTTTTACGTTAACAAAACCAGATCTGTATGTAGAAATGATGTTTCTATTGATTTGAGAAAATAACACTGGAAATGGAAAAACAACGTGGTTTTGTTTAAATTGCAAGGCGACAATATTAAAGTAACAGCCAATTAGGTTTATTTTTTTAATTAAAGAAAGTAATAACTTCACAATTTAACCCTTTGATGCATGAATTATAAGAAATTTAGTCAAGATTTTTTCCCTAAGTGTTTTTATTCCTCTTTATGTATGAAAAGGCAATGTAATTTAAATATTTTTAATGAACCTATTTTCTATTGAGTGTTTAAGCTTTGAACCAAAGAAACTTGTATTTAAAATGCAGCTGCTAGTTTTCTTCCATAAAAACAATGGATTTTTTTTTTTTTACAGTGAGGATTTGTCTTTATGGGATCAGATCTACACACACACACACACACACACACACACACACACACACACACACACTGGTCTCATGAGGACCAAGTTTGGGATTTGAAACATACATACAAACATAATATAATAAATAATATAAATGAGAAAAAACAAGTAAAATAAAAATGAATAAATAATGATCATTTAAAAAAAATAAACATAAATAAGTAATAATATTATTTAAATAATCATAAAATAAAAATGAACAAAGCAAATAAAATGGACAAATAATTTTAAAAAAGACCTTTTTTTCTTTTTTTTTTTAAGTAAAAACTTGTTCAAACCCTTGAAAACTACATCTTTCGCTTTGCACCTGTTTCTTTCATGCTTTATGAGGACTTCTGGAAAAACAAATTCATGTATTTATAGGGCCACATCATTTCTATTTTAATAGTGGGGACTTTTATTTATATTTAACCGTCATGGGGACCTGAATTTTGGTCCCCATTATGTCAGAGGACCCCATGATGTGACTTTGTAAACATATCAATGTCCCCATAAAGATAAAAACACACACACTCTCTGTTTGTGTCCTTACCACAGTGACAGCATCATTCAGCAGTGACTCTCCAAACACTAAAATATGCAGCTGTTCATTGACGTGCATCTCCTGGAAGACGGAGAGCACGGCCACAGGGTCGACGGCTGCGATCAGGGAGCCGAAGAGCAGGCAGTGGAGCAGAGACACGTCGCCCAGGGAGTTGTGGGCCAGAAGACACACCCCGTACAGAGACACACCGATACCCAGAACATTCCATAAGGTCCCCAACACTGCATACCTGGACAGAGGCAGCTGAGTCAGCAAATATCCTGAAGGAAAAACATTTAGCCCTGGAAGACCTAGAACAGATCTCATTAAGTTTTGGTGAATATAGGTCAAAGGTCACAAAAGGCATGTTTTCACCATGATCACGGACAGGGAAAATCAGGAATTTCATTTTCATTCCCGTACATTCAGTTTTTTATATAGCTTCTCTTTGCTCTCACTGTTGATGTGTATTGACATCAGAACTGTGAAGGACAAATTGTACGTTCAAGGTCAAGGCTACTCTAAAGGTCCAAATTGAATTTTGGATATAAATTTTGAATTGCAAACAACGTGATGTGTTCAGCAAAATATATCTTCCATTGAACATGAGTTGAGCATATTCAACCACTGCTATGCATCAAATGACATGGATTTTTACTTGTGAATCTATCAGGGTTCTCGCCATTTCAGCGTAACATACTGTTATGCTGTTACCTTAAAATGTTACGCTGTGATTACAGCTGCTACAGGTTGTGGGATTGTGTTTTGAGGACATTAGCTTGCATAATATTTCCATATTTATGTGAGAAAACGTCTTTATCGGGACAGTTGGCACTGTGAAAGAATTATTTTGACAGATAACACCATGTGTGTTTGTTTTTATCGACTGGGTGTACAGATATATTGTAATTAATATCAGTTATCTACAAGTATATTGTAATTAATATCAGTTATCTACAGGTATATTGTCATTAATATCAGTTATCTACAGGTATATTATCATTAATATCAGTTATCTACAGGTATATTGTCATTAATATCAGTTATCTACAGGTATATTGTCATTAATTTCATCTCTGTGACACTAACTAAACAAAAGGATACGGTTTTAAAATTATATTTGTGTTTCTCTTTTTCTTCTCAGTAACAAAGTAAAACAAGTCCTTGCAGTTAAATTGTCAATTTGTATTGAATCAAACTAAATAAAATGACAGTGACAGTGACAGTACAGACAGTTTTGAAAATGTAATGGCACCTTTAAAGCATTTTGGGGGCTGTATACAGCAACAAAAAACAATTTAAAATGTAAAAATCACAGGCTCTTTTAAAGGTTTCGTGCTGTCTAACCTTCAAAATCAAAAAGAACACTTCTATCTGAGACAACTTCAGTTCCAGGACATGCAGAGGGGATAGCAAAGCTGAAAACTCCTTTACTAAACTCAGTTGTCATCTGAGGAACACATTAAAAAACAAGTGTATGAAGGCAACGCAAGGCATAAGAGGCACAAATAAAAGGGAATTTGACCTAAAATAACCTTATGTAGTGTGTGTACCTGCCAGCAGTCAGAGAAGGAAAGTTGAATTTCTTAACCAGGTCACAGTGTGTGTGTGTGTGTGTGTGTGTGTGTGTGTGGGGGGGGGGGGGGGGGGGCTGCTGAGTGAAAAACAGACTGGAGACATTTGGGTGACACATTTAAATAAAACACATCCCCATAGTCCAGAACAGGCAAGAAAGTTTCTGTCACTATAACTTCTCTCTGACCCTGAGAAAGAAGAATGGTCTGTGTTTGAAATAAAAGTTCCTGATCAAGGATAAAACCCAAGTACCTATAAATTAAAAGCTGCTCTATAGGTTTTCCTTTAGATCAGGGGTCCACAGTTAAGGATGTGAAACTGATTTTAGTTCAGGTTCCACATACAGACCATTATGACCTGCAGTCAAATTATAGCAGAATAACCTTCAAAAAAGAATGACTCTATATTTTCTTCTCATTTTGATGTGAAAATAATTTACATTATACCCATAAATAATGACAACTTTAAATTTCTGTCTTTGTTATAGTGCAAAAAATAACATTAAATTAGGCAAATGTTTATACTTACAAACTATCCTGTAAAAATAACATGTGAAAAACCTGAAATTTCTAAAGATAATTAAGCACAATTTTAACAATTTAGTGTCTTCGTAGTAGATCTTATCCATAATGTATGTATGTAAATGATTAACTGAGGCATAATATTCTTAGCATTGCACATATTTTTCTTGAGTTATTTCAGTTTTTTCAGGTTATTCAAACCTTTCTTGTTGGATAGTAAGTATTTTTCATTAGGTAATTGGGTTTGTTTGCACTAAAACAAAGACATACATTTGGAATTGTCACTTTTTTCCTCAATTATTATGCTAATATTTTACAAATCCGGCCCGCTTGAGATCAAATTGGGCTGAATGTGGCCCCTGAAAGTCACGAGTTTGAGACCCCTGCTTTAGATGATGCAATATTCATACTTGAATTAAGCAAAAAAAAAATTACAAATCTCTTGAAATACGATTTTTAAGATTGTCTATGTAAAAATTTTACTGAAAAGTTACTATTTAGGTGATTATGTCTTATTTTAAGTGCGTTGTGATATTTATGTAGACTAGAAATGAGAAAAATACACTTGATTTTGATTTGTACTATGTAAATAATCATCTTTAAAAAAATTTATGAACCACATTCTAAGTGGATACAAGAAAGAAATTGGAAATATGAATCTCTAACAAGGAACAGGTTTCCCTTTTTTCTGATACACTTTGTTTTCTTTTCTTCTGTTGATTGCATATACATGCTCTGACTGAGTAATACAAAGAGGTAGGATGAGATAAGTTTTATTAACTTCATCCTACACCCTGACAATTATCGAAGGTGCTAAAGAGTTGTCGCTTTACTTTCTGTTAAAACACTTTGTACGTTTTAATTATTTTTGTTTGAACCTGTTCGAATAAACAAGTAACTGAATTAATCTTGTTTGTACTTGTACCAATAATTCTCAAAATAAATGAAAATGGTAAATAATGTACAAACTGATTCTTAAAATACTGACCAGAGAATGGTACCCAGGTTTTCAAAGAACAGCCTCCCTGGCAGGAAGTACCCAGCGTCCAGCACGATGGGAGGGAGCAGGAAGAGGAAGAAGGCCTCAGCACTGAGCGTTGGGGGGGCAGAGTGGCGGACCCCATAGATAACCCCCCCGACCAGGAGCCCCACCATGATGAGGAGGCAGCTTTCTGGAACCACAGCCGGGACCCGACCTGACCAGTGGAAACCTGAATGTGACATTCACACAAACTGTAACAGACTTTTTAGACATTTTTATTTATTTATTTATTTATTTCAAACTTACAAAGAAACAAATAAAAAACAAACAAGGCAAAATAAGATAAAAACAAAACAATATTTAAATGAACAGAATCGTTCTTCAAATACATGCATGTCTAAATTTTGTATGATTGTAAAGGAGTAGGAAGAAGTATAAAGTTATTCAATCCCATCAAGTGCTTCTACACATTTATCACTACCTTAATATAAAAACTAATACATTTTTTTAATTTTTAGTATTCAACCACCAATAACACATAATGCAGTAATTGAATTCTGCACAATAAAATGATCATTGCAGTACAGTTATATAAACACACTCAACATATGCACACACACACACACACACACACACACACATATATATATATATATATATATATATATATATATATATATATATATATATATTAGAGCTGGGCAAAAAATCGATTTAGATTTAAAATCAAGTTTTATGGCAAAATCGATTCATATTTTAGGAAAATCGTGCAATCCGATTCGAACCCGTATCCGACACAGCACAACATTTTTCACCCGTTTCGTGAAAATCTGCGGTTCACCCACGGGTACCCGAACCCGTGCAGGACTCTGCACTTTATGATAAACATGGAGCACGATAACAGACGCAATAACATCATATATCCAAAATATTGGTAACATATTCAGGTTTATTGAAGTAGCTTGATTGATAATAAGGTTTTGCTTTATTTTGTCCTTACAAAGTAAAAATGTTACTAGTTTTCTTTCTATCTTACTTTTGCACTACTACGTTTTTTGCAATGTTTTTCATATAATATGAGTATTAATGTATATTTTTTTAGTTGTTAAAATATTTTAAGCTTTATTTTTTCCAATAAAATGTATCTTTTACACTATTTTTTTGCACTGTTTTTCCTGTAACAGTGGTGGATATGTCTCGACTTACTACAGTTCATGTAGACAAAGTCTCAGGTTGCAGTTGCACCTTTTGCACAACTGATTTATTATTTACAGTTATTTGTAGAAGTATTTTTGTTTTACATGTTATTTAATTTAAAAAAAAAGAAGACAAAAGAAATCACGTTTCTAGTGTTTTCATTTTCATTTAGCCCGCATGGGAAAAAAATCGTATCGTGAATCGAGTTTTTTTTTTTTTTTAAAAGAGAAAATCGCCCAGCCCTAATATATATATATATATATATATATATATATATATATATATATATATATACTGTATATGTCAATACAAGATACTTCCTGAACAAAAATGATCATTATTATCTACTGTACTTCACAAGAATCAATTCTTTATACCTGTTTTTAAACTGAATTATATTTCATATTTGTTTTTATCTCCACACACAATTTGTTCCAATTTCATACAGAAACGTCTTAATGTCCACTGTAAACCCAAATAAGTTAGCGGAATTTAGCGGCAATCGTTTGCCTCAATTATTTTAAGTTGATAAAACTTAAAAAATACAAGTTTCCAGAACTTAAAATGTAAATGCTTATTAAGTATACTTAAATTAAAACATTACTTATTAACTTAGTATTCTAAGGTTCTGTCAGTCCTACTGGGAGACTAAGTCAGGGTTCAGTGTCTTTGTCCAAGGACACTTGGACATGTGGACAGACAGAGCCGGACATGAACCTCTGACCCTTCAGTCATTGGTCGACCCGCTCTACCAACTGAACCACAGCCTCTGAATAACATGACTGTTTTGTGATTGTATTTTTTTGGTAGTTATTTGCAGTGCTCTGAAACTGTATTTAATCATCTACTACATCACTACACTACATTTTTTTCAATCATCCTTATTTGAAACAATAGAAATAACAGAACAATATAATTTCAGCATTTAATGACTTAATTCCACTCAGTTTTACCTCATCTATGTTTTTAAATTATGTTCACTTATATCCACAATAGTTCCCCTTAATAAAAAAACTGTAGTTGGAAGTACTTAAAAAGAAAAACATGTTACAGTAACTGAATACATTTGAGTTAGTAGTACTATTTCAGAATCTTTGAGTATTCACAACTGAATATATTTAATTATTCTGAACACTTAGGTTTACAGTGTAGTACGCAGTTTATGAATTCAACTTTCTCCTTAAACCATAACCTCCCTTTATTTAACAAAACATTTCTCGAATATTTTCCAGCACTAAATTATTCTTTGCTTCATACATTATTTGAACTCCACAAAGTCAATGAGTTTTAAAGTTTTAAACTGTAAAAATAGTGGATCAGTGTGTTCACGCAAACCAACATTGTGAACTATTCTTATTTTTATTATTCTTTTTTGCAGAATAAAAATTAACTTTCACATATATTTCTCCAAACAGTAACTTAAATAAGGTAAGATTAATTAATGAATCATTCAGAATTATACAGAATAGATTTTGCCAGGGATAATACATGGAACACGAGTTACTATCAGTTACTATCAGAAAAATATTCCCCAACGGGGCGAACAACACCCTGACCGGAGCAGGTGTTGTCCCGTTCCTGCAAATAAAAACTGAAAACGAAGCTCACTGAAACCGCTCCTTGTTTTATAAAAAAAAACAGCATAGAGGAGTTAACCGAGGGGTAAATTACTTACATCAGCCCTGGAGATCTTGTACGAGATGAGGACGGCAATTTCCCCTGATTTCCTGACTACAGTAAGGATAACATCAGCATAGGTTAACATTGGATAAGCTAGCAGTTACAACCAAGCTAATATTTACTTTAAAAGTGGCCGAACTACCTGCGGAGTGATATGGTACAGTGAATCTGAAGTGACAAAACCCGTTGCCATGGACAGCGGGCGTTAACGGCGCAGCGAGCGGTTATCGAAAAAAATCCGCCCGCTGACGTCATTCAAAGTGAACGGGACATTCTAGAGGGCCGTAGAATAAAAAATACTACTCCTCACTTATAAAGCCTTAAATGGAACAGGACCCAGTTATATTTCAAACTCACTGAGCAGTTATGTCCAAACTAGAACACTAAGGTCATCCAAGGCAGGCTTATAGTGACTCCCAGATATATTACAAAGAAAACTGTGTTAACTATGCACCAAAGTTAAGGAATACAATTCTAAATAAATGACATCAGGGAAGCCAGTTCACTGAGTATATTTAAAACTAAATTAAAAATATTTGTATTTTCATCAGCCTTTGAAGGGAGATAAAGAATGGATTCACAATTCTGTGACCTTGTTCTTTACATTCTTTATATTCCTCATAGTTTGTGTTGTATGATCAGTTTATCTACACTCTTGTAATTTTATTTCTTATTTATTGATCTGGTACTTTTGTAATTTTAGAATTTTGTGCAATTGACTTTTAATTTCACCCTGTCTTAAAATCTGTCTTAATCAATGTGAAGCACTTTGGGCTACAG
>CM035792.1:37439374-37469374 GCA_020466265.1 Siphamia tubifer | reverse complement strand
CCTGTTAATAATCTTGCTGCTGCATTTTGAACCAGTTGCAAGCTTTTTAGGGAATATTTAGGACATGCTACAAGTTGTCACGGATCGGGGTGAGGTGAAAGGAGGACTCCATTGCACAGTACTGAAGGGCAAAATAATTTAATAACAAAACAACATAAAAACAAGACAAACACAACCTGGGGGTGGACGGCCAGAGTCCGTGGTGATGATGAGTGTCCGGGTTATGGTGATTGGGGAGATGGAAGCAAAAGTCCGGGTTATGGAGGTGACATATCTGAATGGTCCTGCACTGGCAGCTACAAGCCTTACTGCTTATATAGCCACCGATTAGGAACGGCTTGCAGCTGCGCAGTGCAGGACCAGGTGAGTGTGGAGATTGGGGGAAAGGTCACTGGAGCGGAGGTCATGACAGTACCCCCCCCCCTAAGGGGCGGCTCCTGAAGCCCCTAAAAAACAAACAAACAAAAAAAAAAAACACAAACACCCCCCGTTGTCCAGAGCTCAAAAATAAAAACATTTTTAAGTAGTATTTCACCGAGCAGGGCGGCATGGTAACCTCCTGGTCGGAGTACCCTCTGGGCAGAGCGGTGTGGCATCCTTCTGGGCAGGGCGGTGTGGAAACCCCCTGGGCGGAGTACCCTCTGGGCGGAGCGGTGTGGAATCCCTTCTGAGCAGGGCGGTGTGGAAACCCCCTGGCGGAGTACCCTCTGGGCAGAGCGGTGTGGCATCCTTCTGGGCAGGGCGGTGTGGAAACCCCCTGGGCGGAGTACCCTCTGGGCAGAGCGGTGTGGAATCCCTTCTGGGCAGGGCGGTGTGGAAACCCCCTGGCGGAGTACCCTCTGGGCAGAGCGGTGTGGCATCCTTCTGGGCAGGGCGGTGTGGAAACCCCCTGGGCGGAGTACCCTCTGGGCAGAGCGGTGTGGAATCCCTTCTGGGCAGGGCGGTGTGGAAACCCCCTGGCGGAGTACCCTCTGAGCAGAGCGGTGTGGCATCCTTCTGGGCAGGGCGGTGTGGAAACCCCCTGGGCGGAGTACCCTCTGGGCAGAGCGGTGTGGCATCCCTCTGGGCAGGGCGGTGTGGAAACCCCCTGAGTAGGGCGGCGTTGAACCCTTCCGGGCGGAAGACCCTCAGGACTGAGTGGCCTGAGAGGTCTGGGTTGGTAGCAGGAGCAACTGGACTGGTCTGACTGAGGACCAAGGAGACTGATTGGGTGGGGTCACCACGGACTCTGGCTGAGACAGGAACAAGACAAAACGAAGAAACGGGCAACAGGCAGGGACAGGAAACAGGCAGGCAGAAACGAACAACAAGCAAGGACAGGGGACAGAAACCAGCAACGGGCAACAGGCAGGGACCGGGGACAGAAGCCAGCAACGGGCAACAGGCAGGGACAGGGAACAGAAGCCAACCACGGGCAACAGGCAGGGACAGGGAACAGAAGCCAACCACGGGCAACAGGCAGGGACCGGGGACAGAAGCCAGCAACGGGCAACAGGCAGGGACAGGGGACAGAAGCCAGCAACGGGCAACAGGCAGGGACAGGGGACAGAAGCCAACCACGGGCAACAGGCAGGGACAGGGAACAGACAGAAAAGACCAACGACAGACCAAGACCGACGAAAAGACACAACGCCAGGCGACAGGACAACTAGCCAGAAGACAAGACAACTAGCCAGAAGACAAGACAACTAGCCAGAAGACAAGACAACTAGCCAGAAGACAAGACAACTAGCCAGAAGACAAGACAACTAGCCAGAAGACAAGACAAATAGCCAGAAGACAAGACAAATAGCCAGAAGACAAGACAAATAGCCAGAAGACAAGACAAATAGCCAGAAGACAAGACAAATAGCCAGAAGACAAGACAAATAGCCAGAAGACAAGACAAATAGCCGGAAACTCGGAACGCTAGCCAGAAACTCGGAACGCTAGCCAGAAACTCGGAACGCTAGCCAGAAACTCGGAACGCTAGCCAGAAACTCGGAACGCTAGCCAGAAACTCGGAACGCTAGCCAGAAACTCGGAACGCTAGCCAGAAACTCGGAACGCTAGCCAGAAACTCGGAACGCTAGCCAGAAACTCGGAACGCTAGCCAGAAACTCGGAACGCTAGCCAGAAACTCGGAACGCTAGCCAGAAACTCGGAACGCTAGCCAGAAACTCGGAACGCTAGCCAGAAACTCGGAACGCTAGCCAGAAACTCGGAACGCTAGCCAGAAACACGGAACGCTAGCCAGAAACACGGAACGCTAGCCAGAAACACGGAACGCTAGCCAGAAACACGGAACGCTAGCCAGAAACACGGAACGCTAGCCAGAAACACGGAACGCTAGCCAGAAACACGGAACGCTTAGAAAGCGACACAGAACGCTAGAAAGCGACACAGAACGCTAGAAAGCGACACAGAACGCTAGAAAGCGACAGAACGCTAGAAAGCGACAGAACGCTAGAAAGCGACACAGAACGCTTAGAAAGCGACACAGAACGCTAGAAAGCGACACAGAACGCTAGAAAGCGACACAGAACGCTAGAAAGCGACAGAACGCTAGAAAGCGACACAGAACGCTAGAAAGCGACAGAACGCTAGAAAGCGACAGAACGCTAGAAAGCGACACAGAACGCTTAGAAAGCGACACAGAACGCTAGAAAGCGACACAGAACGCTAGAAAGCGACACAGAACGCTAGAAAGCGACACAGAACACTAGAAAGCGACACAGAACGCTAGAAAGCGACACAGAACGCAAAGACACAGAACGCAAAGACACAGAACGCAAAGACACAGAACGCAGAGACACAAAACGGGACAGAGACACAGAACGGGACAGAGACACAGAACGGGACAAAGACACAAAACGCTTAAGCCAGGAACACAGAACGCTTAAGCCAGGAACACAGAACGCTTAAGCCAGGAACACAGAACGCTTAAGCCAGGAACACAGAACGCTTAAGCCAGGAACACAGAACGCTTAAGCCAGGAACACAGAACGCTTAAGCCAGGAACACAGAACGCTTAAGCCAGGAACACAGAACGCTTAAGCCAGGAACACAGAACGCTTAAGCCAGGAACACAGAACGCTTAAGCCAGGAACACAGAACGCTTAAGGAAGGAACACAGAACGCTAGGAAGGAACACAGAACGCTAGGAAGGAACACAGAACGCTAGGAAGGAACACAGAACGCTAGGAAGGAACACAGAACGCTAGGAAGGAACACAGAATGCTAGGAAGGAACACAGAACGCTAGGAAGGATATACAGGGCGCTAGGAAGGATATACAGGGCGCTAGGAAGATAAACTGAATGTTGGGGCAGGGAAACATAACTAACTGGGAAATACACAGACAGGGACAGAACGCAAGACTGGACAGACTTTAGACAGAACAAAACGGGGAAAACTAAAAACAAAAAGGGTCCCTTCAGCACTGGCGGAGTCCAGATGGTGGCAGGACCATTCTGTCACGGATCGGGGTGAGGTGAAAGGAGGACTCCATTGCACAGTACTGAAGGGCAAAATAATTTAATAACAAAACAACATAAAAACAAGACAAACACAACCTGGGGGTGGACGGCCAGAGTCCGTGGTGATGATGAGTGTCCGGGTTATGGTGATTGGGGAGATGGAAGCAAAAGTCCGGGTTATGGAGGTGACATATCTGAATGGTCCTGCACTGGCAGCTACAAGCCTTACTGCTTATATAGCCACCGATTAGGAACGGCTTGCAGCTGCGCAGTGCAGGACCAGGTGAGTGTGGAGATTGGGGGAAAGGTCACTGGAGCGGAGGTCATGACACAAGTAAGGAGTTACAATAATCTAATCGTGATGTAACAAATGCATGAATTAATTTTTCTGCAGTCGTTTTAGACAGAATATTCCTAATTTTGGCTATGTTGCGCAGGTGAAAGAAGGCTGTTCTGCAAGTTTGTTTGATATGCATTTTGAATGAAAGATCTGGATCAAATAAAACTCCTAAATTTTTAACTGTGGCACTGGGTGTTACACTTAAGTTGTCCAGAGTAACTATCTGGTTAGTTAGGGAGTCTCTCGCATCTTTAGGACCAATTATAACGACTTCAGTTTTTTCAGGGTTCAGTAACAGATAATTGGCACTCATCCAAATTTTTATGTCTTGTACACAAGTACTTAGTTTATCTATTTGCCTGGTCTGGTCAGGTTTAATCGATAAATATAGCTGTGTGTCATCCGCGTAACAATGAAAATTAATGCCATGATTTGTAATGATGTTACCTAAAGGGAGCATATATAGTGTAAACAAAATAGGCCCAAGGACTGACCCTTGAGGAACGCCATAATTAACTCTGGAGGACTGCGATGATTGTTTGTTGATGTGAACAAATTGGTAGCGATTAGATAAATATGATTTAAACCAGCAGAGGGCTGCTCCTCTAATACCTATATCATATTCTAATCTGTGCACTAAGATACTGTGGTCGATGGTGTCAAAGGCTGCACTAAGGTCTAATAACACCAGGACCGATATTAGTCCGATGTCAGCGGCTAATAATAAGTCATTAGTAACTTTAACTAACGCCGTTTCAGTGCTATGATGGGCACGAAAGCCAGACTGAAACTGTTCAAATAAACTATTATCTTGCAGGAATTGGCACAGCTGTTTAACTATTACTCGTTCTAAAACCTTTGACAGGAAGGGCAAATTGGATATAGGCCTATAATTGGCTAAAATAACTCGGGTCCTCTACCAGAGGCCTAGGAGCCTGAGGGTTCTGTGCAGGATCTTAGCTGTTCCTAGCAATGCGCTCTTTTGTACAGAGATCTCTGATGTTGTTCCTGGTATCTGCTGGAGCCATTCTCCCAGCTTGTGGGTCACTGCCCCTAGTGCTCCGATCACTACTGGTACCACTGTTGCCTTCACACTCCACATTTTCTCTAACTCCTCTTTCAGCCCTTGGTATTTCTCAAGCTTCTCATGTTCTTTCTTTCTGATGTTGCTATCACTGGGGACTGCTACATCTATCACCACCACTGTCTTCTCATGTTTATCCACCACCACTATGTCAGGCTGATTGGCCATCACCATCTTGTCAGTCTGGATCTGGAAGTCCCACAGGATCTTGGCCTGTTTGTTCTCTGTCACCTTTGGGGGGTTCTCCCATCTTGACCCTGGGACCTCCAGTCCATACTCTTTACAGATGTTCCTGTACAGTATGCCCGCTACCTGGTTATGCCTCTCCATGTATGCCTTACCTGCCAGTATCTTACACCCTGCTGTGATGTGCTGGACTGTTTCAGGGGCTTCTCTACACAGCCTACACCTGGGGTCCTGTCTGATGTGGTAGACCCCGGCCTCTATTGCTCTGGTGTTCAGGGTTTGTTCTTGTGCAGCCATGAGTAGTGCCTCTGTGCTGTCCTTTAGTCCAGCCTTTTCCAGCCACTGGTATGTCTTTTCCATATCAGCAACTTCCTCAATTTGTCGATGGTACACGCCATGCAAGGGTTTGTCCTTCCATGATAGCCCCTCTGGTTCCTCGACCTTACTGGGCTTTTGTTGCCTGAGACATTCACTTAGCAGTTGGTCATTGGGGGCCATTTTCTTGATGTATTCCTGGAGGTTCGCCGCTTCCTCCTGGACAGTAGTTCTGACACTTACTAGTCCTCGGCCCCCTTCCTTTCGCTTAGTGTACAGCCTCAGGACACTGGACTTGGGGTGGAACCCTCCATGCATGGTAAGGAGTTTCCTTGTCTTGATATCAGTGGCTTGTATCTCTTCCAGTGGCCAGGATATTATCCCAGCTGGGTATCTGATTAAGATATCTTATATATATATATATATATATATATATATATATATATATATATATATATATATATATATATATATATATATATATATATATATATATATGTATATATATCACTTAAATATTTATTTCATTAATATTGATGTGTTCTCCATTGTTATTCAATACATTGTGCGTTGGTTCTACTAAAAAAATACAAAAAAACATCCGGATTACTTTGTTTCAAGCTGTTTTTTTTTTTTTTTTTTTTTTTGGGGGGGGGGGGGGGGGGGGAATTACTTGAGGTCGAACAACAGAGTTTAACCAAAAAAAAGAAAGAAGTAAGAAACCAGTACTTCCTCATACATGTCCATGTCTCTGATTGGCTCAGAATGTGTGAAGGAACCCCCCCCCCCCGGCTCTGTGTGTTTATGTTCTATTTAAAATAAACAGTTGGTAAAGTAGTAATTCATGTGGTGTTTTTTTTGCCTTTTAAATTTTGGTTCATGGTTGACTTGGTCGTACATTTAATTTCAAATGGCATTAAAAAAAAAGTCTTAAAAAGTCTTGAATTTAACCCTGTCAGAGTGACCCATAAGATTCCAAAAGGAGCGTGGAAAAGTGGTCTTTAAAAGTTACTCTTGAGTGATTATATCTTATTTCAAGTGTGATCAGATATTCTGACTAGAAATTAGAAAAATACACTTAGTAATATTTAACTTTTTTCCAGTGTAACCATACAACCTGACAATTTACAGTAAAATTACAAATCAGATTATGCGAACTTTGAGTGACAAATTACATAGAATAAATAAATAAATAAATTTTCCTAAATTCTAGGAGTCACAGATTTAAACTCTTAAAATGCAGATCAAGATGTTTTTAATGTAGAAAAGCTTTTGGTTGATGGATTTATCCTTTTTATTTATATTATAAAATATTCTTATATTGTTTTGTTGTACCAATTTTCTCTACAGTATGTTGTGATATTTTATTTATGAAAAAATGCTTTATAAATACATTTATTTTTACTTAATAATAAAGTGCAGTCCATCAACTTAGAGCAAAAATGTTCAAAACCAATGCTTTTCAGATCCAGTCTATCTTGGTTGTGGGTTATAAAAGTTTGACTACCATGTTTGGGTTGAAGTTTCTCAGTACCTGTTTTTCATTTTAGAAATACCTGTAAATCTTTCACCATCATCAGTGACCTCATTCAAACAGGGAGGAAAAAAATGAAGATGCAGATGAAGGAAATTCATTTGGAGTGAGATTATGTAACCCATCTGTTCATATACTTCATATGTTCCAACTATTTCATCACAATCTGAGACTCTATGGTTGAACAGAAACTTTTCCACCACTTGTAAAATCCAAATTCATCTGACGCTTTAAAGGAAGCATGAGAACACCTATGAGGTCAGAGTCTGGACTCCAAGAAAAATACCAGCGTTTAGATTTCTTCACTTTGAGCTGCACTATAACTGTTTTACTGAACCTGAAGAACATTTACTCTACATCAAATAGAGTTCTCCAAAGTCAATATAATATAAAGACAGATTGACTGTTTTTAATGAAAATACTTTTGACTTTTTCCTGTGAATAGGAAACATCTACATTTCAATCACTTACAAGTGATAAGATTGAAACAGTGGCATGAACATTAGATATTGACTCATGAATTACTTAATGTGCTGCACTGGTGAATAGATACTGATCATCATTTAGATCATCTCACCTGTTTTAAGTAATATTAAGTTTTTTTTTCTCATGCTGCCAAATATTTTTGGCCAGTGTTTTGTTTTTTCACTGATTAATGTTAGTGTTGTTCATTTTTTTTCCAGTATAGATATAATATCAAAATGATATACTCATTATCTGAACCCACTTTATCCTCACTAGGGTCACAGGGGTCACTGGGGGCCTAATCCAGCTCCAATTGGTGAAGGCGGGGTACACCCTGTATGAGTCTCCAGTTTATCTCAGGGATGAACATATATAGACAAACAATCACTGTCACATTCACACCTATGGACAATTTAGATTAACCAGTTAACCTATCAGTGTATGTGTTTGGATGGTGGGAGGAAACTGGAGTACCTGGAGAAAACCCATGTGGACACGAGGAGAACATCATAATATAGTTTGACATTTTTCATTGTTATTATTTTACTGGTCCAGCCCAGTTTAGATCATGTTAGAGGGAATATGGCCCCTGAATTAAAATGAGTTTGACACCCCTGCCATAGGGTCTCAAAAACTTAATGAAATGGAAAAAAAAAAAAAAAATAATAATAATAATAATAAAATAGAAACTCCAATGCTTCCAAAATAATGAAACAACAATCCATAAATCTAAGCATCAATGTGTATAAAGTTATCACAAAATTATACAACTTTATTGAACCATTGACTCTATTATGTCACATATATACATGTATAAATCCATTTTACTCAACTTAATGATTTCAATGTGGATTCATTCACAGTATGTTACATCTTTATATATAAATGTACTTTGCTTTATAACTTAAACATTAGCTGTAGTATTTTATAGTTTTTTTCCTATTGCTAAAACACTAAAACCATAAGCATAGAACAATGATTTAAACTGACACACACTGAGCAAAACCTCTTCTCAAATCTCCAAAACCATAAATGCATTTTTTGTTTTACACACATTTTGAAATTCAACATGGCACTTTTTAAATGCACTGAACATGGTTTTTCTGCACAAGACACAACAATCTGACATGAAGTCATATGTTTTCCATTTCAAAACGCCTGAATAACCACCTTAAAGGTGAATTATTCCCATTTAAATCAGGAAATGAGCACTATAAAAAAAAACACAGGTGATATTACCTGTGATATGAATGATATTTATTTATTTTTTACTCTTTACTTTTATCTTTTCTGTGTTTTTATTGTTTTTATTATATTTGTCTTTTATTAATTTGATCTTAATTATGTTATTCTTTTATAAAACCATGCTGCTATATTGATGAGTGGTGGAACACTGAGTACTTTGTTCTGTTTTTTGTACTTTTCATATATTCGACCAATATACCTTAATTATATGTCTTGTGTGTTGTATGTTAGAATCAAATGTCCCCCTGACTGCAAAACAAATCTACCCACGGGTACTAATAAAGTAACCTGGAACCTTGAGGCATTGTAGCCAGACCCAAAATGCTGCCTAATTGATTGATTGATTGATACTTTATTACAGATTCAAGGTCCATTTCATCCTCAAAAAACACAAGTAAGAACAGTACATAAAACATACAGATAAAAACACTACAGTAATTATTTCTCTTATCTTTTTTTATAAATATATATATATTTTTTTCTGTCATTTTCATTTTCAGTTTACTATTTTTAGTGTGCATATTTTCATTCACTAAAATGTAAATATATCTGCTGTGCATATGTTATACTGACTTCTTTGGTGAAAAAAACCGTCAATGTTTCAACAGCATGTGTTTGTATCTGCAAATATTTCAATCTGAAGAATGTTCTACAATGTCTTAGTATTATGAAAAAACAAACTAAAGATGAGAGTGTGTTTCATTATTCTCAACAGTATGTATTTAATTAGACAAAAATCAGGTAAATATGAATGACATGTGTGCCAGTCAGTACAAAAGTTAGATTTTTCTCAATGCTTCATGTAGTTTTGGTTGAAGTGCTTCATTTTTGCAGGATGAGATATGAAATATTTTACACTTTGGGTGTGTGTTTTTGTGAATCGTGTGACGTATTTTTAATAAAACCAGCCTCGTTTGTAAAATTGTATTTTAGCAATTGGAGAAAAAACTGTAACTACACAGCTGATGTATTATTATGGTGTAGTTCTTAATTCTAACAGCAGGTGGCAGATGACAGCATCATTTCATCAAGCAGGTACACAAAGACTGTGTAAATGTGAGTGAACAGAAGTAAAAGCCTGCTTTAAATGTTTGATTTGTGTTTATGTTTGAGCTAAGATGATAATTAGATGGTTTTACATGATGATGTCACTGCTGTTGAGCGTCCTCGGGTCTGGAGATGCGTAACATGGGGGAGCTGAAGTGAGTGGTGCAGGGAGCTGAGCTGTTGGTGTTCAGGTAACTGATGGTCTTTGTCAGTCCCTCTTCCATTCTGGGCTCCAGGGAGTCCAGACCCTGGGTTTGCCTGCTGGGCTGGGGGGGTGGCACCAGGCCATGCAGGAAGCTGTTCCCAAAATGAGAGTTACACCGAGCCAAGTTGTCCGTCAGATGCTGCAGGTACACCTCATCCAACTGCTTCTCCAACATCCCATTCAACACCGAGTTAGACATGGGCTCCAACCCTGACCCTGGCAGATCCAAGCTGATGTTCTCACTGGGTCCCATCACTAAATATCCCTGATCGTGGACTGGTGACCCCAGTTGACCTGCGCTGTCCTGATGATGGAAAGTGTCAGAGAGAAGGGGTTGAGGAGAAAAACTGTTGTTGTGGGCGATAATGGGCCTGGGTGGGATGTGTGTGATCCGACCAGAATCCGCCACCTGCAGGTCTGGATAATGGTCCAGGAGACTACAGTTATCTAAGCACCCTGACAGAGCCGGGTCCAAGGTCCGGACAGGTGGGCGCCCAGGGATCAGGAGACCAACAGTGTCCTGGTTTGGACCTGATTAGACAAAATAAACCATTTGATGAAACAGTTTAATTCAGCTGGGATTGTTAACCAGGGGACCACTGGCAAAACCTAGATCTTGTCTCGTCTCATCATCTGAACCCACTTTATCCTCACTAGGGTCATGGGGGTCACTGTGGGCCTAATCCAGCTTCAATGGGTGAAGGTGGGGTACACCCTGTATGAGTCTCCAGTTCATCTCAGGGCTGAACATATATAGACAAACAATCACTGTCACATTCACACCTATTAACCAGTTAACCAGATTAACCAGTTAACCTATCAGTACATGTGTTTGGATGGTGGGAGGAAACTGGAGTACCTGGAGAAAACCCACACAGACATGGGGAGAACATGTAAACTCCACACAGAAAGGTGTGGTGTGGGAATTGAACCAGGGACCTTCTTAAATCCAACTCTGTGTACAAAAATTTTTATTTTTTTTACATAATCACCTAAAGAGTAACTTTTCAGTGAGATATGAGAACTTATTTTTAAGCAATAGTTCGGAAAATCTTATTTTAAAAATATTATGATTATTTGCACTTATTTGAATGGTAGATTTTTTTTACTTAATTAATTTTTTATTTCTTTTTTTTATTATTTATCAAAACTTGTTTTTTTTGTTTGTTTAACTCAAGCAAAATAATCTGCCACTGGAACAAGTGAAAATGATTTTGGTAAGATATTCCAAACGTGTTGTCTTTATACATTCTTTATATCTTTAGGTGATTATGTATTATTTTAAGTGTGATAGATATTTTAACGATAAATCAGAAACATACAGATTTGGAATGTTTCCAGTGGGTTTATTCCACACATTATTTCACACTCTGAGGCTTGAACACTTAACTCCTCTATTCACACCCCAGCATCTACATCAGGGGTCTCAAACATGTGGCCCGGGAGCCAAATGCGGCCCGCCAATGGTCCCCATGTGGCCCATGGGATGAAGAGCAGAATAATCTACAAAAAATGACTCCAAACTTTCTCCTCCATTTTTTCTTTATCTATAAATGACAACTTACATTTTTTGTCTTTGTTTTAATGCAAAAAATCTATTAAATTATGAGAATATTTATATTTACTAACTACCCTGTAACATTAAAATAAATTGAAATGTTTACAGAAAATTAGACACAATTTGAACCATTTTCTGCTTCTGTTACTAAGACTTTAGTGTCTTTGTAGAACTAATCTATAATAAAAGCATGGACTAATAATAAACTGAGGCAGAATGTGTTATGAAATTTCAGTTTTATTCGGGTCATCTGCTTGTTTTGTGTTTGGATAATTCAGAAAAGTAAAAAAAATTTTAAATACAATTTAATGTTTTTTTGCACAAAAACTAAATTTTGTAATTATCATTTATAGGTTATGCTATTGTTTTACTGGTTTGGCCCACTGGAAGTCAAATTGGGCTGAATGTTGCCCCTGAAAGAAAATGAGTTTGAGACCCCTGATCTACATGTTACTGAATGTCCCTTCTTTTCTGTGTTTAAGTCCTTACAGGTTTTCCCTGGATCATCTCTGGACCTGATCATGACCCCATGATCAGACATACAAAATGGAGACTTCTTTTTTTTTTTTTTTTGCTAAAATGAGTTTGTTTTTGATCATGTAATAGTTGTTTATACTATTTTTCAAATAAACATTAATTTCAGATGACGTTTAGTCTATATACTGTAATGTATATTATTAAGAACAGTTGCAGAAAAGCCAGGTGTACTGCATGAAGAACACATTTTAATTTTCAGTATATGTACAGTCAGTCCAGGTTGTATTTACAAGACTGACAGTTAATACTGAACAAACAATAAGTCAAACTATGAATTATGAAAGAGCTGCAGCATCTGAAACTAACCACAGTGAACATTTGACAGATAAACAGTACCACAATGCTTCAGTTTCATGCCTTTTATGGATTGTGATTGTCTCTGTCAACTCATCGAATATATTTTATTAGTATTTTTTATATAAATTATTAGAAATTTCAGGTAACTCCATTTTAATTCCTGAATTACATTGATGTTAGATGTTTCTATTATTACTGGTTATAAAAGTTGCAGTATATTTGCAGTAGTAATGATAGTTTTTAACAGTTATAGTTCAATTTATTGTGCATCCATGTGCCTCCCCATATCTCCTCCCTTCTCCTCCCCCTCTCTCTTTAACTCTCTCTCTTTCATCCAACTGGAGTGTGTCAGATGTTTGTCTGTTTAAAGGAAGTTTTTCTTTCCACTGTCTCCAACTGTTGGTCTGTTGGTGTCTGTGAATTGGTTTAACAGTCTGGTTTAGACCAGCTCTAAATATGAAGTGTAAAATGCTATGATGTGAAGCTATAGATTTGACTGATTTATTGATTGTTCAATTGATTTATTGATTAAGTCTTTGCATAATTTTTTCTTGCATTAAATTGTGTTTCAGTTTAAGGTGGAGATGCCACTACTGGAAAACCCAAAACACAGGCACCAGGTGACTGTTGAACGTAGAATATGAGACATAGAAGCAATACAAATTTTAAGACATTCACTGTTACTTTTACAGAGCGACACATGCACACATTCCATAAACTGATCAGCTGAGTTCCCAACATCTGCCCTGAAATCTATAGTACTGTGCAAAAGTCAGAGACAGAGGTGGGACATGAACCACCAACCCTTCGATGGGACGACCTACTCTACCAACTGAGCCACAGCCGCCTGTCTGTCTGTTATCTGTCTGTTTGTTTGTAAGCAGGTTTATGCAAAAACTACTGGACCAATTTCCATGGAATGTTCAGGGAGTGGTGCAAGGTGGTCCGGAATAGATCCCATTAAATTTTGGTGAATGTAGGTCAAAGTTCAAGGTCCCAGTAACCAAAAATGTGTTTTCATAATGACAAGGGATCACATATGTATGGGGGGGTCTTGTGCCTGGCACCACTTGTTTGTATAGTATGGATGGTTTCTATAATTGTGATGTCATAGTGTGGTATTAAGAGATAGAGAAAGAACCTACTGAAGGCCAAGGCACCAAATGCACACCACTGGTTGAATGAAACCTGATTTAAAACATCAGAAAATGATTTTTAAATGTATTTTTTTAAAAACAAAATGCTTAAAGACATATTAACTACAAAGGGAGGTCAAATAAATAGAACCTGTTTGGTTTATAGAAGCAATTTTCCCCTGAGACTTTTGTTTTCAATGCTGCACATACACCTCATATGTGTCCATGGCTCAGTTGTGCCGAGTGGTTCGTCCAATAACTGAAGGGATGGTGGTTTGTGTCCTGCTCTATCCTTGTCATGTGCTGTTGTGTCCTTGGGCAAGGCACTTCACCCTCCTTGCCTCCAGTGCTGCTATTCACATTGGTACTGTATATGAAAGTTACAGAGGGGTCGTATACACACAATGTCAAACACGCCTCTGTGGATGCATATGTCGTTTACCACCACCAGAGGGGGCATGTGAGAGTGAATGAATAATGGCTTGTGCGCTTTGAGTATGGATTCTGTTGAAAAGCGCTACATATACACTATACACTATATAAAAGCACTTTCAGAAGGTGAAATGTTAAATTGGTTGTTTAAGCAAGAAACATTTTCTGTTTCCAGATATGTGGAAAATGCTTGGAAATTGAGGATATCAATTCTATATCCGAGTTGATTTGTTATTTTGGAAATGTTGGCATTGTTGGCCATCTTCAGTGTTGTATAGTGTCATATAAACCCATGAGGGCTGGACACTTCAATGTGCATGACACTTAAATAAAAACATTCATTCATTCATATAAATCAAATCAAATCCAATATTATTATTATTATTTTTATAATTATTATTATTATTATTATTATTATTATTATTATTATTATTATTATTATTATTATATATCCAGATTGAAACAGAAACTGAAAACTATTGTTAGCGTCATCGTATAACATTTTAAGTCATACATTATGTGATCGAAATTATTAAAATATGTTGAATTCAGGTGTTCCTTTTCTAACAGGTGTCTGGAATACAAAACAATAATGACAAATGTCTCAGTGTAGTTATCCATCCATTTATATTTATCTTCACTAGGGTCAGAGGGGTCCAGAGGTGGGAAGTAACTAAGTGCTTTATTAGTGTACTTAAGTAGATTTTTTAGGTATCTGTACTTTACTTAAGTATTTATTTCTCTGGTGACTTTTTACTTTTACACTTACATATACTTATATACTTATACTTACATTTTCAGAATAGACTCATTATATTTCAAAATAAACAGATGTGACAGTATGAAAAAATACTTCACTTCTGAAGAAAAATCAATGGAGAGAAATTGTGACTTAATGACTTTTATTTCAGGACTATGACTTTGTATCTCATAATAATGCATTTCTTATCCCATATATACATGTTTATGTCATATTTATGACTTTTTAATTCAATTGTGCCATTTTATCACAGAATTTTGACTCTTTTTCCTCCCCATTTTCCTAAATTTCATGTCCATATAAACAAAACTGAGTACTGTGACCCAATCAAACACATTATCTCCACAGCAACTGACTTTTAAGGGCTTTATTTTTAAAATACTTTTCAGATTTTTCTAGTTAAATAAGTATTATTTCATTCAAAGCAAAAAATACAGTTTTACTTTTTAACAGTTGAAAAGTTATTTTTTACTTTTAGGAGGAGTTGAATCAGTTCTTCTACTTTTACCACAGTATTTTTTCAGCCAAGTAGCTGTACTTCTACTTAAGTACAGAATGTGAGTACTTTGAAAACCTCTACAGGGGTCACTGGAGCCTATCCCAGCTACTTATGGACCGAGGTGGGGTACACCCTGGACAAGTCGATAATATAGTTTTATATGGTGATAAATATCATCTCGTCTCATCATCCTCACTAGGGTCACAGGGGTCACTGGGGGCCTTATCCAGCTACAATGGGTGAAGGCGGGGTACACCCTGTATGAGTCTCCAGTTCATCTCAGGGCTGAACATATATAGACAAACAATCACTCTCACATTCACACCTATGGACAATTTAGATTAACCAATTAACCTATCAGTGCATGTGTTTGGATGGTGGGAGGAAACTGGAGAAAACCCACACAGACACGAGGATACCATGTAAACTCCACACAGAAAGGTCTGGTGTGGGAACAGAACCAGGGACCTTCTGTCTGTGAGGCACCACTGCCACCCAGATAAATATCATACGATAAATATCATCTTGATTATTAATATTAATGTTTAAATCTCAAATCGGTATTAACAGGATTTCTTACAAATTGTAGCCATAGTGTTTGTCCATATAGTTTAGAAACATCAATATTTTCACAAATTTATTCATAATATAGTGTAATTCTTGTTCCTAACTGAGATGTAAAGGAATTACATGATTAGTTGTGTTAGAACATTATTATTTACAATCATAGCAATAATATTTTGAGGTAAAACAAGTGGTGCCAGGCAGAAGAACCCCCCCACACACACACACACACACACACATTTCACTGATGTTTCCCCTTCTCATTTTGAAAACACATTTTTGGTGACTGTGAAGTTGACCTTTGACCCACATTCACAAAAATTAAATGGGATATATTCTGGACCACCAAAATTTCCTGAAAATTGGCTCAGTAGTTTTTTGTGTAAAGCTGCTTACAAACAAACAAACAAACTGACCCAAAAACTTTACCCTTGCCTCCCCTTTGGGTGTGTGTATGGGGGAGGGGTTGTAATCATAGTCAGAAATGAAAAACACAAACAAAAAACAAAAAAGTCCAATGTTATTAATAACAATATAAAACTATTTTATCCTATTGAGACCCAGGAAAGTAAAAGTTTTGGTATTTTTATATGAAATAATTGTCTTTTTTGGAAACACTACAATGCAACCTTTTTTTAAGATGCATTTTTTTTTTAACATTTTCATGAAAGATCTTTTACAGTGGAGGACATTTTTGCCATTTTCAGCAACAAAACTATGAAAATCTTGTCCCCTACATACACTACTATTACTGGGTGTCAGGACGTTCAGACATTGGTTATTGTGGTTTCGTATCGCAGACCTGTATTAGAAAAGAAACACCTAAATTCAACATTCAATTATACAATCAGTCTAATGATATACGACTTCATTAAACCATCAAACCTAATGTCAGCTGTGGACTTTTTATGCAATTCTTTATATTTTCTACCTCTCACCACTCTAGTAAGACATTAAACTGATTTACCTTCTTCATATAAATCTGTCTGAACATCTTCAGACTTTGAGATGGAGCGGTTGCACTGATCCAAACAGTGAGTGTTTGTCTGTGGTCTGTCCGGTCTGCAGGCAGGTGCATACCCGCTCTCCTCCCTGTAAGGCAGCACTTGCAGAAAGCCTTCAGCCAGCATGGCGGTGAGGACCAGGCTGTTTTTAACAGGTGTAGGGTCGACTTGTTGCTTGTCGTCTTCAGCTGTGAGTGGAGCTGGGACTATTGAAGCTACACTCATAAATATAGAGACGCACTGTTCTGTTTCACTTCTGCATCAGTGATCAGGCCCCTCCACCCTCACCACACACTTCCTTAATTAAACTAACTGAAAAATCACTCAGTACAATCCGGTTACAGTCAGTGTTTCATACGCTACAGGTTTATAGGAAAGATCTGTGGATTTGTCTTAAGTAGAACCAGTAGCCCGGCTTATTTCACCATGTGTATTAAAAGATTATACATCCTCCTCTTTCTTTCACAGTGTTTCTATTTTAATACCAAGTCACAAGTCACACAAGCCAAATAAGCGTGTCAATCACAGCGCACACAGAAAAGCAAGACATACAGAGTGGAAGAACAGCCATTCTCTGTAAAGTTACAATCATTTATTGAACATGAACATCAGCACAAGACAGAACGGACTTGTTTTGGAGAACTAAAACGGCTTTACAGTTCTATTTGCGGTCTTCTTGTAATTCTTTTGCTTTCTAAAAAAAGGGAAATTATCAATTTTGGTAAAAGAGGAATTACCAGCAGGGTATGACAGGGTATGGCACAACAAATATCTGACTTAAAAAAAGTAACTCATTTTCACATCCGTCTATGTTTATCACTTGAGTAAATTTTGGCATTATTATCAATTCATAATATATAACAACCGTTACAAAACTTCTGCTTTTGGAGCAGAATTAAGACCATATAAAGTCAATAAAACATTGAAATGGGAGGATAATAAAACATCTACAGAAGGTGCTACGCTTTTGATGGTGACGTGACTGGAGGGTTGGAGTACATAACAATAACGGAATAAATATTTCACTAATTTAACAATGCTTTTATTGAACCGTACAATTTAGAGAAATGGTCATGTGATCTGACACTAACATGGATGTTTTGTTTTTTATACATGCATGTATTGTTGGGTGACAACGCACTTTCAAACAGGAAGTTGCACAGAATATCTTGTTGTTCATTCACATTGGCGCGTATGTTGAGTTGACATATTAGGCCGAAAGGTTTAGCAGGCTGAGGTTAATGGGAGGAGGCAGAGCGGATTCTTTCTTACCCATGATGCTCTGCTTTACTACCTCCCTTCACTACAGCTGACAAGGCACAGCTGAACACAGAATAATAAAGAATAAAAACAACACACAGACATATTGAGAAGCCAAGTGAAATTTAGCTTTTTTTTTTGTTTGTTTGTTTTGTTTCTGGATCAACTCCAGGTCTGAGTCTGGGTCCAGGACTAGGTCTGGGTGTCAGGTAGAAACTGTAGTAAAGCTGCTGCTACTGCTGTGCTTTTTTCGCTAGAGCCTCGGCCTCCTGGAGAGAAGAAGAAGAAGAAGAAGAAGAGACAGAAGGAGGAGGAAGAAGAAAAGGGACAGTGTGTTATAATAAAATGGAGGATATTGGTTTATATATCCCCTGCCACAGCACACAGGAAACCCCCCTCTGTTTCTATGGTAACTGGCACACCTCCTAGCACTTCCTATTGTGGCAGAGAGGAGGCGCCAGTGTGCAGGTGTGGGAAGAAAAAGGAGAAGCTTTGGCCTGCTTTACAGTCAGAATATCATGAAAAGATGTGTTATGTAATTCTGTATCAGTGTGTGTGTGTGTGTGTGTGTGTGTGTGTGTGTGTGTGTGAAATAACAAACACTGAGAAACTTAATTTTTAGAAGTAGACAGTTATGAGTATGTGTGTTGTGTTCATAAGCCAACCTTTGAGCCTGGGGGAGCAGTCAGACCCAGAAATGCATACACGGCGTTGTCCTCTCTGGCATCAAAGAAGGCCTCATAGTTCTGAAAAAGAGGAGGAAACAGAGGAAACTTTTATCTGCTTTTAAGCTCAGATGAAGCGCAGCATCAGCCTCAGTAAGACTGAACTACAACCTGAGGAATGATAATGTGAAACACATTTCAGATCAGTGCCCGAGGGCCCCAAATCTGAGACCAGAGCGTCACACGGACAAGTCTTTGTGAGATGGTGTGTTATTTGTCCAAGGATAGGCCTCAGTCGTCAATCTGATAGGGGGGAGGGGCACTGTTAAAAAAACAAAACAAAAAAACCCAGAGAGTAAACAAGGCTACATATTCACCTATTTCTGTCTATAGTCCGTTGTTCTCACATTCCTTGTCATTCCTTTGTTTTCCCACCTCACCCTCCCTCGCACATACCAGGGGACGCACAAACAGATACAAACACTACAGCTGCTCGTATCTGGGGGATTGCACGTCTCTTTGTCTGTGACATTCAATACAGCCCATCCTAGATGTGCAGCTTTTCCTTCCAGCCGTCCATTAGCAGCTCTGCAGGATGCTTCAGTGCACTCAGGCTAAAGGCCGTGACTCTAATAGCTGTACATTTGCATGGCTTCACCCCAGACAGATGGGCAGAGTACACAGTGGGAGAGAATTTAGAATGGGAGCGAGCCGAGATGGTGGAGATGGATCCAAATTTCAACACAGACCTATTCAGATGGAGTTGTATTCTTCAGTGCAGTTGTCCTTCACTATAATGTGGTTCACCTTTCATGGCTTCACTGTTTTGCAGGATTTTTAAGTGTAATTTTGCATGCTTTTTTAACAGCATATGAATGCATATTATGGTCTACATCAGAGGTATCAAACATGCGGCCCGGGGGCCAAATCCAGTCCGGCCCTTTGGATGAATTTATGAAATGCAAAAATTACACTAACATATAAATCATTTTGGTTCATGATTCACATTCTGACCAATTCAGTCTGATAATAAACTATAACTATTCACAAGAAAAAAAAAATTATATATATATATATATATATATATATATATATATATATATATATATATATATATATATATATATATATATATATATGTATATATATATATATATATACATATATATATTTAGTGACACTATAACAAGGTATAGTTTCACAGAAAAATCTCAATAATCAGAACAAATATGAAAAATCAGTAAGTACAAATGTAATAATATTCCATCTATTACTAAATATTTTGTGTATCTGTAGAGCCACTGTGATCTGTAAGTTAGAATATATAGGTGTAAATGATGAACTAAAGCCTAATATTTGTTTTCATTATGAAATTGTACTTTTTTCGCTCTAAAACAGAGAGAAAAGTTTGGAGTTGACATTATTTATATATTGGTTTTTTTGGGGGGGTTTTTTACTGGTTCGGCCCACTTCAGATCAAATTTAGCTGAATGTGGCCCCTGAAGTAAAATGAGTTTGACATCCCTGGTCTACATCCTGATTGGCTAAGGGACTGTAGACCATTGTCAATCAATCTCCTCTGTGCCGTGACTCCTGAACAGTAGCCTACACAATGCATTTAGCTTTACAGTTTATCATGAGCCACATTCCCTCCACCTCCAGCATCTCACCATCCATCAGTGTTGCCAATTTAGCGATTTTGTTGCTAGATTTAGTGAAATTTGGCCATCTGTAGTGACTAAACAATAATCTAGCGATTTTATGGCTTTCAGGCTTCATCTGGCGAATGTTAAACGTATCTTGTGACAAACTCATTGCCTTGCACCATATAAGTTATTTTCGCTGCTGAGAGAAGCGCTGCATATGAGCTCTGACATGTATACAGTACGCATCGTCATTCCCCAGTAAACAGTCAGACAGGTTTTCTGGAGATCAGTGTGTCACATGTGACACTGTGATGTCATGACGCGATGCAACCTAGTGACTTCCTGTTTTTACTTACAAAAATGGAATGCCACACAAATAAAAATCATTTGACGGTGTTAACAAATCAAACCAAACCACCTGAAAAGTGGTGAAACAGCACCATCTGATGGTGAAATATGGTGAAGGACTTAAAAACTGACAATTACGCCTGACCACGTGATTATGTCACATGCTAAATGGGCGTGGTTACGTGCTATATGGGCGTGGTTACGTCATATGCAACGTCATGATGCAATCTAGTGACTTCTGGCAACTTTTCAGAGAGCCAATAGCAGCTTCTTCAGATTTTTTTTTGCAACACTAACATTGATTCAGTGATGCTAAGTTAATGTGCAGCAGCTTTATTTCTTCTTCTACAGCCAGATTGATCCTTAATGTATGAAACATAAATTAGCCGCATCCTTGATTGCGCTGTGGGTTCGCAATGTCAGAAGAAAGTAGCGGCTTATAGTTCGGAAAATATGATAAATAACTGTCTGATCGTTAGCAGTATGACTCTGAAGTGCTGTATGTTTGTAAGTGTTCTCTCTGACAAAATTGACAATGTTAACGAAACCTTCTGCACTGACAAAAGCACCTGCAGTCAAAGCACTCAAAAGGCAGAGGAAAATCTACAAAGGTTTGAACTTTGACAGTGTTTAAACAAGAGAGAAATGTGAGAAAATGTTAATGCCTGTCTGAGAAAAGTATATAAAGTGTGTGGTGATGGGTTTTATAGCCTTAAAACATGTATATGTAATAATTGTAAACATAAATAAATAAATAAAGCTGTCTACTTTGTGGATTTTTCCTACTGCGGGTTATTTTTAGAAAGTAAACCCCCACAATAAATAAGAAACCATTTATTGTACAGTACTTGCATTCTCTAATAGCAGTACATAAATATGAGCTGGGTAACATGGCGGTGCAGTGGGTAGAACTAGTGCCTCACAGCAAGAAGGTCTTGGGTTCAATTCCAACATCAGTCGATGGGGGCGGGACCTTTCCATTCATCTAAATTGTCCAGGGTGTGTTCGTAAGTGGCTGGGATAGGCCCATGTGACCCTAATGAGAATAAAGAGGGTTCCGAAAATGAATGAATAAATACAAGCTCTGAACACATTAAATATATCTACCTGCTATTTTTGTGCTTCGCTAACTGCACTTCTAATGTCAGAATTAATTCTCCCAGTCTCCGAGATCTCATTGAAACCCACTGTCCGCTGCCAACTCAGCCTGTCTGGTCTGTTTCGTCTTGTTACGTCTGTTACATTACTACATCTGTCACGTGTGAAATGAGCTGCTCCATTTGCTGAGGGATCATCTGTTCTATGTGTTACTGTTCCATCCATGCAGGGTGAGATCAGTCTTCATGTTCTGATGGTGATGATACAAATGCAATGGGGTAGAAACTACATGTACTTATGTTAAATGATTACATGTCATCTCAAATAGTACAAAAATAGATTATTTTTTGAATGTGCTATTACATGTTTTGTGCTGGGCGTCAGTCATTTGTTGATGTTAGCTAACCCTTTGCTAATAACTCAGATGCATCCATCCATAATGACAGCCCAACCATCGTCTTTTCTAAGTAAAGGACTCTCCTATTTTGCTGTGTTGAACTTTACACTTCTTCATTTCCACTCCTCTGCTCCTCTACAGCAGCTACATTATACAACACTAGCTTATGTTAGCTCAGAAACAGAGTTAGCGAAGGACAACAGATTCTAATAAGAGCTCATGTAAGCAAACATATTTTAATGATAAAAAACAAAAAAAAAGGAATATAAATATTCAAGATGCAGACGTACACACTGTAAAAAAATAAATAAATAATTGAGAACACTTCATATTTGCAGGCAACAGTCTGCACTAATGCTACGGCCACACCAAATGCAAATGTACGCGTGTACGCCACGTAAACACCCGGGTTTGGACGATGGACAATACGCGGCCACTCTGAATGCACAACGCCCAAGTCTAGACGCTGGTTAAACACAGATCACTTGGATTACTGCTCTGTACCTACTCTGGACGTCCCGCAAGTTCACCTAAAAAGTTCAATATTTTCAACTCCAGCATTTATGTGTATTTGTGGCAACATGTGCCGCCCCAACGCCTGGACGCTCCAACGTGCCACAAGAACACTTCCAACGCGCCTCCCTGGGTGAATCTGCATCCAAACACGTCTCTCCATTGACTTTGTATGTAATCTCGAAGTCAGAATGTGAAGATTTCTGTTCGGAGTGGTCGTACGATAAGAGTTTTATGTTTTGTCGATGGTAAACTATGAAAACACTGTTGTCGCAACTTTACATTATTAATTAGGCGGGTGATCCATTATTTTCAATTCCTCATTCTGCAAACATAGCTTTTTCTTTTTGCTGGACAGTAGCACTCACATGACTACAAAAAGGTAATTAAGGTTATCATAATTTATCACTTAACTAACACCTATGGGCAATTTAGATCAACCAATTAACATATTAGTGCATGTGTTTGGGTGGTGGGAGGAAACTGGAGAAAACACACACAGACGCAGGGAGAACATGCAAACTCCACACAGAAAGGTCTGCTGCTGCAATCAAACCAGGGTCCTTCTGTCTGTGAGGCACAAGCACTAACCACTGAACAACTGTCGCTTTCAAATATCAAACATTTCAATAACCACTATGTTTATATTTATATAAATATATTTATATATTTGTATACAGAGCACACACCTTTTCTATCTATTTGAAGTATTTTCACATATGTTAACTCATTGACTGCCAAAGACATATATATCTGTCTTTTTGCAATGTATTCTGAACATAGCCGGCAGTCAATGAGTTAATGTAGTATACATAGGATTCCTTTTTTTTTTTATATAACACCTTCAGTCTTTGCCATCTTCACAGTTTCTTAGCCCAGGCTACAGCACTACAACTGTATTTCTTAACTGGGGTATATTGGCATTCTCACCAAGATGCTCTCTAAAGAAAAAAAATGAATGTTGGACCTCCATGGCCCAAGTGAGGAGGTAAAAACTAACACTACACTATTGTACATTTGTACATCATTGAGGTTCACTCTATAAGTCTGATGTGGATTTTTCTGTTCGTTAATAATTATTCACATTTTCTTGTCAATTCAATTGTGAATATGAAATTACTTGAACAAAGTCTGATTGTATTTTTTACAGTGCATAAGAGGAAAATACTCCACACACTGACTTTAACTTTGCAATCTGGTGCTAGTGGTGGAAACTGAGACTTGGCTCCATTTTAGGAATAATTCCCATTTGTCTGAGTGTATCACTTCCCTTTATTGAAATTGGCATATTTTCCTGACATTTATATCAGAAATTCCCAAAGTAGGATCTGTGTATCCACAGGGGTATTTGGAAGAAACCCAGGGGTCACTTGAAATTTTCTTGCAGGAAAAATACATTAAATAAGGAATGATGCTATTTAAAACACAAAACATTCATGTCATAGTTTTATTGTCAATCATCTTGTTTAAGCTTTGGTAATATTTTAACAACATTTAGATTTTATATTATTCAAAAGTTATTACTTTTTGTTGATGAAGTGATTAATTGATTAATTAATGATAATGAAAGAATCATTTTGATCAAATAAATCGGGGGCACTGTTCAGTTTATATTTTGCACACAAAATGTACTTAAAAATGTGTGGGTGTTTTTTTTAATATAGTACAGTTAAATATAGATTGTTTTGACATTTTTGAAATTATATATACACCTTTGGCACAAGACCATATTTTGCAGATTTTTTACCCAATCAAATCTCCTGAAGCATCAGTTGGGAATACTTGGCTAACAAAATAATACTTCAATAGCCTAGCCGTGCTATCCCTAGTCATTACATGTTCATTGTCAGAGGCTGTCTTTCAAATCCTCTGTATGTAATAGGACGGTACTACAACCAATTAGCGTAATCTTTAGGATGACGTAGTTAGACGCCGGAAAGTTCACAGAAGAGTTATGAATGACTAAACAAAATGGTGGATTAAGGCGCTTAACGACTGTTGTTGCTTCTGTAAAAATAATTTAAAGATTGCTGACGTTTTCTCACATTCTTCACTCATCTTTGATAAAAGGAAATCACCACCTGTTGTTCTTCTTCTATGGTTGTTTCCAGTTGTTTGTTGCAGCATCACTTTGCTACGCCCGCCCTCTGATTCATCGGCCAGTTTCAGGGAAGTCTAGCCAAAAGTGTAACTAGAATTCTACTGTAGCGCGGCTAGGCTAATACTTCAGGGTATCCACTGTAAAACATTTGAGAACCACTGATTTAGCTAATTTATCTACATTAAAGGAAAGCTAGAAGAAGAACCCCTGATGTACTGAAGGGAATACAGAGCCCCCCCGCAGGACCTGACGCTGCTTTTTCACTGATAGCATCAGCTCCACTCACCTCCACTTTGCTCAGCTTTTTTGGCATTTCCACAGCATTGACCATCAGATACTATTTTTAGTATGACCTCTGCTGGGGTTCAAACACACCCAAGCAACAGTAAATGTTGCATAAAATCATGTAATCACAGCTTGGTCATCACTGTGTCAGTACATATGTGTCATTATGTTCAAAGTCAGTTCTATGAGGATGAATTGACCACAGATGTGCAGAGTAATAAACTATATGCTCCAATTGAAATAACTTTTTTTTTTTCGTAAATTATAAATTATAGCCATTAGTTTCATCCATCTCTGTGGTTCTCTTGCATATAGCTTCAGTCACATTAAAAATGATGTAATAATTTATTTTATAACTGCAGCATAAATGTAATGTTTTGGCGGCCAAACCAAATAGTTTTTTTTAATCCTATTTTCATTTTGCCATAATTTACACAATTGATGTTTGTTTTTAAATGATTTAACAAGTTAAGAATTTCAGTTTGTTTTAAAACTAGTGATGTATGAGAATGAAAATACACATGAATAGATAGATTATACCCCTAAAGTCATAGAAGAGACATAGTCCTATGTTTCTTTTCTTCAGTCTTTTCAAAGTTGCTGATGTTTCTTCTGTAACTTAAACATAATAAAGCTTATGGTCATTTTCATCGTGCTTGGTGTGTTAAAATAAAATAATTTTGGCATCAGTGACATCACATCATATCACAGATGCAGTCTATTGAACCATTTAACACAAAACTAGACTTTAATATTTTTGCAACTTTCTTCACTATTTGAAAAAGACAAACACCATATGTGTAGTTGATGGAACTCTCTATGGCTTCATTTCACCAATAAAGATGACAGTGTTGGTTGTAATATCCCTAAAATTATACTTTCGAGTAAGGCTGGAACACTGGCAATATGCTGGGACATCTGTTTACACTACATGGGAATAAACTCTGTGAATGGCATGTATTTGACACTCTACGCTTGAGTGGCAATGCTCTCCAACTGAGCAATACATCTGTTACTGAGGATGAATGTGTTAAATGATAATAACATTAGGTCTATGCACACAGGCTCAGGACAGTTATTCTGTAGTTTGACAGAGAAAAACTTAACAAAAGCAAATAATGGGTAGATTTTATCCTGTTTAAGAGAAAAATATTAGGAATCACAAACACTGCCAGCCAAAATAAAATATATGATTTAATAGTTTAATAGAATGTCCTGGTGAAATGGCTGCTGAGTAACCCTAAAAATGATTAAATATAGTAGGTATGAGTATTGAAAAATGTAAAGGCCCATTTATGATCATTGAACGTATGTAAGTAGGTATCAGTATGGAAACAAGGTGAGGCCAGATAACATCATAAACGTATTCTGAGCATAAGTGAAGTTTTGTAAACCAAAAATATATACCGTATTTTCTGGACTATAAGCTGCTACTGTTTTCATATGTTTTGAACCATTAGGGTTATGGTACCGTAGTTAAAAAATATTGAAGTTTTCAGGCGAATTTGAGTGACACCGTGCTATGAAAGCCATTCAGCGTTGAGATGCTCCCAACGTTGTGATGGAATGATGTAGGACGCTTGGACAGAAAGAAAAACTGAGCCTGAAATACTGGTGCTGCAGGAACTTCAGCAGGGTCAGGTGAACCCAAAAGCGACCACTGTCTGGGCCTCGGATGTATGGGACCTCCAGAGCAGGTACAGAACAGCAACCCAACTGATCTGAGCCATAGCTGAGGACAGAGTTTGTTTATCTGTGTTTATCCACCGTCCAGACTCGGGCATTGCGCGGTCGGAGTGTACAACGTTTTGTGTCCAGAGAGGCCGAGAATCCTCTAGTGTTCAATCTCGGGTGTTTAGGCGGCGAGTTACAAGCGTAAATGTGAAAATTTTAGTTTGTTGTGGCCGTAGCATCATACAAAGGTGCAGCTATTCTGTGGATTTTTCTTCCACCACTAGGGGTGCTCTAACCACAATTAGAATCAAAACTACTAAGAACAATCAATGCAAAGAAGAATACGCTACTTTTTCTTTAACAGATAGAACACGGACGACAAATTAGCAACTGTTAATTATTTTTCAAATCCTCGGCCCTTCATCATGGAGACAGATGTGACGATGCACTTCTGAGGTTGTTCAACTGTGACACAGAAGAAGACAACTTCATGGGTTTCAGCCAAGATAATGAAAGGGAGAAATGAAGATAAATACAGTAAATACTGGTTATTTTTCTCTTGGTTCTGTTCCGTTTTAATCAGCGAAGTTCTTGCCGTGTTAAAAGACACTGATAGGAAAAAATGTGTTCAGTTCAACTGGAATGAACATTTGTCATCCAAACCACCAGAGGGCGCTGCTATGAATTAACATAGTGAATATACTGAAAACAGAGAAGAAAGTCAATAATTACAAACTTGTCAATGATAGAGGAGGTTTTACAAATGTTGATATTGAAGATATTTGTTGTAAATACTGTATGTTGGCAGTTTTCAAACATCTCAAACTCAAACGAAAAGTTCCACCTCTTCTGTAAATTATTCTCTTCAAATCTCAACACTGCCGTCACTACTGTTACTGCTGTGTTCCCTCTACATGGGATTGCATTAGCAAACTCCCAGAGGAAGGACAGAAATATGCATATAATGACCACAGAGGGTGGAGCCAACACTGCATCTATAAACATATGAGGAGTCAACAGTGAACATGAAAGTGTTAGCTTAAAATACAAACTCTGAGCTAAAAGAACTCAAAGGGGAAGGTGAGGGTATTGTTTTAGGGTCTGTCTGTCTGTCTGTCTGTCTGTCTGTCTGTCTGTCTGTCTGTCTGTCTGTCTGTAAGCAGCTTTATGCAAAAACTACTAGAGTGATTTTCATGAAATTTTCAGAAAATGTGCAAGGTGGTCTGGAATAGATCCCATTCAATTTTGATGAATGTAGGTCAAAGGTCATAGTGAGTTACCAAAAATGTGTTTTCATAATGATAAGAGATAAGGGGTCAAGATAACTAAAAAAACTCACATTTTGATGAAATTTTCAGGATGTGTTGGGAGTCTCACACCAAATTAGATTTTGGTGTTGATCCAGAAGAGATCCTGGATTCTGGATCACTTTGAAATCTTACATGGCGGAAAAAAACTAGACTAAATTTCAAAGTGATCCTTCCCGATCCTTGTGACACTCCCAACACATCCTGAAATTGTCATTGAAATCCATCCATAACTTTTTGGACAGACAAACAGATGCACAGACAATGAGCTGGTGAACACCAGGACATATCACAATAGGAGCTTGGATTGTATTTTAACATTGACAATGGTACTTTTAGTGTGAAATATTTATTTTCATCCATTTTTGGTAAAATATAAGAATTGTTTCAAAAAATATCCAAATATAACCACTTTGGAAACATTAATAATTCCCAAAATTTCCTCCCGCACAATGGATAAACATAACCATAGAAAAAAGCACTAAAACTGACATTTTTACCAATAAAGTTATTAACTTTGAACGGCAGCCATTGTTCTGTTGGTAAATAATGTGTTTCAGTCCATATCTACTAAATACATACACCCTGTTTTCACCAAAATATATATATATATTTTTTTTGTATTTGTGTTTCCAAGTATACAGCTATTTATCTGTCAAATAAACAGCAACAGTGAGTGCAGCTACAGTGTTACCTTAACAATTTTTTATCTGTAGTCCAAAATAATTAAACTAATTATTTTTTGAACTAATTATTTTATGATTTTATTTAATTTTTATTATTGCCTATTAAATTGTGGCTGTGTTTTTTTTAATGGTTTTTAATTATTTTATTTAATTATTTTAATGTCTATTAATTGTGGCAATGTGTTTATCTATCTATCTATCTATCTATCTATCTATCTATCTATCTATCTATCTATCTATCTATCTATCTATCTATCTATCTATCTATCTATCTATCTATCTGTCTATCTATCTATCCAAAACAGTTGAAGAACAGCTGTCATTTTAATTTGGAGAGGTATTTTTCAGGTGTTTTAAGCAAAATCATCTCAGAATGGAAAGAGATTAAATAAAATGTGATTTTTACTTTTTTATTCCACACATAATATATCTATGAGTATTATTTTAGAATGAAATTAAATTCTGAGTTGTGAGTGTTGGTGATGTGACCTTAGTGGTACAGTAGCCCAGACCTGAATGTGGGCAATGAGTGAAGTAAGAGCAGGAACTATTATGGACCAAAGACTCAGAGCATCTGTGTGCATTTGTCTCTCACCCCGCAATATTTGCTTTCATTAAATATCTGTGGGGGCAGAGGATTCCCCGTCGCTGGCTTAGACTCCTCCGGAATGTTCTCTCTCATCCATTTCCTGTTGGATTCATTGGCGGCGATATCACACTCCTCAAACTCGATCTTATTGGCCGTCAGGAAGCCCATCACATCCTGCTGCTGCTTTTTAATCTGCACATGGAGGGAGACGGGAGAAGAGGAGGAGGAGGAGGAGGAGGAGGAGGAGGAGGAGGAGGAGGAGAAGTTATCAGTCAGACATGAGGAAGCATAAGGCCTTGAGCTCACCATACTGTCATCAGTCTGTTGGAAAAATAAAAAAAAATAAGTACAAAGGACACTTCTTTACTGCTGCGAGAATTCACTGGGCGCTGTTACCACAATGCTGAGAAGTGAATGAAGTGATAAAACTGTATTCAACTCAGTTAAGCCTGGGCAGAAATAAACATTTAGAAAAGTTATCTGCATGAAAAACTGCAGATATGGAAGAATACACCAGAGACCGCACTCCCGTCAGTTTCACATCTTCATCACTGGCTTAAAATGGAAGCACATATAAAAAAAAAAAAAAAAAAAAAAAGCACAATAAAGAGACTATTTTTGCCAAAGTAAAATTCTCATGTCCTGCAATTTCCTTTTATCTCATAAACATCTCAGATTTAATGTGTCACAACCAGATATTTGCCCTGTAAAATGTCACAAAATTGACAAAAGTGCATATCAAAGCCTGTAATGTTGCACTCAGAAG
>CM035792.1:37339374-37434374 GCA_020466265.1 Siphamia tubifer | reverse complement strand
ACATATACACACACACATGCTTGTTTCCATATGTTTCATCAAGTTTGTAATTTTCTTTAAATAAAATATATTTTAAAAGTTTTAAATAAAATTGCAAATAAAGAAGTCTCCGTGGCGTGACTGTGTAAACATATCAATCTCCCGATAAAGATAGGAATACAAGCACACACACACACACACACACACACACACACACACACACACACACACACCAGTTTCCATGTCTCATGAGGACCAAGTTTATAATCATCACTTGTAGGTAAAGTAGCCATTGAATAGTGAGCATGAAGACATAGTTGTTTTTTTAATACATAACAAAATAAATGGCTAAAATAATAATAATAATAATATATATATATATATATATATATATATATATATATATATATATATATATATATATATATTAATAAATAAATAAAATAACTACCTTAAATTCTATTAAAAAAATAAATAGAATTTATCTAATAGAAACACATCTTTCTAAAAAAAAACTAAATGGAAAAAACATGCAAAATAAAAAATATTTAAAAAATATTTAATTAAATAATAAAAAATTAAATTCAAAGACTAATAATGACCATTAAAAATTAAACAAATTAGAAAAAAGTAAACGCATCTTGAAACCTTTGAAAAATACATGCTTTGCACCTGTTTCACCCATGCCTAATGGGGACTTCCACAAAAAACAACTTAATGTCTTTATAGAGGACATCATTTGCATACTTCACATAGATTTTACCTACATTTATATTTAACCCTAGTGGAAACCTGAATGTCTTAAACCTGGTGTCAGAGGTCCCCATTTACCCACTGTAAAAACAAATCAATGTCCCCATAAAGATAGGAATACCCCCCCCACACACACACACAAACTTCAGTATGAGTGTGTCCCAGGTGATACAGAATATATCTAAGTGTGTTTGCTAGTTCAATGTGCTCATCTACATAAACATATTTTCAGTTCCTACAGTCATGTGTCATAGTCAAATGAACATTATAACAACACATGGATTGTTTCTGTATTAATCATGACTTTGTGCAGAGCCCTATTAACAGAGTTTCTACACTCTGGTGATAAAGTGGATCATGAAAGCCTGAATGGTTCCAAACAAACCAAGCACTGTCATGTCCTTCAGTTGGACAGACAGCAGTGACTATGGTAAATCTAAAAAGAAACCACACATAACTGTTGGGTCACTATGTGGACTGTAGTGAGGTTGACCACTGAAAGGACTGACTTTACTTTGAAAACTTACATTATGAGGGTGAAGTTTGGTGTTAGCTTGGGTTAGCTTGAGTGGTGCTAACTTTACAAGATCATTTTTATTTTTTAATATTATAGGACTGAGGTAGCAGCAGTAAACAGTGGTTAGTTGTGAACCCTGTGCACCTGCCAAGCTCTGCTCTGATAACCTGTGGATAGCATAGCAGTTAACTTAGCATGGACGCTAAACTCATTCAAAACACACCAGGTTAAATACGTTTTGTCTCCTTTAACTCATGAATAATACCTTTAATTAACTTTTATTGGCAGAGTTCAGCCCTAATTATTACATGACCTCAGCTCATTGTGCTTAAAGGTGTCATTCCACGGTTATTTCATTAATATTACTGTTCTCCATTGCTATTGAATACATTGTGTGTTGGTTCTATTTAAAAAACCCATCTGGATTGTTTTGTTTCCAGCTGTTTTACCGGTACTTCCTCATACATGTCCATGACACGGTGACAAGGCGTCTCTGATTGGCTCAGAATGTGTAAAGGAACACTCCCCCTCCCCTCTTGTTCTCTGTATGTGTTTACTTTTACCAGAGTAACATCCAGCTAGGTTTCGTGCTGTTTCGTGCTTTATTTCTACAGAGAGCACATGAACCAGTTTGATTAGCCATTTTTTTTCTACTTTGTGCAGCAGCTACGGTGTCGCGGCCTGCTCTTGTAGATGCTAATGTTACTTCAGATTTGCTACAATCGGGGGACGCTAAAGTCCATTTGACGTCAGATGGACCAGCTGGAGTTGTATGATGTGACAATGTTACATCTGAAATGACTCATTTGTCTATATGAAAATATTAAATTTAGACGTATTATGTTCTTCCTTCCATATATTCTTCTTCTTCGTGACAACTGCAAGAAGGCAATTTGCATTATGGCAAATAAACATGAAAAGTGAACATGACATAGAACAAGCTCATTCTATATAGGAATTGTTTGAACACATACACAAAGAGCATAATCAGATGTACTGATTACATTTATACTATTACTTAGATACTGGGCCGGACAATTAAATTATAATGGTACATTTTGTGTACCAAAACTACTACTGTATATCAAATTGGGATAAAATGTTCCTATAACTTCACAAGTTATAACTACCATGATGTCAGAATAAATGTTGTTTACACTGTCAGGTGAAAGGCAATACAGTATTTTGTTTAGGCAAAAAAAACAGCTATGAGCACTCAGGAGATTGTGCAAACTAAATTTTACTCAGGTGCTCATCTGTACCGGGTGTATGCCCTGATGAAGGCCCTTAGCCGCAACACATAGGCGGATGTGTTTTTAGCTTTTACATTGTTGATATATATTTTTGAAAATCTCGGAGTGCCTCTGCCTTTTTTTCCTTCTCTGGACAGTATTTTGTTTCTTAATTTGACACATATTCTTCATATTGTGATGCTGAAAGAATGACTTTACCATTACAACTGATGCTTTATCTCAGTTGATTGTCACTAACCATAAAGAACGTTTAAAGTCACAAATACACACCTGATTTTTCCTATTTTTATACAGGTCATATTACCATTTAAAGCAATAAGTATAAGGATTACATTTCAACGTATTGCCAGTTATTGTGATACTGTGAGCACAGGGATTTACTATTTTTGTTTAATCTGTTTTTTTTAATGAAAAATGTAGTACAAAGGAATGCTTCATCATATGGAAAATGTGAGCAAAAATGTACAGAGTAAGATTAAAAAGTGATCTACACTGTCAATTTGTGGACTATTCTGCTTGAAATGTTTACATATAAACTATGATTAAAAAAAAAAATCAACAGCACTTTTCAGAACAGAATAGATAAAGTGTCACAAAACAAAAGCCGCTACCGTAGAATCTATTGTTGTATATTTTGGCTCTGTATCAAACAAAAAGAATCTGGACCAGCATGTGCCTTTTGGTTTACATTCCACATCAGCATCATCATGTGAGAGATGGAATGGCAGCGAGATGAGACCCAGACCTGATCAGTGGTTGAAAAGTTCAGACATCAGGCATTAACAGACAATGACAGACAATGACAGACAATGACAGACAAGGACAGACAATGACAGACAATGAAAGACAAGGACAGACAATGACAGACAATGACAGACAATGACAGACAATGACAGACAATGACAGACAATGAAAGACAATGACAGACAAGGACAGACAATGACAGACAAGGACAGACAATGAAAGACAAGGACAGACAATGACAGACAATGACAGACAATGACAGACAAGTGCACATATTAGGGCATTAATGACTTCAGTTTTTTTCACGTTGACTCATCCCTCAATAAAGTCGAGTTGACGTGTCGTGATGACGTCATCACATTGTCAGCTGAGGAACAACACAGACACGCGGCTAAGAAAACAAACAAACAAACAAAACACACGGACACACGTCTGTCCAGCAGTGAGCAACTTGTATTAAAGTTCAGTGCAACGTAACAATGTCCACTGACAAGACACAAGCATCAATATTTTAACCTGAACAAAACAAAGGCTAACGTTAGCAAAGAGTTTTCTGTTAAATTTAACTGAACATCAGTAGGTGAACATATGTCCACATTTGGTCTGGACCCACAGCTCTAAAACTGGACTGTCCACACGTCTGTCATGGGTCCTCAATTTTCATATTAAGTGCAAAAAGTTTAAGTCAGCGGCCGACAAGACGACACCACACTGTCCACATCATGTTTGGAAAAAAGGAGTGTGTTGTCTGCGATGCTACTCACTCAGGTTAGCTAGCGGATGCTGCTTATATCACACTGATTAGCTAACGAATGCCTCTTCAGACGGCTGTGCCTGGGATTTTTTTATCTAAGGTAAGTAAAAGAGAGTGACAGACACACATGCAATGTTTGTCAGCCAACCACATCTGTCTTACCTGCAGCAGCCACGTCTGGTTTAGGTCTGACTGTGTTTACGTGTCAAGTGAGAGAGAGAGAGAGAGAGAGAGAGAGAGAGAGAGAGGGGGGGGAACGGAAACATGCAACTTGTCAACTCCTCTAAATTTTAGTCGACTTGTGTTATGGGAGTCGACGTGTCTGTTAATGCTCTAGCACATATTGATCTGATGCACTGTATATATCTATAACATACTCTGCAATCAATGTGGCCGCTGTGGCTCAGTTGGTAGAGTGGGTCATCGGCTCTGGCTGTCCACATGTTCAAGTGTCCTTGAGCAAGACACTGAACCCTGAATTGCTCCCAGTTGGTCTGGCAGCACCTTACATGGCAGCAGCCGCCTATTGGTGCATGAATGGGTGAATGTGAGGCTAAAAATGTAAAACAGTTTGGATAAAAGTGGTATGTAAGTGCAGTCCATTTACCAGTACAGCTGTTAACTCACAGTTTGGGCTCAAATTGCATTTATTCTGACATAAAAAGAAACATGTCTAACCTGAAAACAAAACAAAACAAAACAATAATAGACTCAGCTCTTGGTGTTTCGAGACAGGAAAACACACTGTCTGGACAAACGGAAACATGAATGAATGCCAGCCCTTTGTATTTATAAGCAATAAAGGTCCAGACTTGATTAGATCCTGTCTGAATTCAGATGAAAACAGGCGCTTACTGGAATTCAGGCAGAAACAGTAGCCTCCCCCTGAGCGCAGTCAGCAATACAACACTGTTACAAAAGAGCCTCATGCTGCTGCTCAGACCAGCTTCAGGCCAGACCTGACCTGTTACACACACCAAACGTCACCACCATCCAACTAAATCCTGAACTATAGACTTTAATGCCAGGGGCAGAGTGGAAGAAGAGCTGTAAATGTGATATTCAGAGACAGAAACGCACAAGATAAACCACACAGATAAACCACATACACAAACACACTGTCGCAGGTTATTTGTACCTTTATTGTGGCAATAAGGAAGATGTGCACTACTATGGCAGCTGCACAAAAATAAAAATGAGGCAGTAAATATGTGTTGACCTACCAGCCATTGTTTCACCTGTTTCAACTGACAAGTTACATTGGGTTGGAGGTTTTGCTCACACAGGTGCATGCATTTATTTGCATGGCTTAAAAGGAAAATATTTGCTATTCAAATGTTTCTTTGGACTGCATGAAACCTAAAAAATGTGGCACTACTCTCTAGAGCAGTGGCCCCCAAACTACGGCCCACCTCCACATTTGCTCCGGCCCCCTGAACAATACCAGAGACCATTTAGATTTTTTTTTATGTGTGTATTTGTATTTGATAATAAAGTTGGACTTTTGCAATAAAATTTTCCTTAGTTATGAACTATTGTCATAATTAATTTAGCAGAGAGCATGGGGTTGTCTCCAGGATTTGGTTTAGAGTGGCAAGGTGTGGGTTATGGTTCTGATTAAAGAATTCACTGCGGTCTGTAATAATACAGTAACACTCAGTATAACAGTATATACACACAATAATAAATTAACTAAGACCGACTATATGAATCACTCAGATGTATTACATGGGTCATGGAACACACACATCACCTCATGGAAATCACAGATGACAGCTAGCAATGCTAGCTGCTAGCATATTATCGTATTAGCTTCTACAGCACACCGGCGCTAAACAGCATTAGCTTATACAGTACAACATGCTAACATCTACCCGAACTGTACTGTGTTCTTTATCTCACCTTGTGGCATCTACGCTAAGTAATAAACTAGGAATAGATGAATAAAAAAGAGAAAAAGAAGCTGAGATGGCAAACTTGGCAGAGGTACCTACAACACAGCGGTTAATAAAACACGGACTACGTTCATAACCGTCATAATATCAGTGGTGCGTTCAACAGCGTGGGACATTTGAAAACTTACAGAAAAGGAGTTATTCCTGAACAAATATAACCAAACAATCAAATAAACATTTAAACACTGTGGGCTTAATAACAATTAACTATTATTAACTAGTTTAACACAATAGTTTTGACAGACGCTCATATGAGTCATTTAAGTCAGAGATTCTGCTCTGACAACTAAGCTGAACTTGGACCTGTGAAGATGAAGAAGTTTATGTTCTATGGACCTTTTTTCTGTGAAGAACCCACAGAGGGCTATTTATTTCAGAAATAGTGTTATTTTCTGACTTTTGTTCTGTGAAGTATCCAGAAAGAGTTATTTGATTGTGGCTTTCTGGAAAAAAAAAATGTTTTTACATGTAGGCACTCCTGCATTCGTCACACTTTTTCTGTTACAAATTGACCCCAGCCCCTCATCTGAGAAGGGAAAAGTTATGTGGCCCTCACAGGAAATAGTTTGGGGACCCCTGCTCTAGAGGATACAGTATGGAGAAGAATATGACAGATTATATTCCTCCTTTAATGTGTCTATTTAAGCCACAGCACAGTTTTACATCAAACCTGCTTGACTTGGTAGTCTGAGGTAATCTTTACAAACAGCCATGACTGTAACACTAGACGTCTCTCTGGAGAATTCACAGCCAGTCACCAACAACATTTCTTCAGGTGACTCAAACACTCTACTCATTACCAGAGCAGTGGAAATATAATGATGTCAGTTGTTATGCAGTGTGCAGGAACATCAGGCGCCCTCCACCAGGGGCTGCTCACTACAGGAGGTCAGTGCACTAAGCTGCCAATCACTGCTTCACTCATGGATACTAAAGGTGGAAGCAGATGCTACACCTTTGTGAGGCTGACATTGTTTATTTCTCCACACTAATTTACACACTTACTCATTGTTTTCTTCACAATGAAGCCTCAAACCATCATAGATGTAAGAATTATTCAATCATTATTATTGATTTTACCCAACATTGGTTCGGAGAGATTATTGTAATCATGCTATAACTCAATGAATACTCAACATGTCACCATGAAATTACATGGGCATAAATATATAGCTAATATGCATCAGATGCAATGATCCATTTGAGTAAAGGTCAAAGGTCAAGATCATAATTAGAAAAAAGGTCAAAATCATATTATTCTCTCTAATTCAATAATGGGTTGTCAAACAAATTTGAGATTGGCACAAAATAGGGACAAGATTATCTCTGAATACTTGTTTTAGATTGAAACAAGTGGTTTCTGAGACAACAAACCCCACCCCCCTTGCACACATTTTACCTGATTTGCCCTATCTCTTATTATTGCAAAAACACATTTTTGGTGACTGTGACCTTAGACCTACATTCACCAAAATTAGATGGGTTAGATGGGTTATTCAGGACGACATTGGATGTTTCCTGAAAAGTTCATGGAAATCGGTCCAGTAGGTTTTGCGTAAAGCTGCTGACAATCAGACAGACAAACAAACCCACAAACACAATACCCCTCTCCCCTTTGGGGGGGTTGGGGTAACAACTGCCCCAGTGTTCAGGTTGCCATGTTCAGCTCCTGCAGGTTTGTTGGCAGAGCCAAAGAACACACACTCACTACATTTACATTTACATCTAAGTCGAGCTCTTGGCAGTAATCGAGCTAAGGACTTAAAGGGACAGTTCTTTTTTTTTTTTCCCACATGAATTTGTATAGAATCAGTGTCTTTACTCTAGTGCACCCACAGTGACTTACCCACTCGTGTCCTGTGAGCCTAGTTCTGGTCTGGTTTTGGTCAAAGTGAAAGTACTCCCGGCAGGTTTCCTGCTGTCACGAAAGTAAAACGTTTTTATTCTCAAAACAATATGTGTTTGAATGAGTGATTTATTTGCATAATAAAACTGTCACGAAACTCACACTATTTTCTCTCAATAGTGATCAATGCACGTTGTCACTGCTAACACCTTAGCAAACTACTTTCATCAATTGTTTGGCAGTGCTTGTGGCTGCTACATGCAGGTGCACAGCTGTTGGCAGTGACAACACGCATTGATCACTATTGAGAGAAAGTAGCTCCAAGCAATTACGAGGTGAGTTTTTGTTCTGTAACGGTTTTGTTACGCAAATCAATCACTCAAACACACATTGTTTTGAGAAGAAACACGTTTTATTTTGTTAACCCCAGGAAACCTGCCAGAACTACTTTCGCTTTGACCAGAACTGGGCTCAGAGGTCACTGTCGGGGGTAAGTCACTGTAGATGCACCAGAGTAAAGATACTGATTCCATACAGATTAATGTAAAAAAAAAAATTAACTATTCTTTTAACTGCAGTTTCACAGAAGTCCGAGTTTACATGTGCGCAAACATTAGAACCAGAGAATCTAATTATTGCTTCACTCCCAGACACTATGTGGCACAACACACTCTTTTGCATTAGCATTGTTGTGGTTGGCACCACAGAAGAAGAACAATCAATAAACAAAGGCGGCAGATTTGAAGCAGATGTAGTAGAAAGAGGACGACAACACCAAGCAAACATATGGATGACAGTATATTACATATGTACTGTTCACTCTTGATTTATTACACACCACATGCATGTTATCATGCCGTTTCTCTGGTCACTTCCTGAAGGGGGCGTGTCCAGGCCAGTCTTAATCGAGCTAAGGTTAGGTGGTGTTTACATGCAATCACATTATCTGACTTGGTTACTCCGACTTCTAAAACTCCAGATCGAGTCGATTATTGTCCGACTAAGGTGTTTACATAGCTTTTAAAATTACAATTTTGTAAACGTACTGACTGATTTTAACCAACTGCAAAAGGGAAACTGAACTGACTTAGACCTTTTGAACATCAGCTAAACCTTCCATGGTAAGGAAATGAAAGGTTTTACCTCATATAACTTCAAGATATCATCATATTTCTTTTCTTTTTTTCTTTCATGTGACTTCCTGTTGCTCTCTGTACCAGTCTCTATCACCTACTCTACATAGAAAGTGAACTTCTGTCATGTTTATTTGTGGACTGTCACTCTAAAGCAGTGGCTGTGGCTCAGGAGGTAAACAGAATAACTGAAAGGTTGGCAGTATGAATCCTGCTCTGTCCTAGTCATGTGCTATTGCGTCCTTAGGCAAGACACTTTGCCTCCAGTGTCACCCACACTGATGTATGAATGTTCAGTGGTGGTTGAAAGGGCTGTTTGGTGTGGAATGGCAGCCACTCTTCTATCAGCCTGCCACAGGGCAGCTGTGGCTACACTGTAAAAAATAGCTCCAGAAAAAAATAGCAAAAAAGTTGTAAAATTACAACATCGTAAAAATAAGTGAAAATACAATGCAAAGTAATTTATTTGAGAAGGTTTTTGTTAATGGTTAAAGCAAATATAGCTGTAGTTTTTATAGGAAGATTATGTTAACAAACCCACTACTTGTATGTAGAAAGTATGTATTTATATTATTTTGAGAAAATAAAACTACATTGAAAAACATTTTGGTGCAGTTTAAACTATAAGATCACAATGTAAAAATAACAGCTTATTCACTTAAGAAAAATGATTGTTCTGGCAACCACAGATGCCAATTTTTTTTTGTTTTTCCCCACTTGTTTTGTTTCTTTTCATTAAAACAACAGGATTTTTTACAGTGTACAGCTGTACTTTACCACAACCAGAGAGTGAATGGAATATGGATCAATAATATAAAGTGCTTTGGGTAACTTAAAAAGCAATATCGAAATCTAATCCATTATTAATTTTGTCATTGTCATCTTATGTTTTTGGAAAATCAAGTGCCCATATTTAATCAGGTTTCTGAAGCTGGAGGAGAGTGAAGAGCTAAAGTCACCAAGCTAATGGTGTGGTTGTTTCAACACCAACCAACCACACACTAATGGCTATGATAAACAAGACAGAGTTTTTGTTTTTTGTCATTCGCTTTATTGTCCCTGAAAGTAAATCCCATGTCTGTGTTCGACCCATACCGTCACATTCAGAGCAGTAGTTTGCAACTGAAAGCACCTGCAGATTAACTCAAGATCTAAACCAGTCCTATGGTCAATGAGAGTTAAATCATTCTCATACAGTCAAAAGCTTTAGAAGGCCTGGGTGTTTCTAGCTGTGAGGTGATAATGCTGACCCCTGAGCCACTGTGAGGAGTTTCATGATAAATATTAACAGATAAAGTTGTGTGTGATAATAATATCGTCATCTTGGCATAATATACAAATTAACACTGGGCTAATTAGCATGCTAGCTGGAGGACCATATAATCCAATAAGAATGAATGCTAATATCAATTATGTTAACAATCCAAGTATTGCAATAAAGTAACATGTATAATGAAGTTGCTGGAATTACTCAGCTGGAAAAAGGGTGACTATTTCAGTTACAAGAAAATGTAATGTAATCAGAATTGTCTTCCTTCCTCTGTCTGAGTATGAAAGAACAAACTTGGAGCTCAAACTATACCTTGGAAATGGCCTGTTTTGACAAAGACACACTTATGTCCATGCATTTTCTTTTGTGCAGATTAAATCACTTGAATACTTTGAGGCGCTTCCTCATGTGTATGTTACATCATAACAATTTGCCACCTAACATAGTTTTGCAAATGCACTGTTACAGGAAGTGACACTCACCCTATTCCAGAAAGATGGTAGAGGGTACCAGACCTATGCACAGCACTGACACACAGCCACAGAAGTGTGGATAAGTGTGGACATTATAGACTAGTCATTAAATAATATTAGGCCATGTCCACATTAAACTGTATCTGCTCCTATCTGATCGTTTTTTGTTGTTGTTTTCAAAATACACACAAAAATAGAGTCCTTTCCAGAAATATCCGTGTCCACAGAAAACCACTGAAAATTAAGTAGCACAAATGCCGGGCCTGTACGTATCCTTGTTATACTCTTGCAAAAAATGGAGAAGTATTTACCTCCTGGTTGCCCCTGTCCTCAGCAGAGCCAACAGCATGCACTTATCTGTTGATCATTGTAATGAAAGAGTAGCTGAAGAGTTTAATTCAATATTTCTAATAAGATCAATAACTGTTGTATTGTAGAATTACACTGGAAAAATGCCCCTCTAAAAAGAAGCAAAACAAACAAAAATACATGATTTTTATTTTTGCTTGAACTAAGCAAAATAATACTTAAAAAATATGTGCCAATGGCACAAATGAAAATGATCTTCGTCAGATTTCTTGAATTCAGATTTTCCAGATTGTCTAAAAATTATTATTATAAGTGTGATGAGATATTTTTTTTTACTAGATTTTTACTAGACTTTTTCCAGTGTACTCTATAGTGCATCATTGTTGTTGTGAAGTGGTATCTTGCTTCTAGGGTGACAGGTTAGTGGGCTGGGGCTATGACATCATCATTTTTGAATAATCACAATTGGTCGTACAGACAAAACTGGCATCTTCAAATGTATCCACTTCAGGACCCAGTTCCAGTGACTGAAAATTCAGTTTTTTTGTGGATGAAAGGCCTATCTGATACAAAACTATTACAGATATAACCTAAACTGTCTTCATATGGATGGAGCCTTAAACGTCAAGTTAAAGTAATCTGAAAATCATCATAGTGTAACTTTTCAGCGGTTGTTGAGCACCCTGCCAAAAAAATATTTATTCAATAAAAACCAGCCAATTTAGCAACAATGCTAGCATTGCATAACTAAGTCTTTGTATTTTAAAATAACTGAAAAGGCTGAGTTGTATGGAAACATTTCTATTACTAAATTGGGCATTTTTATTTTTACAAAGGTTTAAACACTTTCTTACTGGCTTCACTTTTCAACCCAGGATGTTGCCAATTCACTTCCACATAAAAATCAATGCACACAATATCTGTGACGGTGAAGAACTTTTTGTTTTAAATACTGCTGAGCGCTGCTGCTTGTCAAGTGCTGTGAATGTGATACCTCCCTGACCAGCAGTTATTTCCTCATTGAAGCTGTCTTTGAGGTTCTACTAGTGTCCCTGCTTTGGCCGGTGCTCTATTTATACACTCAGCTAAATTGCAGTGATTAATGCAGCTGCATACACTGCTGGACAGTGCAATGCAACCATACAACAGTCACTGATGTAACCTAACTGAAAGACTGGTGAAAGCTATGAGTTTTGACCACAGCTGTTTATCAACGTCCTGACCTCAAACATATAGTATTACATAAAGATGTCTGCATTGCACAGATGGATTACAAAATAAATACTCAATCTTTTCCAAAGTGACTTTCAACATATAAATCAACTGTGCTTGAAAATATAAAGTGTTTCGTCCACTCCTGTGCTGTGTGCTGATCTGCCAACATTAAACTAGGATGCAAAATAGACATAACAATTAGGGCTGTGTGATATTAGAAAAAAACTAACATTGGGATTTTTTTAAGCCTGCAATATAAATTGCAAAATGAAATAACAGCTGTGTGGCGCCGACACAAACGATCAAACAGATTAGTGGTCAAAACAGAACATACATTACAGTATCATCCTTCTTGTAGCTGAAATAATGAAATAAAATTAATAATATATATTTTTTAAATAAATAAAATAATTAAAAAGGAAAAAAATTAAATACAACAAAAATTTTTAAATACAAATAAATATAAAATTAAAATTAATACAATTATTTAATTAATTGGTAAATGGTCTGCACTATATAGTTCTTTTCTACCTTCATGTTACTCAAAGCGCTTTATATTAGCCTCACATTCACCCATTCACACACACTCATACACCAGTAGGTTTCTAAGGTTCTGTCAGTCCTACTGGGACACTATGTGAGGGTTCATGGTCTTTGCACAAGGACACTTTGACATGTGGACAGCCAGAGCCAGGATGCGAACCACCAACCCTTGAGTCACTGGACGACCTGTTCTACCAACTGAGCCACAGCCACACATTTAGAATACATTTTAAAAAATACAAATAAATTAAAAAAAAGGCTATATATAAATATAACAAAAAAATAAATAAAGAAATAAAAATTAAGAAATAATTGCTCATAAGTGACGTTGCTTTTCTTTCTGGCCCCAAGCCTTAGTTTTGGGTGATTTTCTCTTGTTGGTTTGGATTACTTTCTCTTGTTGGTCACTCATTTTTCAGTCTTGTTACCAGTGACTCACTCCAAACTGGTTCAGAATGATTGTGATGTGCTCAGTGTGTGTAAGGTTCTATTGAAATTACATGAGAAAATATTGAGCTCATTTGTCTCTAACATTGCTGTGTGACTACTGCGCACATGTACATTGCAATGTCAATGCTAAAAAAATATACTGTGCAGCTCTAATAGCAATGTGAGAATAAACCATCACACAGTATAAGTGAGTGTAGGCCTGTTCAGGAAGTATGTGTTGATATCACAAACACACCCACTCGCTGTCTCCTGAAGACAAATCAATGAGTGATAATACCCAGACAGGCTCCAGTGTGGCCATGGCATCGTTTGACTCTAAACTCTTCACAACTCTGACGTGAAAAGATGATTCCCTTTGTGTGATTGGCCTCCATGAGTACTATAATCTACAGTATGGTAACAGTCTGCTCTGTCACACTACAAAGAACTGCTTTACTTGAGTGTTTCCTTTTAAAATGTGAGGAAATGCTGACACAAGTGACGACAGCACCAACACTGCTTTTCTATCCCTTTTTCACGACCACACTTTGACATTTTACTATGATCCATTCCAATACTACAGACATTTTATTGGGTACTACTACATGCAAAATTCTACTATTTCAAATTCTGTGCTGTTCTATAAGTGATGGTCCACACTGACTGATCTAAACCTCCAGCAAGTTTTTTTTTTTTTTTTAACAGAGCCCATGTGTTCCAAGGCTGCAGCTGCATTTCTAAAAAGGGGCCCTTGAGAATATTGCATCACCTTCATTCCTTTACTCTAGAAGAAACTGGCAGAGGACTTCATGGAAGCATAAGCAACAGTCAAGACTGAACTTTCCATCCCGGATCATTTTCATCCTTTTCTATTAAACTATAAGACAAACTGTGAGTGAAATAGTCTGTCCTAATGTCAGGTGAAGCAGCAGAGAGAACTGTAAGTTCATGTACTGATCTAAACAGCTCAGTGTTGTTCCTGTTCTTCAGTCTGGTGTCGGTTGCATAAAACTGTCACCCCAGGAAACTGTGACAAACCGCAGCTGACACACAAGTTCCACACTTCCTACATAAAAAAGTTTTGTATTTTACAAAAAAAACATCATTATATCTGTATCCAAAGCCTAGAGGAGGATAGAGCTACACACTTAGTGATGAGTCAGAGCACTTTGTACTGTAAAGATGACAATGATGACAACCATGACCATCACTTAGTGAGTTCAGTAAAAGTTCAGATTCTCTTGAAACTGCAAACACACACACACACACACACACACACACACACACACACACACACACACACACACACACACACACACACACACAATATGAACCCCATGCATACATCAGCCTACCACCTAACACTTGCAGAGTGAATAAGCAGTATTACTCCTGCAGCCCTTACCGAAGTGGATCCGGAGGAGGTTGCTATGTACACTTTGATCACCATGTTAAATCCCTGATGCCTGATGCTGGGTCTCGGTGGTCGCCCTTGTTCCTTTGCAGACACTTTGCAGACGCACTGAATGGGCGGCGAGACGTGGAAGAACAACCAACAAACTTCTCCGGCGTGGAATGCTGTCCGTGGTGGGCAGCGCAGGCTTTCTGCGCAAATGCTCCTGTTCTCAGCCTTGGATGGAGTTTTGCATTCCTCCTCCGCCTCTAAACCTCCTCCCCGCCCCTTCTAGTCCTCTCTCCCTCGTGCCGAGCACACACTCCGAGACACGTACACGCACGCACTGAAAGGCGGTAGATCCACAGTGATGGCAGCACAGCGGGTTTATATTGTGTGAATATTCCACCACTGAGCCTTTTGTCTGCTTCCATACACTGTTGTTGTTCCCTCGCGTGGGTATATATGTTGTATTGTGTGTGTGTTTTTTTTCTCACGGTGGTATCTATAATACTACTACTACTAATAATAATAATAATAAAAAGCCTTCAGTCTGCTGTGATTTTCAACAGTTCTGTGCGCTTTTGTGTAACAGCACAGCCAGTGGAAGCACCGGCTGGAGCAGCTTCATTCATTCCACAGGCTTCGTGGGCCCCCTGCAGGCGTCTGGGGCAGGCGACGCTAAGGCTTTTCCCTGAAACGAATTTAGGAAAGCCGACTGACAAACAAAAAAAATGTGTCGGAGGGGAGTGGGCGCCATATTGGACTCCAACATGATGTGAATTTGTGGTGAATTCCCCCCTTGTGGGTCGCTGCAGATGTGATCCCTTGTCTTTACTCGAGCCAGGGGAGATGCAATGGCTCCTCACAGGCTCGTGTAGCCTGACAACAGGGCCTTAAAATGGTGCATTCAGGTGAGCCCCGCACCGGGACCGAGCACACTTGGCATATGGGCAACATGTCCTCGAATGCAATCCTTTAATTGTTGCAGGCTTCCTCCCATCTCGCTCTGCAAGAAGCCATTCGCACAGACCCCAGAACATCACCGGCTCCAAAATTCCAAGTGTTCTGCAGCTCCGAATGGCGTCACCTGATTGGCTGAGGGCCTATCAATCATGCCTTTAGCCGCACCCCTCCCCCCATTCAACCACTCTCCTCTCTGTTCCAGTGTGTTTACTACACTGCCGAGCATAAGGGAGACACTCGTCTTCACATGCACTGAACCCACTAAGAAAAACAGTTTTTAGTTGTATTTGTAAGAAAACCTCCAAGAGATCAACATGCCCAAGAGAAAGGTACGTATTCTCAAAATAATAAAAATTATTTGAGGGGGATATCAGCCATTAATGCAGTGCAAACGATTATGAAGACATCCCTCTGAGACATTACTTAATTATAACGCAACGAAGGTTTGTTATTTCTCGCTGGTAATTTTTGCCTATTTTCTAGATATAATGTACATTTTTTGTGTGTTAGAATGAATATTTTCCTGCTCGTACATGGCCTTTAAAAGCCGTTAGAGTGTAGGAGCCGCTGTCCTTTGGGGAGTCAGAAGTCTCTTTCGGTCTCCATGCAGTTAAAGCACAAGCAGCAGCCATGCTTTGCAGCTCTTGTCCACCTTCGTCGCCGACCTACCGAGAACAAACGCTTCACTTATCGCCATTTCGCCTCCAAACCGGCCGAAAGTGGCACCAGAAAATGCTTTAGTGCTTCTACTTTGTATTTTGACCGCGAAAACAAACATTGGCCGTCACGTTTTGATAAAATTATATATTTTCTCTCTTTGTTCATAGTCCCAAATGGCTGCGATGACGTGGCTCCGCCGCTTGGTGGAGCCCGTGAGTCCTCTCAGGTCCTCCCCCCCCTTCTCACAGACTCCCGCGCCAGCTTTCAAATCTGAGCCTCATGCATTGAATGAGAGAAAGACATGGGGGAGTGAAAGGGAACAGCAGGGCCCGGACCCCTAAAATATGGTTCCAGAGGCCCACATGGCTCAGCCCTCATAGCCTCAGCATCCAGTCTGCACATCACCCTGCATTTGTAGGCTGTAACCCCCTAAAACCACATATATGACAAATAAAAAATTATTTTTGCACAAAACTAAAAAGTGTTCTCAGCATCTCTGTAATAGTTCTCTATGTGCAATAGAAGCATTTCACATCTGCTTCTTATTAATATAAACACCTGGTGAAGTGTTAAACAGATTTTTAGTGTTTTCTTGGTCTCACTCTGCTTTTTTTGTGTTTTGCAGCAACATGGAGGTGAAGGAGGAGAAAAGGAGGAGGTAAGAAGAGGCGCACCACTGAACACCTCTCACATACTATCAAAATTCACTTTTAAGTGATTATTTAGGCCACGAGACAGTGTCGTCAGTGTTTTTATATTGTTTTCAAATGTGTTTGTCTATTATCAAAATTAAAAGCCGACTGTTAATTCTGTTGTTGTTTTTTTGTGTGCGTTTCAGCCCCAGAGGAGATCAGCTCGGTTATCAGCGGTAAGAAACAGGGTGCACATGTCTGTTTAGATTAAAAGATGAAGTTAATAGACACAGACAAATGCTTTAAACCAGTCCCACTCAGACAATTTGTTAAAAAAAAAGTAGCGTGTGACTTTAAGAGACACAAAATCAAGAATAAAATAAAGTTTTTCTACTTCAAAATGTCTACATTAGATTTTTAATGATGTAAAATGCAAAATGGGTCATTTCTACCATTTTATATCAATAATTAGATATGAAAATTATTATAATGCTTTGTGTTTTATTAAAAACAACACAAACTAGATCTAAAGACTTATTGTATAGTTATAACTTAGTTTAGAGATGTATGTGAAGCAAATATTAACCAAATATGTATCAGTGGTTTAAAACAGGCTCTCAGTATCATCAACTTAGCATTTTAGAAGTTGTATATTTTTTTTAATGTAAATTCTTCTCATCCTTTTATAAACACATTGTAGGAATATGTCCTCTAGTGATGTTAGAATTACAAGAAAGGCTGTAAATCTGTGCCTAAATTCGTGTTGTGTTTAAGTGTCCCTGTTTCTTAATCCGTTCCCATCTCTGTTCACAGAAACCGGCCCCACCCAAGCCGGAGCCAAAGGTCAAGAAGGCAGCAAAGGTAAGAGCTGCGCTTCTGAACAGCAACACATAAAGGTTTGTGTTTTCTCTATTTTGTCTGATAGTAGCACATCCTGTCTGTGTTACAGAAAGAGAAGGCTGTGAATGATAAGAAGGAGGACAAGAAGACCAAGAAGGCAAAGGAGAATGCTGAGGCAGAGGCCAACGAGGAGAACCACTCTGAGAACGGAGAGGCCAAGACCAACGAGGTGAGTGGGAGGAAGTCTGCAGCTGCCACAGAAGCGGGCGAACACGAAAAAAAAGTCGCCGTTTGTGACGTTTTTCCATCTGCTTTTGCACCCACAGGTGGAGGCAGCTCCAGAGGAGGCCAAGGAGGAGGCCAAGTCCGAGTAGCACCACTGCCCAAGCTTTCTCCTCCTCTACAGTCCCTCCCCCCCTTCAAATCCCCCAGCCAGCCAGCCAGCCCCCCAAGTCTCTCACATGGTTTCCCTCCAAGGCGTATTGTTAACAGAGGAATATTTTTATCAATGATTTTATAAGTATCCGTACAGATTTTTAGCACAAAAAGCAAAGCTGATTATGGAGCGCCTTGCAGATTTGCAGTGGTCATATCAAGTGTCTGCAAGCAAGATGAAAACACTAAAATCTTTTTTAAATGGCATTTCATGATCGTTGAAGGCTTGTTTGGTGTAGAAAGTGCGTCCCTGCCGGATTGGCTATGTTGTGAGTTGTGTATTCCTGTGTTTTTCTCCCCTCCCCTTCCCCTGATCTAACCCTCCCCTTCATCCTACACAGATTTAGACCCTCCTCCCCCCCTACAGTTCAGCCTTTATCCATGTTTTATTAACGGTTCAGCCATGTTAATGTGGGTGATTTCTTCTTTTAGACTCTAAATGTGCAGTGAGTTCCCTTTGCTTCTGTCATTTTATTTTTTTTTTTCATTGAAATTGTGTTTAAAAAAAATTTAAAAAGCGTGTTGAAGCGTGTTGTCCATAAGAAAGAGGAAGATGAACATGTGAAACATTCCGGGAACAGCGATGCCTCCGACCTGTCTCCTAGACGACCCTGCGTGTACAAAACAGCTCCTATCCATCCACGCTGTCATGTCGGCTTTTCTAAACACTATGGTTTTTTTAAAATGATTGAATTTGGAAACCTCTGACAAATGCAGGTGTCTGGTCCCTCTCTTATGTTCTGAAATTCTCTTAATAAAAAGAAGTCCTGGGAATTTTCCTCGAAACGACGTCTGTTTGTATTTCTTTTGTGACATCAATGTTATTGTTCCTATTAACACCATAACACTTGGCCATCCAAGTAAAAAACAAAAGAAATTAACATCTTTAAGCATGCATAAATTATCCTTATAAATAGTGAATATGCAGCTTTAAATAGCAGTTCTTCCTTGGTCAAAGCATTAACACCTTGTCTTAAAATGAATATTTCGGGCTGCAACGTAGTCGATCAACCTGTCTCATGTAGCGTCTATTATTAATCACATGTAAAAGCCTTTTAGTGTTTATCTGAATAGGGACTTGTAAAATCAAACTCCTGCATTTGGTTGCATTTCTTTTGGCAGATGTAGGGTATAAACAACATTAAAGCACTTTTCTGACCAAATGAAACATACCCATAATAATGTAATCATACAAATCCCAGATGTACTATAGTAATTTATCTCCAGCTTCCTCAAATATGGTTATTCAGTTTATTTCGTTTTGTAGTTATTCAGTATGTAGTTCACCCTAGTGTAGCCATCTAAGGATTTTAAGGCACTGTGATTGACTGCAGATTAGTTTGTGCAGGTCACCCTGGGGTCAGCCACAGCTGGGACACTCTTCTTCTGCTGTTTGTTGATTACAGAACAGTGTGTCACAGGGAGCCTTTGCTGTCGAATTCTTCCTCCTGCAGATTCACCTCTGTTACCAGTCCCTAAAATGAACCTGTGAGCTGAGGCCTTGGTGAAACCTGTGTGTTTGTGCTCTGCTCACATCCCAGGACATGTGTCTGTGGAGGGTCTAGACCCCACTGACAGCACCCACACACTGTTGGTCTTTCCAGCAGATGACCTTGTCTCGCCTTTAGGCTTCTCCTCACACTCACATATAACTTTGCATGAACTCAAGCGTGCTCACCGTGACCCACATTTACTTGAGCCCCTCTCCAGTTTGTAGTTACATGGCACAAAAGGAAGCTCCATATAGAGTTTTACATACAAAGCTGTGAGGCAGGACGCCTGGCAGGATCAGTCATGAGATAATGCATGTATTCTTCTGTCCAAACACTATGAATAGGCTACTTTCTCTGGGTTTTTGTACGTGTGAGTTTTGCCTCCAGCTTGGACTTTATGCATGGTTTATACATTAGTGCGTTCAATTTCAGATTTACAGTAAAGTATCAGTGTCAGTGAGGGACAGTAAAATGTTGTGCAGTCATGTCTGTAGGAAGAGCTTTATGAAAAGGGTTGGATTATCTGCAGCTGCACACATCAGGCCTGTTTTTAACAGACTGCAGCAACTGCGTGCCTTCATTTATCTCTAAATCTCGACATGCCTTTTCCACAGATAATCCAGCTACACTCGATTTGGACTTTTTCCCCCTGCAGCACTTGCAGCCCCTCTGACCTGCATTGTCATGGCCGAGCGGCGGGCTCCATTTTGTCGATATTTTATTGGAAGGCGAGTGTTATGACGTCACACCGCCACTAGATGGCAGCCTTGCCTAATTTTATATTTCAACCCACAGCTCGCGGTGTCTTATCAAGCTTTGATTAAGCTTGCATTTTTATTTCCTGATATATTAAAAGTGTCATTGGTGTTTTCTCATTTAGAGTGTGTTAGTACATAACAGGAGACAGATCATAAATGTCAGGATGAAACATGACTTCAAAGGCTGTGGTCTAAAAAGCAGATCCCTGCAGGCTTTGACAAAATCTCCCATTTCCTCTTTTATTCACATATCCATTGATCCCCTCCTCGTACTTTCTATTAATCCGCTGTTTGATGCATTTACTTTCCTATTTAACCTGCATCCAACCAGATGGTCCAATTAAAAGCTAAATACTTGGCTCAGGGTGTGAAGGGTACAGTGATAGTGTGATGGATATGAAAGCAAGTGCATTATTGATTAGACTGGAAAGTTTGTGATCTCAGTATAGGTGGTCTCCCAGCCCCCCCTTCCCTCATCCCCTGTTCTTGTGATATTCCTCCTCAGTCCCTACACCTTCATTGATCTGTCCTGTCTCCTGTGATCAGCCCTCTGACTCCTTAATGGCTTTGATAGTGAGCTACACACACACACACACACACACACACACACACACACACACACACAGCCTTCTCCTAAGGCGCTCTGACATCAAACAGTTAATTACTGTGGATATTATTGTATCTTCCTTTGCACTGCCTCTGCCTGAACCCAATGTTTGTCTGCCTGCTTAGAACTGTCTGTCTGACCATCTGCCAGTCTGCCTGCTCGTCTGCTGCTGCTCATCATCTTCTTTTTCATCGTCTAGTCTGAGTAATCACAGGGGAGTTGTGGCTCAGCCTTGCCCCCCCATGTACTCTCATTCTGTCCTCTTTAACTCTCTGATACGTCGACTAAAATAACATTATTTCTTTCTCTTTTTGAAACATGTGCATATCCTATTCTATCATCCCACGCGTTTCCAGTCCCTGTCTCCTCCCCGCTCTCAACCATTCATATCTTCTGTCCACACAGTTCTGGTCAAGGTCCTGCATGCAGGAAGGAGTGTGTGTTTGTGTCAGTGTGTGTAGTACAAATAGAGAGAGTGGGGGAGGGAGGGATATTCTCTGCGTAATGGATAAGGATGACCTTTTCTGAGGAAGTGATTTAAATGATGTCCTTTTGTCACCAGGGATACCAGTGTGTGAATGTGCATGAGCATTTGTTGTGGATCAAACATTAGACCTTTGCACATGCTTACACACATACACACACAAATACAAACTGCTATCAGTTACACATTCACATGTTGTTTGTTAAAAAAAAAAAGAAAAGGAAAAGAAAAGAAGAAGAAAGAAAGAAAGTCTCAGATAGACCTTAGTGATGCTTGAAACAAACAGATGTTTAGACGCAAGGTTCTCTGAAAAACTACTCCAAGAGGATGTTACTGTCTGGCTGTCTTAAACTGTTTGTGTTCCACCGTTTTGTTTATCTGTGAGGCTGGATGCACTTTATGGGGGTGGGATGTTAGAGCAAGTGAATGGCAAGACTGAGGGAGGCTGTGGAGAAGGAGGAGAAGAAGGAGGAGAAGAAGGAGGAGAAGAAGGAGGAGAAGAAGGAGAAGGAGGAGGAGAAGAAGGAGGAGGAGAAGAAGGAGGAGGAGAAGAAGAAGGAGGAGAAGAAGGAGGAGAAGAAGAAGGAGGAGAAGAAGAAGGAGGAGAAGAAGGAGGAGAAGAAGAAGGAGGAGAAGAAGGAGGAGAAGAAGAAGGAGGAGAAGAAGAAGGAGGAGAAGAAGGAGAAGAAGGAGGAGAAGAAGGAGGAGAAGAAGGAGGAGAAGGAGGAGGAGAAGAAGAAGGAGGAGAAGAAGGAGAAGGAGGAGGAGAAGAAGAAGGAGGAGGAGAAGAAAGAGAAGAAGGAGGAGGAAGAGGAGAAGAAGAAAGAGAAGAAGAAGGAAGAGGAGGAGGAGGAGAAGAAGCAGAAGAAAGAGAAGAAGAACGAGGAAGAGGAGGAGAAGAAGAACGAGAAGAAGAGAGAAGGGAGTCACGAAGCAAAAGAGGGGAGGAAGTGTGCAGGGTGAAGAGCTGGATGCAGATGGGGAGCTATTCTCTCCACACATGCAGACAAGATGGAAATGAGTGGGCGTCTGTGACGTCAATCAGTGTACACACACACACACACACACACACACACACACCCCTCCTCTTCCAGTCCCATGCTAATACATGCTTCACTGCAAACAGTAGCAGTGCTATGGATCACAGTCATAAACATCAGGACACACTCCACACACACACACATACACACACACAAACATGAGCATTCGTACATGCAGGGTTTATGATGATGTCAGTATTACTTAAACCTATATCCAGTCATAATTTGAAACTGTTATTAAAATGAGTAAGTTTATTTATAAAACTATAGTATTGTTTATTCCACTCTGTGAACTGTAGCACTTTGTGAGGAAGGACTCTCAAGAACATCTTTATTTTACACAAGTAGAAAAAGAATCTTGTCTGGCATGTTTTTGACTAGAAATATGATTTGGTTTTAAGGAACTTTATCTGATATTCTAACATTCAGTTTACAATGTACAACACACACAAAAGTTCCTTAAAACATAATACAACACAGTGACCACTATTGTTTTAAAGTTTGAATTGTCACCTAATTATTTAAAGTTAGTAAAAGTTACTTTCAGAACTAAAAGTCCACTGCGAAAACATCCCTACTAAGAAGAATCCAGATATCCTTAAATATATTAAATGTCTTTTATTAAACATTTTCTGTCCCTAAAAGTCCTGTGTCCATCATAGTGGACCTGGAAAAACACCATCATTTAAAACAATCAGGCTTATTATAAAAAAAAAAACCAAGAACATCATCATTTAAGAAATACAATATTCCCAAGCTTCGGAGTAAGCAAGATATTCATTACAACCTCATTCCTTTAGTGATATATTACTGGTTACATCTTTGTTGGCATTGGCTACAAAATATTCTGAAGAATAACTTAAAGTGACTTCACTGTTCTGGTGAAAAATGTGGTTGACAACATTTCTTTGACTTTTAGAAAGACAAATTCTGAGAAACAGGGCTTTTTGCTTATTTCCAAATAAAATTTTTAGCACTGAACTATGAGAACATGAACTACTATTTAACTGTAAGTATCTATCACAGCCACAGATGAGTCATGTTTGAGGCAGAATCACTGGTAAACTTGTCTACCAGTCTGCAGCTGCGTGCACAGCTCATTCACTCTACTGGAAATGTGCCTTTGTGTCCGCCTGATTGATCACTTATTATATAAGCACTTTGTCACATGGATAACATTATGAGCTCATTATGTTGCTTTTAGTTGGATTAATTTACTCTTAAGGTCTTGGTGACCCACAGATGAATTCATGAATAAATCAGACTCTTGAGATGAGCAGGTGGATGTGCAGTAAATATAACCCTGTCTTTGTTTACTACATCAATATAGACTTCAAGAGATGGTGTTATATTATAATCTGAAAATATAACAGATGGTTCAAGTTGGAAGCAGTGGAGCAAAGTGACATGATCGACAGGTTTGATTCCTCATGGTTTTCTGATTCAGTCTCCGTATGTATGACATGTAGGTATTTGGCAGGTTCGCCTTTAAGAAATCATTCATCCATGTCACAGAGTCGTGACGACACAGACTTCTATCTAGAGAAATGAAAAACTATTTTTAAAGCACCCCTCGCTGCCTACCCAATTTTGCTTTTAAGGATGAATTAGCACATAGAGTGCATCAGTTTCAATGTGGGGGTGGTGTGTGCTTCTGATGAGGGGGAATTGGAGGTGTGTGTCTGTAACTGAAGATGCGGCACCCACTTGTCTTGCCAATTGCTCTATTTCTTTGAGTAAAATGGTTTTCTTGGCTGTTTTTCATGAAAGCTTTTTTATCTGCTTATACCCTCAGCTGGCACAGGACTGAGTCATAGCTGTCAGGGAAGCAGGTGGGTGGGAGGCACACCAGTGGGTTGTGTGTGTGTGTGTGTGTGTGTGTGTGTGGGGAGGGGGGGTAGTGAGAAGAAAGGTATAGCAGACGTAGGAGGTTCAGTTTAAAGGGAGCCATGGGGAGATTATTGTGAATGAAAAAAAGAATTATGAATGAGTACTATGCATCCATTTTAGTCACAGAACATTCAAGCATGGAAAGTTAGAACACTCTCTCCACACACACACACACACACACACACACACACACACACACACACGCATACACACACACGCATACACACACACACTTAAAAAATGCATAAATATAAAAATAAAAATAAGAAGAAGAAAATTTGAAGAAAATTAACAAATAAAAGTAATAAAATAAAATACAAGATAAAAATGAAAATAAAAAATAAAATAAAATAACTTTATAAAGTAAATACATTTCTTCAAAACCTTAAAAAAATACGTGTACGGACATCATTTGCATAAACTTGTATTTTCCTAGTGGGGACCTACATTTATATTTAACCCTCGTGGGGACCTGAATTTTGGTCCCCATGGTGTCAGAAGTCCCCATGGCGTGATAAGGGTAAACAGATCAATATAGGAATTGTATGTGTACTTTTAGGAATACAAGCGTGCGTGCACACACACACACACACACACACACAGACACACACACACAAACTGGTGTCCATTTCTCATGAGGACCAGGTTTGTAATGATCGCTTATAGGTAAAATAACCATTGGGTAGTGAGCATAACACATCTTTCAATAAATAAAATGTTGAAATGTTGAAAAATAATAAAATACATAATAAATACATAATTTGCTCAAAATACATTAAAAATAATTGAATACCATACCATTTAATACCATAATGTTTTAAAACCAACTTTTTGGTGAAACAGTGACCAGTGTTTTGCCTCCATCTACTTGTGTCATTATTATGAAGTGGACCATGAAGGGATGTGTTCTAATTTTAATGATTTAGGTATGGTTTTACAACTGACTTTTATTGTGTTTTGTCTATATTTTTAATGTAGATATATAGCTGTAATTTCTATTTTGTGTAACTTTGGCTGCTGTTGCTGCTGTTGCTGCTGTTGCTGCTTGAACAAGACATTATTTTTAGCCTCAAAGATGTTTTTCCCTGGTTAAATAAAGGTTAAAACTAGTATTGAAGAGTTCACATTTGCCTACTGCGATTAAATCAAGATTTTTTCCCCCAAACCTTTTCAATATTTTAACCATTCCAATTATACTATTAATTTCCTTTATCACCACTGTCCAGTAGGGTACAATCTTAGCACAGCTCCAAAAAACTGTGAAAATACCCGACATTCACAAAGTCACATTTCCTCCAGCAATATGCCCTGCTCAGATTCTCACTCTGTTTGCTTTTGACAAGAGGTGATTTCCCATAAAAATTCCCTCCACTAACCTGAAGAAGAAGTAATCATTGCAGCTTTACATACATGTGTATACTATAGATACTGTTTATTAAAGACCCAAACATCCTCAGTGTTGAACAAAAGCATCTAGGGGTTTTTAAAATGTAGGATACCCCCCCCCCCCATCTTTATCTTAATTTAAAGAAAAAGTATTATTTCTTAAAGGATTCATTTCATTGTTATATCGCTGTGTTCTCCATTGTTATTGAAGGCATTGTGTGTTGGTTCTATTTTTAAAAAAAAAACAAAAAAACATCTGGATTGCTCTGTTTCAAGCTGTTTTTGGACGGTAGAAACCAGACCAGAGTTTACCAGTCGACCATCAGAGTTTACTTGTACTTCCTCATACATGTTCATGACGTGTGATGAGGCGTCTCTGATTGGCTCAGAATGGGTGAAGGAACACTCCCCCCTCCCCTCTCGCTCTGTGTGTGTGTTTACCATCGCTCCATCATACAGCTAGGTTTCGTGCCGTCGCATGTTTTGAAAATGTGCAGAGAAAAAAAAACAAGGCTTTATTTCCACAGAGAGCACATGAACCAGTTTGATCCGCCATTTTTTTCGAGTTTGTGCACCAGCTACTGTGGCACTGTCTTCTCTTGTAGATGCTAATGCTAATGCTAATGCTACTTTAGATTTAGATTTAACCCCATGTGGGTGACGCCAATGTCCTCGTAATGTGTAGTGGACAGACTTTTTCTGAGTGTCTCGTTGCTCTGTTGTTTTCTATGAACGGTAAATCCAGCCAGTGGAGGGGACACACCACGCAGCAGGTGTTGGTAACTCGTGGAAAAGTGGTTTTCAGCGGAATGACACCTTTAACATTTTCTCTCGTTTTCACTTCAGGTGTGATTTTGCCCCTCACATGTACTGTCATTAGCAGCGACTGTCCACCTGTCGAAGTGTCCATGGGCAAGACACTGAACCTTAAATTGCTTTAGGTAGGTCTGGTAGCATCTTGCATGGGGAATGGTTGAATGTGAGGTATTTTGGGTGTATAAAATGTGTTGTATAATTTCAGTCCATGTACGATTTAAAACCTGTGGAGTTGGATCAGTGAGAGTGAATGGACACACTGGGTTTATGTTCAGTCAATAAAAGATTTTTTTTTTAATAATAACCTTTGAATTTACTCTGAGCTTTTATGAACATTTAAATGATCAGTCATGTAAACATAGGAAAATACACCATTTCCATTGGAAGTCAATGGAAAAAGTGCAAACTTCAAAGGATAATAATCGATTAAATGGTGATAAATCAGATAGGAAAAGGTTTTATATATATATATATATATATATATATATATATATATATATATATATATATAAAAGAAAAAAATCATTTGGGAACTATGACAAAGTCACACTGATTTCTTATGGCTTAAATAAATAATTTCAGTTCTCTATTTATCACCACTAAAACCAAATAGAACATTACATTTAAACAGATACATTTTGAACTAAATAACTTTTTCTCATGGGTTTGTGGTATGGATCAGCTATAAATAACAGTATTATGGTTGTACTACAGTGACGTTAGCTAGACATAAACACACCCACAAACAATCACGTCATTATATGCACACAAACTCATGACCATCACATATGTAATTACTGTATTAGCCATTATATGAAACAGAAATAGATCCACAACCCATTCCGGTCCGTGACCTTATAACTGGGAAGGGCAGCATTAGATGTTTGTGAACCTTTCAGATGTGCCTAAATGATTACACAATTGCACAAAAACATGTCAAATGTATCTGTTGGAGAGACACAATGAGAGAAAAGACACCAGTGGGTGATGTTCTCTTTTGCTCTCAGTCAGTTTGAAAATGTTTATTGAAGGTGGACCAGTGGGCAGGCCATTAGGAAAATTGATGTGCATGCAGCTGTGTGTGTGTGTGTGTATGTGTGCATATATGTGTGTGCTCGCGTACATATGTGTGTGTGTGTGTGTGTGTGTGTGTGTGTGTGTGTGTGTGTGTGTGTGTGTGTTCATGCTCAGGCTCTGACATCACTGCTGCCGTCACTGCAGCCACCTCACAGTGACTCCCTTGTGACTGAAGGCCTGACAACCTCCCACGCTCTCTCTCCCCATCAACTCCCCTGGTCCTGCTCCTCACGCCTCAATTTATCTATAACCCTCTCCCCCCACCTCGCTCTGTCTGTCCATCCGTCCAATCCGTCTGTCTGCGCTCTGCTTTTCCTTTACCTCTCAACTCTTATTTTCTCTTGTGTCAGTCTCCAACCGCTATCGTTTGTGTTTCATCCTTTTTTTTCTCCTTCCCTCTTTTTCACTTGTTTTTCATCTCTCTCCCCCTCATTTGGTGTGTGTGGGTCTTCCTTGTCTTCCGTCATGCTCTCTGCACCCACTGTGCTGCCTGTCTCTTGTCTCTATGGAAACCCTGAGTGGACAAGAGTGGCTCAGAGGTCTGCGAGACACTGATACAGACCCCATTAGATCACAAGCTCTCTTTCTCTACCTGAAAACCCCATGTGCGCACACAGCCAAAAGCCTATAGTGTGCAAATAGACAGTATGACCGTGCCAATACCTGCCATCACACATAAAAACCCCCCGTGGGATAGAAACACCCCTTTCCTCTTGTGTGTCCATGACCTAATCAGTGGTGTGAAGCTGGAGGAAATGATGGAGGCAGGGAGAGAAAAAGGAGGAAAGCCAATTGTTTCATTATACAGTAGCTCTCTCAATTAATAAGTGGAGAGTGTGGAACCACCTGATGCTGCCTCTGCGCACACACACACACACACACACACACACACACACATGTACATACACATATATATCTGTGTATACTCTCCCTTTTCAAGCTCACACCTCAAGAATCATATTCATCTCACATTTGCACATTGTTGAGCCTGCTGTGTTGCGTAGACTGTGCGTCATTCGCGTCCAAACACATCTGAAGGACAGGTGATTTGTGATAAGAGGCCTCACACAGACTGGATTTCTCTCCTGGGCTCCGTCGTGATTTGACAGTCATGCTTAAGTGAATCATCGCAGGGGAAGCATGTATGTGCTGCGTGCCTAACATCTCATTTCTTTTCTTTTTCTGGGGGGTGGTAAAGGTAGAAGAGGCTAAAATGTATGAAAATAAGTGAAAGGAAGAGGTGAAAATGTAATTCTTTCTCACACTCACATCAAGGTGAAAGATGTTGTAATAGTATTGAATTTATCACATGGTTGGTTCGTTGAGTTTCCCTTTTATTTTATCAAAATGTACATGAATAAAATACAACAAAGGACTACATTAAAGAAGACATCAAAACAAGCAGCAATAACAGGGGTCAACAACTGAACACATACCCAACCCAGCTCCCACTACCACCCCGTTAACACCCCCCCAGTGCAGTGAGATAAAGACATGCCAATCATGTCTCACATTTAGGCACTTGATTTCCCTACCGAACCATCTTTGGTCATAAGTTGCTGTTGCACGGCTTTAGATTGATCAGGTTTGAGGTGGATTTTTGGGATTGTGTGTCATGCTGTTACTGTGAATTAGAGGATGCCAAGAAGAGTTTATTAAATGTAAACCATTTGGTGCTCGACAGTTCACATCTGCCACGTTTCGAGATGATCCAAAGATGGTTATAACCTGACCACCTCCAATGAGTAAACTTCAGCATGAAATAAATGAGAACACTAGATCATACAGTACTTCACATGATTACAGAGAAGACTCCACAAGGAAACAGAATCAAGCACTACATCTTAACACAAGTTTACCTGAAAACAATGCAGTGTATTTCCACACAATATACTGTAATTGATATGCTGTACAGTCTATTGCAAAGGCATTGTTGTTGGCATTTTACTGTAGGAACAAACCAGTCTGTTTACCACTGAGTATTATCTTGGAAATTCTTGCAAAAATAGATATTTTTTATTAAGTTAAAAGCCTTTGCGTTTCGGGATGTGATAAGCTACTCATGCATTGTTTAACTTTGTGTGTATACAGTGTCCTGTGTGAATGTTTGGCTGTATGTGCATGTATGTGTATTCTGATGCAAGTATACTGTACACACTGGTAGACTAATCCCTTAATTATTATTATTTTCTTTAAAATAGACCCCTTCGGTAAAGAAATAACAAAGATACATTTAAACTGTTTAAGAAGCATAGTAGTCACACAGTATTTGGCAGTGAGAGAACAGTCCTAATTTATCCATGCACAATATCAATCACAGGCAAAGTCCACATTCTGAACAAACCCATTAAGAACAACACAGTAAGAACATGAAAAAGTTTACAAGAATTCAAGGACCTGGAAGTGTTTTTAATGTGTGTGTCTATGTACATACAGAATGTGTGTACGTATGTGTGTGTGTGTGTGTGTGTGTGTGTGTGCGTGTGTGTGTGGGTGTGTGTGTGTGTGTGTGTGTGTGAATGTCAACAGCTCTGTTGGTTTCCCAGGGAGACCAAAGAGCTATGACTCATGCAGTGCATACGGCATTTTCTGGAATTTTTAACAATACCGGAAGAATTATTATTTTCCCACAAAGCCCAGATAATTATATATAATCATATTAGAACCTTACAGAGTTCTCAGTGAGTTTACTGTAAAAACCCTCTCAATCCCGCCCCCATAGGTCTATTATAGACCAAACAGTTTATCCCTGGATTATATTTCTCTTCTCGAGCTCTTACTTCATGGCGAACACCTCCCTTTGCTTGACTGTATTTCTTTTGTATGTGTAATTACATGCCAATCTGAATGTGTGTTAGACCAGTCCAGTCTGTGTGTGCAGGTGTAAAGGGTAAGGTTGGTAAAGGAGTGTTGATCCCCCTTGGGGTATGTAGTAGCTGCAGTAGCTCGGTTCTGTTAGGTAGGGTGCATTGTGTTCAGCAATGTATGGGGCAGGTTGGTAGAAGCAGGTGACATGGTCTGTGTTGGGGATAATGTTCTGCTCTCCTAGAACCTTCAGGGCCAGCACTGTGATCATGTTCAGTGTTTGACGCCTCTCGTGACCCATCAGACACACTGTGCTGTCGTCCACCACACGACGCAGCGTCATCAGGTACTGGTACTTGCTTCTCTCCTCGCCGATAAAGTGGTTCTTCAAGTAGGACAGGATCTTCCTCTGCTGTTCCTGCACATCAGGGAAATCTATGAAAAAACGTGAGCACATGTAGCGCTCCAGTGTTTTTATTTGAGTCTCACTGGCCGGTCGATAGTCCCTGACCAACAGGTTGCTGTATTTCAATAGGCCGCCACCTCGGATTTCCTCAGGATTCCTGGTGGCTATCAGACGGTAACGGAGGTGGTCCATTGCCGCCTCAAAGTCCCCATACATGCTCTCTGCCAGGACCTCAACAGCAGGGACTGAGTCAGATGCTTGAGGAGTGTTGCTCTGTTCAGGCATGTCTGCAGTTATGTTGGGGGTCTCCTTGCTCTCTAGCCCAGAGCTGGATGCCTCATCAGCCTTTAGAGAAGCTGATTCCCCCATGACTCCAGACTGAGAATCAGACAGCACATGTGAGGCTGAGTTCGGAATTGTGATTGGAAAAGAGACAGGCTCAGTAACTTGAGGCAATGATGAGATAAAATCTTGGTCTTTTTTATCCTCCACCTGTAAAAGAGGAACTCCTGGCTGAGGAGAAGACTCTGTAATCTGTTCCTCGCTGTCTGTCTTTAGAATCAAAGACTCCATGTCTGCAGATACCTGAGGTACAAGGTCCTCTGACTCTACTGGTGGAGTGAGACAGAGGAGGGGAGGGCTGAAGCAAGGGGAGGGTGGGCTGAGACAAAGAGGAGGAGGGCTGAGGCTAAGCATGGGAGGCGTGAGGTAAGGAGGTGAACTGAGGCAGGATGAGGTAGGGCTGAAACTCAGAGGTGCGGAGCTGAAGCTGGTTGTGGGGCTGACAGTGCTCAGCATCGAAGATGAGAGGCAGTGAGATGGGGGGGTGAGGCATGGGGGAGGGCTGAGACTGGGGGGTGATGGAGTGAAACAGGGAGGGGAGAAACTGAGTACAGGAGGGGTGAGGCAGGAAACAGGAGGGGTGACACATTGAGAGGAGGGAGGTGAACTGAGTGTGGTCTTCTGAGAGCTGCTGTTTGGCTCATCCATGTCCAACACTGTGGTCTGTACTTTCTGTACTGTACTGTTCTCATCCTCATCTCTCAACTCAACTTCTGAGGTATGTGCAGAATCATGGGTGTGAATGTTGGACCTTTCAAAAACTATTATGTCCACTGAGTCAACAGGTTCTGATTGTTCTGGTGTGGAGACAGTTTCTTTATGGTCGGACTGACTGACTTCATCAAACGCCACATGAGCAGTTGCTGAATCTTCCAAGACCTGAACATCTGTCTCATATGAACCCTCTGCCGCAAAATTAGATGATGACGACGGCTCTGGAGTTGACTCAGATATGGGATCCACATCGCAGCTGGAGATTAAAAGGGTCGAGGTAAGGTCTGAGTTTGAAATTAAGTTGCTGGAAGTGTTGGGATCAAGCTCAGGGTGAGTTTCAGTTGAGACAACGGTAGTTGGGGCCAATAAAGAGTCTGAAGTAGGAGATGAAGCTGTGTTTGTGTGGACACTTGGGTTAAAGGCTATATCAGGTTCAGGTCTTGGGCAAGGAATTGGATCTGAACAGGGAGCAGCAACAGGTTCACTTTCAGAGACTGAACTCGGGGAAGAACTGGCAGTCACTTTCCTACACATCCTCCGTGGGGGTTTAGGAGAGGAGTGTTTGAGCACTACCATATGAGACAGTCTCTCTGAGGCTTTACAAGAGGGTGAAGGGGAGGTTCTTTTGTCCGAAACAAGGCTGGGTGGTGCAGGTAAAACGTCCTGAGTATCTGGAGTGTCTGTGGCGTCAGGTGTGCTCTGTGTTTCATCTCTGTGTAATGTGCTGGGACTCTCCAGTGCTTCCTGTAAACCATCAGGCTGCATGTTCTGTACTTGAAGTGTAAGACATGTGGAGGAGGTGGAGCAGGAACAATCTAAGCTCTGTGTGTCATTTTTATGTTTTGTTTCTGATGTTAAACTGTCTTCTTTCATCTTATTTATGTCTGTGTCATTTTCCTTCTCTGCTTGTAGCTGCTCCCCTGTCTTGGTTTCTATATTTCTTTCATCTGATATCAGTGTGTGTGTGTCTGCCGTTGCATGGTGGGCTGTGTTATTGTCTGCTGCAGACACTTGTGGTATTTTATCTCTCTCACTGCTTTCCATTTCCTCACTGACATACTTTAAGGAGTCTGTTTTCACAGAATGTCCCTTACTGTGTGACTCTTCTGCCAGGTTAATCTTGGTTTTGTTTGAGGTTTCTGGCGGCTCAAACGGCCCCATCTGCTCAGTGAGTTCTTTCTGTTCATTAGGGGGTTTTGAGTGGTTAGTTGGTTCTTTCAGAACACAGAGTTCCTGATTTGACTGTGCTGGTTGCCTACCATCACATGGCCAGGTTTGGAGCGAGTGTTCTGCCATTTTCAGACATTTGGTCTTGTCCAAGAGCTCTGGCTCATGTCTGGATTTGATCTGAGTTGGTGGTTCCACTTCCTCAGAGGTTTGTTTCTTACTAGAAAGTAAGTTTAGAGATTCCTCACCAGACATGTCCATTTCACTTAAGTGTTCTGTAGTTTCTTTCAGCTCTGCAGGTGTTTTCTCATACTGTTTTTCTTCTTGGGAGTTTTTTGTCTGGTCTGAATGTCCAGTTTGTAGTGACAGTTCTGTCTGAGATTCCTTTTCATGCACCTTATCTGTCTGTGCCATTGAGCTGATCTGAACCCCCAGGTCTCTACTGCTGGACTTGTCTGTTTCAGTAGCAGTGGTCTGTTTAAGTAATGAGGCAGGGTGCTTAATCTGATTATCTGCAGAATGGTTCTTCAGATCAACATTGTTATTTTTGTGCTGTGACTCCTGTTGCATGTAGGACTCAAGAAGACGGTCCAGAATAATTTGGAATGAGTCGACACTGAACTCAAACTGCCTCCTAAGCGCACTTACGAATTTGAGTTCCAGGTTTTTCCCACTGTTATTTGACAGTGAGATGAGGCTCCAGCGATCGTGCTCATTGAAGACTTTAACCATCTTTTGGACATAGGCTTCCTTCATCGTGGCGCCGCTGATCCTCTCTCTGTTGACCCCAGCTGGTAGACAGTCCAGCAGGCAGCCCAGTACAGACTCCTTTATCACCTGTGAAGAGAAAATGGTCAACAGTCAGACAGGTGTGACTGATGTCTGCAAATACACAGCTATAGTGATTGTTTTTTTTTTAACATGATATCACAACGCACTTACTTTTCACGGCAGCTAAAACAATAAGCAGGACTATTGATTCAGCTGTTTCACAACATAATTATTGTTAGGATTAGAATGATCCTATTAATAATGGCACAAAAATCAATAGCACTACACTGCAGAGAAAGCATTGATTTGATGCTGTGCTTAAGATAAGACATCTGTGTGAGCAGGTTAAGACAGGGCCTTAACCCAGATGCTTAGGTGTCTTTACATTGAGGTGCTTCCTTTTTTTGTCAAACATCAGAGTAATAGAGTCAGCGTACATTACCTGGAATTCTTCCTGACTGGGTAACTCCACTCCAAAGATGATATCCAGGTCTTTGTAACTCGTTCCGTTGTCTCGCACTAGGACGTGGCTAGCTGTGGAACCGTTCAGACGAACATCTCTTACTGTGATGCCCTGTTTTTGCAGCCGGGCTCTTACAGCGATGATGATGTCTCTAGGTCGCAACTCCAGTGTAGGGAAGTTTCCCCGGCCGTGGATAGGAACCACGTCTGATAGAACTTGATGGAGAACCTCCACCTGTTCAGCATTCAGGCTGTGGAATCGCTGACTGGATTTGGTTTCAGACATTCTCCTGCCCTGAAGGGAAGGAGAACAACAACAGTAAGAGTTTATTAAAAACTCCCCACCATAATGTGCAATGTATTTAACTGTCTGTGTTTGTGTGTTTGTCTCATGCACACACTCAGCGTTCGCTCACACTCATGTGCACACTCCCTGCCAGTCTGCTGTCTGCAAGTCACAGCTTGGCTGACAGCTTTTCCACAATGCTAATGTAACTCCATGTGTTGACAAGCTGACACATGGAGCGGTCCACATAGATCTGCTTTGCATAAATATTCCTTCACTGTTCATTAAGATCAAAACAAATTAAGATAAAGCATATTTTTGTTCAATACCGCTCAGAAATTCATAACCAATTTTAATGTAAGAGAACTGTACCACACCAGTTAGTATTTTTATTTAGTCATCTCATTGTGACATAATATAGGGATTAAAATCTACTTCACTGTTTCAGGACACTTTAAACAAATTGCAGACAAATAAACAAACGTATTACAGGGTAAAAATAAAATTCAGGACAGATTTATCTTTGTTTATTGATTGTTTCCATCAGGGTAGAAAGGGTTAAGCCGAGTGAGTCATCACCAGCAGACTGCATTAATCACACAAACGTCACTAATTAAAGACACACATCTGTTTTTGTGTGTGCAGCAGCACATGATGTGTATAAACAATAACTCCCACACACGGTTGTGTTCTGTACATGTAAGCTTTTATACAGCAAATTGTAACAAATAGAAACAAAAGGAAATTAATATTAATATAAGCCAATTATTTTTGTTTTGCTTTCACGTGTGTAATCCTACTGGCATTTCTGTACAAAGCCTCTGCCTCTAGACTCTATCAATCTTTCTTTACAAACTAGACAGATTTTTCAATAAGCCACACAGCATTTGCCTAATCGAGTCAGCCAGAGGACTGTTATGTGTTATTAGTGTGTACTTGCTGGTGCATGTCAAAGTGTTTGAGTGCAGAGAGTGCTTGTATCTGAGAGTGGAACTGTGGTTCATAGCAGTCCATTATTATCTGTTGTTTGCTTTAATCAATAGTTGTCACTCAGTGCTACAGATGAATGCCACTGATTGCTATGATTGTCGATACCAAGAGGGTAAACATCAGGATACTAATGAGCAATAATGGGAGGCTTTCTGGTCACAGTTTGTCAAACATCAGCGGGCTTTACTTTCCAACAACCACAAACAATTTATTTCAAGTGATGTTTAGGACTATAGTAATCCTTGTAATCCACACTATTTACTGTAGTTCAACAAACGCAGCTTCTGTAAATCCATAGAGATACAAATTCTAATGCAAAATCCTCGCTTGTTTTAAAGAAAGAGAAGATGAGTGTGCTTACCAGAAGACAAAGAAGCTGAGTCTAAAAACACCAAACTTCTCCCCAAAGAACTGGATTAAACATCTGTCTGCACCCGATTTCAGAAAAACTGAAGAAAACACTCTTCAACCACCCAAACATAAAACATCTCCATCCAGATGTTGACAGTGATCACACACACAATAAAAACAGGAGACAGAGTGGCACTGCAGGACTGTTTTCCAGCCTGCCCCCCCCTGTATCTCCCCCTCCCCTTTCGCTCATTTCTGCAAACTTGCAGCCTGAGTGACTCATCCAGGCGTATCGGCTCAGCTTGCACATAATCTATGGCCACTGAAAACCCAACAAATCTGAGGGCGTCATGCACACACTGGAGGACAAGTAAAACAAACAAACAAACAAACAAAGACTAAAAGAAATACTGTCTGTGGAATTGGCGTACTTATGTCAGATAGAAACACAAACACACAAGTCTTAATGTGTGTGACCCTGACTTTTTACAGTGAAATTTCTCTCCATTAATAAAGAAGTATCATCACTTTCATGCACTTTCATAGAGGGTAAACTACTTATGTTCAGTTTTAGTTTCATATTACATAGTCTAATCTAGTTATTTAACTTGTTCTTTTCCATATGTGCGGTTGTAGTGCTTGTGCAATTACCCAGATCATCATCTATAAAAGTCCTGGAAATGACCCAAGGCTCTGCTGAGTTTCCCTCTGCCCTGCTGCTCTTACTCTAATCGCCTAATCACGCACTTACTTACACCTGAGATACCACATGAACCAAAGTGGCTGACATGCTAAAGGGCAGCAGTGGTCTTCTGAGGACGGGGATTAGGAGTACATTAGGCAGATGATCCACTCAGCCTCAACAGAGTGAATGGACAAACTTAACAGATCTAACAGCTCATCTTACCTGTTGCTGCGGCTTCTGAAGGAGCGGCTGCCCCCTGATTGGACTGCGGAATGGAGCCTTGGGTGTTCGGCAGTGTCGGTGGCGTGTCTTGTCCGTGGGTTTGTTTCCCTGTCCCAGTCCCTTTCCACTGTGCTCAGACTCGGTGCTGCTGATGCGGCTCTGTCCCTTATAAGGCAAACGAGGCTGGAATCTGTGAGCGGGTTCATTCGGGCGCTGTCCAGGAGGCGCGTGGTGCTGAAATGAAGACTGGAATCAGTCCTCGCGCTCTTGTTTTCTCTCCTCCGGCCGCCCGGAGCGTAACGCAGTTTCCATAGCGACCTGCCGTCATTCAGTTATGACTAGGGTGTGCGTGCCTGTGACTGTGTGTGTGCGGCAGTCGACGGTCACAACAATGATGGTGGAGTTATGTGTGCTTGCGTGTGTTTGTGTGTGCGCGCGCGCGTTTGTGGTGTGATGGGGGCGGGGGGCATTAACAGGTGTCAAGGATATTTCCAGTAATGTGTGGCAGATCCAGAGCTAAATCCAGCCCCTATATACGTATACTATAATAGCCAACTTTGAGATGTTTATACACAGCACATCACACTGACAGGATTAGAAGTGACTGGATGGAGAATGTATGCATTTTGTGGCGTGTGAATTCAACTTTCATTTCACCTCAGATGACTGCACTAAGGTGGGGGGCAATCGATGTTTATTCCTTCTGATGGGTCTCCTCAAGGAGACTATTTGAAAGAAAACCATCTGTTAAAGTTGCAGTTTTAAGGGACATTTTTGCGTTTTCACTGTCCCTCACACACCATTATATTTAGGGCTGTGTCCATATCAGAAAATACAGTATGAGTCATCCATGCTGCTCCCTCCTCTTGACCCAGCCGTTAATCCCCCCCACCACCATTACCGATACCACACACACACACACACACACACACACACACACACACACACACACACACACACACACACACACACACACACACACACACATTGTTGTTTTTTGGACCATTTTCTCCATGTTTGGATCATTTTCCTGCTCATTTTCTCCACTCGCTCTGCTATGTGTCGCTTGTTTAATCTCTTCTGCATCAATGAGCCCAAATCTCTCGCTCCACGTCTGTGTTTCCATCACAGCCTGGTCCAAACACACACCCCTGTGCAGACCCACAGAGAGCGCTATAAAAGGTAGACCTGCAATTATACTCGCTGATGCATCAAAAAATAAAGTTGAAAGCATGATTTAAAGCGTGTGAGGCAAACCGAGAGTGCCTGTGTGGAAAAGGTCAATTTACTCCTTCATAAAAAAAAGGGATCATGACGTCACTAGACGTGTTCCACAACGTACCGACACCGGGAACAAACTATTTATAGCAAAGGATGGAACTTGTCTGCTGAGGACACGCGCAGCAGACTACTTCTCCAACGGCTGTGACGTATGAGGCGCGTGCACGACATGTAAAATCGTGACCGTGTGACGACTGTGAAAGATACTGACAAGTCTTATCAGCGATGGCCCCTCAAAGACAACGAAACGCCAAGAAAATTATGACATCTGAGACTAAATCACAGAAAAGGAGGCCGAGATGAAACTAAAATTGTGTGTGTCATGGGAAATGATCTATTAATAGTGGTTTTATATATATATATATATATATATATATATATATATATATATATATATATATATATATATATATATATATATATATATATATATATATATATATATATATATATATAGTAGATATGTAAGGAAAGAAATATGGTTAAATGTGTTAATAATGTATACTTCTTTTGGTTCGCTATTTGCGCATGCGTATTTTATTTGTTTTATTTTCCCCACCGATTTCAGAACTTATGTGTTTTCACGCACGGGTAAACACTAAAATAAAATAAAAATAAAAACCCCAAAAAACTACGAGAACATTTAAATAAAAATGAGAGGTGTATTTGGATAAAAAAAATGAATGTAATTATTGTTCCGCCGAATGCATTTAAAAACCAAGGCGGAAGTGCGTACATGGGAACCATCTCGCCTCACTGCTGCTGCGCCTCTGGAAAAAAATCAAAACAAACATTTGTGGTTGGACACGTTAGCACGACACTGTTGCTACTCTGTACCTGTACAACACCCGAGAGCTTCGACATGTCGAATATGGAGAGTATCCTTTCCTCTGGTATAACAGACTACATTGCATACAGTCAGTAGCATTAGCAGGAGTTAGCCAGATGTGCACTGGGACTGTTAGCTCTGTGAGTAGCTCCAGAGACTACATAAAAGGCTGGCTGCCTCACTTTACATTAAATATATAATAGTTAAAAGAAAGTGTTATCTAATTAAGCCATATGTCTTTTGGACTAGTTCTTTGTTTTTTACCTGACTATACAGGTCGTTCATACACAGTCACTTTTCTGTTTTACATGAACCACATCTTAAGAAGAAATTGCTGAAATGTGTCTGTCTGTCTGTTTGTCTGTCTGTGTATGTATCTTGTTCATCAGTTAAGCACAGATAACAGTAATAATGTGGATGTCCTGAATGTATTTAATACCATAATTTCCCGTGCTCACAGTAATCACTATCAAGAAAAATAATCCATGAAATGACAAAAACCTTCACAGATTCTTTTATGTATTAAAACTAAACTGTCTTTAACCATCAGTTAAAACTGCAAGTCGTTCCTACCATCACCTGTCTATCTTTTTCTGTCTAACACGAGCCACATCTTTAGAAGAAACAGCTTAACCTTCCTCTTGTGTTCACTTTCTGATACATATGTTAATGAGTCAGTTTTGATCCAGGTCTTAAATAATCTGTAAAATACACTAAAACAATTATCCACCATCCAGTCTGTGTCTCATCTCTTGGTTTCTTTGTTAGCATTTCTTCTTCATGATTATGCTAGTTTTAATATTCTTGATGTAGGCCTCTAAGCCTTTTTCTTGTCAGTATATCCCTTGATGTGCCCTCTGCCAGTCACTGACTTCATCTCACATGTGTACATGGCTTTCTACATTTTGTTTTTGTGCAGGTAAATTGGATAACAAAGCAAAGCTGACAGAGCACGTAGGAATTCACTTTTGGCTTTAATCCTGTTTTTTTTTTATATAGCAGGTTCCAAATCAGCCATAACACAAAGGTCATAATTTCAACCAGAGCATTTAATAATTTTGTGAAAAAACATTTTTGTTTTGTATAATTTCATTGAAATAGAGGTTCTGGACAAAGTAAAAAAAAAACTTGAAGCAAAACACAAATTTTATATGGTTCATTAATGCTTTTAAAACTTAAAATGGATCGTTGCCCATCCTAACACAAAAGGAATATATATATATACATATATATATTTTGTGTGTGTGTCTTGCTTATCACTTAAGCACAGATGACAGTAATAATATTGATATGCTGTATTCATTTAATACCATATTGTCTTGAGCTGACAGTAATCACTATTAAGAAAAATAAATCATGAATGATAAAAACCTCCACATATTATTTTATGTATTAAGTCTAAATTGCTTCTAATCATACATTTAAAACAGAACTGTTATAACCTTTTACTATATTCTTTGTGTATTGATCTCCCTCTGTTTTTCTGTGGATTGATGTACATTCCAAAAAATACTTTTTTAAAGTACATTTTCCCCTCTTGATCTGATAACTGAACTGAAGACAGAACTATCACCTACTACCATTTATGAAGTTCTGAAGGTTTAAACTTATTGCTGCTTAGTTTTTTTTTTATTTAGAATGTTTGCCTGGCAGAGTAAAAACTGAAATTTCTCAAGCTAAAATGCTGATCATTGAAAGTACCTTCTTTTATTTTACCTATTTTTAATTAATTACTGATCTTAATAATGTTCAGTTAATGGATTCAGAACTTGTCCAATATGTATTACCAGAACACAGATTGATAACATGCAAAGTATTTAAAAATTTTTCCAACATTTATGAAGCAAAAATCTTACTGTACACAAGGAATGAGCCATATTTCACTACCACCCCTTAACTCATAATTAAGAACATTTATTCAACCTCAAGTTTGCTGCCAAAGAGCTACAGCGGAATTCCAAAAAATGTGACAAAGAAGAGAGGGCAGAGAAATCTAAAGTGAAGCAGGTGGGTTTGCTGAAGCATGAGGTTACTACAAACTGAAACATGAGTACATTTTATGTGAAGTTTTCTTTCTCTTGTTGCTCTTCAGGCGATCCAGAAGGGTAACATGGAGGCAGCAAGAATCCACGCAGAGAACGCCATCCGCCAGAAGCATCAGTCCATTAACTTCTTGAGGATGAGTGCTCGTGTGGATGCTGTTGCATCCAGGGTCCAGACAGCTGTGACTATGAACCAGGTTGGGATTTCAGCTCAGTGGTTTGTTGCAGGCAGAGTATGAAGAACAGTTATGTTCTGTGCCGCAAGTAATTGACTAAACATAAAGTTATCACTGCACGTCAATGCTTATTCATCTTTAAGGAAGCATCTTGTACAAATGATCAGGCAGTTTTTTTTTATATATCTAAATATCAAAACATACAGTACTGTGTGAAAGTCCATGTTCAGCATTAGGTTTGTTGGTTTAGTAAAAGTCTGATGCATTTATTCTACATTTTATATTATGTAACAGCAATTATATTGAATTATATAAATGACTAATTAATTAATATTAGTATAAAAAAAAATGTGAGTACAAAAATACAATTGCAGATAAGGTGTGTGTGTGTGAGTATTTGTCATCTCAGGTGACATTTCATTTTGCTCGTACTTTCAAAAACTATTTTAACAAAATGTTTTTATTTTAGAAGGGGAAGAATTAGACTTGAAAGACATTTTAGGTACTTTTTGAGAGCTCATACTGTACATGCATTGCCCCATAGTTTCGTCTTGTCATCTGAACCCGCTTTATCCTCACTAGGGTCGCGGGGGTCACTGGGGGCCTAATCCAGCTACAATGGGTGAAGGTGGGGTACACCCTGTATGAGTCTTCAGTTCATCTCAGGGCTGAACATATATAGACAAACAATCACTGTCACATTCACACCTATGGGCAGGTTAACCAGTTAACCTATCAGTGCATGTGTTTGGATGGTGGGAGGAAACTGGAGTACCTGGAGAAAACCCACGCAGACATGAGGAGAACATGTAAACTCCACACAGACAGGTGTGGTGTGGGAATTGAACCAGGGACCTTCTGTCTGTGAGGCACGAGTGTTAACCACCGCCCCACCGTACCTCCCCCATTGCCCCATAGTGTATAATATTAAAAAAAATATAAAAAAATTCCCAGTGTCCATGATTTTTTCTGGCTTTACTCTAACTACCATGCCAAGGTTTATGAAAGTCAATAGCTTTTGTGTAATCCTGCTGACAGATTCATAGATGTGAGTGACCACATAACCTCCTTGGAGGAGATAAAAATGGTAATTATGTTGAAGTATCTTGCACAGATGAGGCAGAGACGGTAAAGAATATGTAAAAAGGAGCATCGGACGAGAAACAAGAACACTTTATTTACATAATATCACCAAATGTACAGTACTATTATCTGTTCATTTAGTGGTGTGTGTGTCTTCTGAAGTACTTTCATTCAAATTGTTTGTAAGAAAGGCCTAAGTTAATGAAGTATGATTTATAGAATCAAAGATGAAAACATATTCTTAAACTACCATCTCATCCTTTGTTGTATGTGGACCCCAGTGAGAACCATTGGAACATATGTACACTAGTGTTCCATGGCTATATTTCTTAACATGAACTTGTGACTTAAAAAAAACACTCAAATTCACAGCTGTAATTTCCTCAACCTCGACAATAGTGTAAGTTTTATTTTAGGTTTTAGATTTGATGCTTCCTCAGTGTTCATTACTTTCTTTTTGATGTTCAGTTCAACAGTCTCTAATGAAGTTAGAACTAAATTATTCTCTTCATTTAGTTTAGTTTATTAGTTTTGTTCCCCATACTTTCAGTGGGGTCATTAAAAACATAAAAACAAAGCACCACAAGTCCCCAAAACTTACTTAAGAAAACAGATGTACATACACTCAACTCAATATGAAAACCACAATTCAACAGCAAGCATACAAATGCAAAACAATTACAATCATAATCATGGTACCAACAACTAAAAAAATTAAACAAAAACATGAACAGGTGTGAGGATTTTCCAGTTATTATACCTCTTATATTATACTTTTTGAATTCTGCTTGGAGGAAAATGAGTTAAGGCTTGTAATATTTTTTATTATTTTTATTTATTTGGAATTTTTCAAATCATATATACAAAAAGATCAATGTAAACAATTAAACGGACAAAATGTAAATTTAACATCAATGGTTGAATCCATGAGAGTCCTTCCAGATGATGAGTAATATTGTCAGAATACAGCATTTAATTGTGGATCTCTACAGGGAATTATTATGAAGTCTCAGAGACCCACAACAAATTAGTCAAATCTTTGTTCTTAATATAGTTAATAAAACGGCCCTGCACTTTTCAATAATTTTTTGTTAGCCTTTTAAAGTGTGTGTGATTTTTTTTTTTTTTTTTTTCCCAGTGGTACACATAGAGACAGTTCTTTTTGCTCAGTTTGCCCAATTTCTTCCCATGACACAGTGATCACTCTCTTTGCTTGTAATATTCTCAGGTTTGTGAGGATTTTTGATTATGTGAATTTCTTCAGGGTATACATCTAAAAAAAAACTTGACTCCCACTCATAACACCGAAGGCTTATCATTTAAATGGATTACATAAAATGGCCAAATTATAATAATATTTAAAAACTAAAGCACGTTGCAGTGATAAGATGAAGCGCATGGACTTCAATCTAACATCAAAACATTGTGTATACAACATTAATATCACAATACTTACCTGTGGGCATGATATTTATTACTTAATATCAGTAGGGCAAGATTAATGTTTAATTAGAAATATTCTTTTGAAATGTTTGCTGCTCTGATGAAGATGAGTGGTACAGTATCTGCTTAAAAAGGTAAAAGTGACACCTAGTGGAAACATTAAGACATGACATGTTGGGCTTTGTCTTTAACCAGCCAGTTCCTTCTGTGATTGTAAACACCCTCCTCATGTGTTAGATCATCCCACACAGAGGTAGCTATGAGCAGGAGCAGTTATAGGGTTTAAAAGACTTTTTTTTTTCCTGTGTTGTCATCCAGGTGTCTAAATCCATGTCTGGAGTGGTCAAGTCCATGGACGCTACACTGAAGAGCATGAACCTGGAGAAGGTGAATAAAATAAGTCCAACACATGAGGACAGATAGGAACATTTAACACTTAAATGAGAAAATAATCCTCTTTTAATTACTTTGGATTGCTACTGTAACAGATCTCAGCTTTAATGGACAAGTTTGAAAACCAGTTTGAAACTCTTGACGTGCAAACGGCTCAAATGGAAGAGACGATGGGGAACACGACCACTCTGACCACACCTCAGGTAACAGTTGTCACATCCAGGATACGGTGCTCTGTCTGTGCTGGAGGCCCACTGCCTTAGGTTCTGTCTAAAATGTAGATTTGCTTGGATTATTCAGAGTCAAGTGGACATGCTGTTACATGAGATGGCTGATGAAGCAGGGTGAGTACAGCCTGTATGTAGTCTAGTAAACTAGCCTGTCCTCTAGTGGCGTTGGTCTAGTGATGCTCCATAGAGCCTCAGCCAAGACCGGTAAAATTTTACCAGTCCAATCACAAAGCTCCATTTGTGTAGTGAGATTGGAGGGCGGAGCTTAGCACAATGACGACAAGGTTGAAGAAGTAGGAAGTTATATACAGTCTATGGTCGGATAAGCAACATGTAAATGGATTTGTTGAATATTTTTCCTCCACTGTTACCAATGTGTTAATGTTAATTAGCCTAGCCTATAGCATGTTAAAACAATAATATAGATGCTAGTTTAGACTAGTTTTCGTTTCTCTGTATACGTCACATTGTTCGTTGCTCTGATTGGTCATAGCGCTGGCCTATTATTTGCAGAGCAGTTTGAAAAACAGCCGTTGATCCCACCCATACGATCGTCTATGGATCGTCTCCAGACTATGAATTCATATCATCATCAGGGTTGCCAGGTTAGCCAAAACTGAATGAACAGGCGATGGAAACATATGATTTTAAACATAGAAATAGATGGAATTAACAGGAATAAATAAGTGGAATGACAATTTGCAAACAAAAACTATACTGTCTAAAAGACTCTCCTTTAGTATAAAAATATTATCAACCCTGCATTTTAAAATAAGCTGTTGTCAGATGCACTTTGTTAAAGACATAATAAACAGAGGGATCATTATGTAGGTGTTCTCATGCATGTATATTTCCCCTTTCAGTCTGGATCTGAACCTGGAGCTCCCTCCAGGCCAGACCACCTCATTGGCTTCATCTGTGGCATCAGTAGAGCAGGTAACACTTATACATATATTACTGTCTTATTTAATTTACTGCGTTTCACACCAGAGTTCACACTCCATCTTAAACATGTTAACAGATTGCTGCAGTTCCAGGTGGCTTTATATTTCACAACTTATTTTAATTCAGTGAATTTCCAGCTTTATTAATATTGTGACAAAACACAATACACACTTTATGAAGTAGGGCTAATAATAATTACTTGTGTGCTGTTATTAGGAATAATAATAATCCTAATCCTAATAATAATAAGACTAGAGTGAAATAAAATACAACACTTAGGGACAAACATCTCAGTGTAATGATAAACTCTTTAAAGTTTGTCTCTGTAGCAGTATTGTACATAATGTGGATCATCTGCGTGAGTGTTTCAAAGCTGCAACAACACACTAATGTAATTTACATTGAAATAAATCTGCTGTTTTTGTTCATTTTCCTTTTGATTTTCTCATCCAGGCTTCTATTAAAGATTGTAAAATCTACTTGTGATTCAGTATCACTGGTCTACAAGTAAAATGCTTCTGGAATAAAAGTAATGACATGTTACCATGTGTGTTACTGATAAAGAACACTCAACTATTAAATGCTGGTTGACTCAAATTTTCCAGATAAATCTTGTATTAAAATGTGAAATTCTTAGAATGAACAAGAGAATAGGTTTTAGTCCAAAGGAATATTGGTGTCAGATCTACTTCCAAACACTGTCTGCACATTATGATCCATTCACTTTACAGGTTCTTTCTAGTGGAATATTTACTAATCCATTGTATATATGTACACAAACCACCATATATGTGGAATAACAACCATCATATATATTAAAAACATGAACTAACCAGCACTGAAGTCATTAGTTTTCTGATTTATCTGATTAAAAGATGTAAGATTTAACACATTTAATGTTGAAGCAGATCCTTTCTGAAAAAAAAAAAAATAGAGAGCAGTGTAATACAAACACGGTTATTATTAAATTTACTCATAAATGACTTTCATTTAGTTATTCAGCAAAGTTAACAGCTCCTGATGGAGTGAAGAGTAATTTGATACATATACTTTCTTGGTCTAAATTTTTAGGAATACAGCTGGGGTGATATTTCATATCAAATGTTTATCAGCTTTTCCCTCCTCCAAACAGTCGATGAGATGAGATGAGATGAGATGAGATGAGACTTTGTTGAGCCCACAACAGGGAAATTCTCTGGTCAAAGCAGCAAGAGGTTAAAGTACACTGTAAACCCAAACGCTCAGAATAATTCAATATATTCAGTTGTAAATACTCAAAGTTTCATAAATAGTACTACTAACTCAAATGTATTCAGTTGCTGTAACATGTTCTTCTTTTTAAGTACTTCCAAGTAGTTTTTTTTTTTTTTATTTATTAAAGGGAACTATTGTGGATATAAGTGAACATAACTTAAAAACATAGATGAGGTAAAACTGAGTGGAATTAAGTCATTAAATGCTGAGAATGATATTGTTCTGTTATTTCTATTGTTTCAAATAAGGATGATTGAAAAAAAAAATTAACTGATGTAGTAGATGATGAAATATAATTTCAGAGCACTGAAAACAATCACCAATATTTATCACAACAAACAAATTACAAACACAAAACACAGTCATGTTATTCAGAGGCTGTGGTTCAGTTGGTAGAGCGGGTCGTCCAATGACTGAAGGGTCAGAGGTCCGTGTCCCGGCTCTGTCTGTCCACATGTCCAAGTGTCCTTGGACAAAGACACTGAACCCTGACTTAGTCTCCCAGTAGGACTGACAGAACCTTAGAATACTAAGTTAATAAGTAATGTTTTAATTTAAGTATACTTTAATAAGCATCTACATTTTAAGTTCTGGAAACTTGTATTTTTTAAGTTTCATCAACTTAAATTAATTAAGGCAATTGATTGCCTTAAATGTTTTGAGTTCTGCTAATTTATTTGTGTTTACAGTGTGCAAGAAAAATATGTGCAAGCATTCAGATAGAGTAAAATAAATATATACATATATACACCAGGCATTTACATAAGAGTAGATTGTAGTTCTATTGGCTCTTTAAACAGTCTGCATCTGTAAACTGTCATTATTTTGTACTTATTTTAAATGAATTGTCTTTATAAAACATCACTTTTTTTTGTGTGTGTCGTTGTCAGGACGAGCTGTCCCAGAGACTGTCCAGACTGCGTGACCAGGTACCATAACACTGTTGAAATGAGCAGGAGGTTGAAGAATCCTACCTCAGCCTCGGCACATGTAGCCCTCCAGAATAATATTTATTTATTTTGCATATAAATGCTTAATATTTATTCAGAGTATTGGATTATTGTCTAATAATTAATACCTCATTGTAACTGGTTGTGTGTGTTTTGTGCATTTTTTTTTTAAATATTTGGATCTTTTTTGACTGGCTGACTTTATATTGCTAAAAGCAGCTGCATAACTGAGGATGTACGAACTAGTATTGTTGCCTTGTATCAGTATTGCTCCCAGTTTTGGCTGCATAGCTGAAACCCAAATATGTAAATATAATATATATTTTGCTGCAAAAGTTATTTGATTAGGACTGGGTGTAGTGAACAAAAACCATGATTAAAAGTATTTATCATGATGAATATCATACTTTGAGCTTTAATGGTTGATTTTTGATTGAGTTGTGTGTTTAATATTTGTTAAGGCTGCAACAAGATAAAGACAATATAACTGTGAAAAGACAGAACAACATTAGAAAAGCACAAACTCCACCAAGGCAGTCCCTCTCTCCTGAAAACCCCCCTCTACTGATCCAATGTTGCTAAGTAATACACACACACACACACACACACACACACACACACACACACACACACATAAACATCAATGAAAATATAACTGCAGTGTAATAAAAGAAAGACACAGAAGAAAAAAACCTAAAAATTCAACAGAATGAAAATGGCACAAAACCTGTAATCAATACAAAAATGACATAAGATGCAAAAAGATGAAAATGATGTATGATGTAAAGGACACACAGACACAAAAGATGAATGTGGGAAACACCAGAAAGTAATAAGATGAAAATGATGCAACAACGTACTGTATATGATAAATATCCCAACAAGATGAAAATGACATGAAAAGATTAAAACAATGGAAAAGACACCAAGAACTGTGATGGGGAAAACAAAACCATGATGAGAATGCAACAGGATGAAGCAACAACATCAAAACAACATAAGTACATAAAAAAAAACACAAGAATTCAACATAACAAAAGTGATGCAACAAGACAAAATATAAAGGCAAAAGATGAAAATCTAAAACACAAACACACGTAATGTCATGATTTAAAGCCTCTATTTATTTTATTTATAAACGGGGAAGGAAAATGTTAAATAATAATCATATAAGACAATTATATTTAGGATTTGATCAAATTAAAACTTAATATCTAATTAAAACTCCATATGAAGTGTATTACAAATTAGAATTATATCATGATGTTAACTGTTTTTCCCCCCAGTCCTCAGCTCAGTGTTAATGTTGACATTTAACACACACATATATGCAACAATAAACCATTCAAAACATTTCTAACATGTTCTGCATGCCTTCCAGTTTTCCCTTTGTGCCCCTCCTCTGCCTCATTTCCAACAGAGAACAGATGAGAGGTCAAAGGTGTCACCTGTAGAGGAAGCGGACTTCTGCCGCTCGCATGCCAGGGCCTCATTACACACACACACACACACACACACACACACACACACATATATATACACACACACATACGGTTGGACGTATCCCAGGGGGCAGGTGAGACTCAGCTGGGAGCCATTACAGGTGTACAAGCACACACACACACACACACACACACATATGTACATGAACACACTGTAGCTGATGGGAGCAGAACACAGTGACACTGGGTCACCTTTGACCCATTTTGCGTCCTTCTTAATCATCATCAGTGTACACTCAGCCACCTTAACTACACTCCCCATCATCATCAGTGGCCCCAGACTGACACATGACTCTATTTTGTCTATTACCAGCCACTTTGATGAGGGACTTGTCTGAGCACACACACACTTCTTTCAAGTCCTCAGTCCTTCCCGTTTGCCCTCGGTGATCTACCAGCTGTCAGTCATTTCTGTCTGGAGTTAGATCACGTTTAATTAAAATTCCATGTCTCTCTGTGCTGTCAGAACCCCAAAAGTCTATTTGGTGAGTTTTGCTTTAAATCGGTTTTAACCTCCAGCGGTCATCTCTTGTCTTTAAGTATGATTAAAGCTGGACGAGTCTCACCGAGGCCTGTTTTTCTCAGCCGTGTCCACGTCACGCTCGGCGCAGATGTGCTGGAAACGACGTCTGAATGAGCTCTGCGTGGTTTGTATATGCGCATGTGTGGCAGGTGATAATATGTAGTGGCTCTGTCCTCCAGCGCCATCGGCACCTACTTACTCTGGTTCTGAGCCCAGAGGTGCTTGATGACAGGCGGGGATCCGGTGGGCCGGTGGTCCCGTCCCCGTGGCCCCGTGATCTTTGTCTGCACAGTGAGGAGAGGTGCTGAGAGCCACCCACACACAGGCTTAAGGGGAAAAAAGCTGCTCTAATTGCAACAAAGGGAACTGGTTAAAACTCCATGATTCACACACAGGATATGATAGAGCCCAGACAGACAGAATATACACAACTGAAGCTCCTGCTGCAAAGTTGTATATCAAAATGTAGTCCCTTGTAACAAGCTTTTTCCTATCATTATATGACTTAGACCAGCTAAGTGTTTTTGCACAACACATACGTTGGAGAGAAACTCCACAGATTCTCCACCACCCAAGAAGGAAAAGATACCGTACTGCGCAAATAAAAGGGGTTTTGTTTCTGGAAACCAGAGGTGGAAAGTAACTCAGTAAAAGTACTTCATTACTGTAATTAAGTAGAGTTTGTTAGGTATCTGTACTTTACTTGAGTATTTATTTTTCTGGCAACTTTTTACTTTTACTCCGTACATTTTTACATAAATATATATACTTTATACTCTTCACATTCTCAGAATAAACTTGTTACTTTTACAAACTAAACAGATGTGACAGTACGAAAAATCAGTGGAGGAAAGAAACTGTGACTTATATTATAGTTATAGGACTTTTTATCTCATAATTTTGAACTTTTCTCTTAAAATGATGCACTTTTACCTCATATTTATAACTTTTTTTCTCAATTGTGACTTCTTTTCCCCCATTTTTCCTAAATTTTCTGCCCATATTCCCAAAACTAACTAACTGACTCGATCAAACACATTATCTACACAGTAACTCAGTTTTAAAGGCTTTATTTTACTTTTGAAACTTTTCTGTTTTATTTTCTGAAGTATTATTGCGTTCATGACTTTTTACTTTTGTATTTTATTACAGTTGAGAAGTTGTACTTTTTTATTTTTACTTCAGTAGAACAATTGAATCAGTACTTCTACTTTTAGCAGAGTATTTTTTCACACAAGTACTTCAGTACAGAATGTGAGTACTTTGAACCCCTCTGCTGGAAATAAGGTTGGAGCCATTGATTAGTCACAAAATTTAAATTGTGCAGATTCATTCATTGTTGTTGTTGTTTTTAAACTGCTTTCTAAATATTAGAATAATACAGCCCACATAGTGTTTAGTCAAATAATGTCCAGGAAAAATTTCAGACATGAAACACATTTAAGAAACATAAGTGGTAAAAGTCAGAAAAGAAATCAAATTTAATTTATCTTGAGAAAAACAAATCTGGAAACAAAGCATGTGCTGAAAATATTGTCAGGAAGGTTAATAAGAAAAGAAATGTATTTATTATATTAGATATTTGATTATATTTGTGATTGCAGCAGTAAAATACAGAAATGTTCAAGAGTGAAACATGAAACATAAAAAAGAATCCGTTATTATATCTGCTTTACATTATTCTGTATTATATATATTACTTGTTTGGTACATTTAATATTAATATTACTGTTATTACTACTATGCTTCTTCATTATCGTTATAATTGACCTACTGTAAATACATGATGTAAACCTCAACACTGTTTAGTACCATGTATGTGGAATATAAACTATTTTCCTGAATAGTCCCTGTATTTCACCAACAAATTATACCTTTTTATAACCTGTACCAATTTAAAATAAGAGCACAATTATAAAAGTGGATTATAATTATGCTATTAAGTTGTAATGCGATGTGTTAATATAAGTGATTCATCTTTGCCACAAAAAGAGACAGTTTTTTATCATGAATAAATAGATTAATAAATATAGATGCCACAGCAATTGTAAGAAAAACAGATGTGTTTATCTTAAATGTTAGCATAGATTATCATAGATTAAACCTAGCAAAAATTGTGCTGTCGAGAGATTAGGACAATTACAGATTAATTAGTTATAACATGTAATTAATTGATCTTTGTTTTAAATCTCACCAAAATATTACTGAGAAATCCACAATTTTTCATTTCAATTAATTACATTATTGTGGCAAATCACAAAAAAGAAATGTGTAATATATATATATATATATATATATATATATATATATATATATATATATATATATATATATATATAAAACATAACAAAATGTCTTTCTAAAGTCATTTATTGTTTTTAACAGGCTTAATCAGTCGTATCCATTCACATTCTGCTAGTTCCAAGTACTGCCTGCAACCTTTAGTTTAGAATATTGTCATGTTGATTTGTCAATCTCTAAATAATAATTAAAAAAAAAACCTTAGGTCCATATAAGATGCTGTAAGTTAACAGATGACAAAACCAGAACACTTTTCTGATCAATACAAGTATTGGACACTGAACTTATTGCTTTTTCTGTGCTTCAGATAATGTCAAATAAATAAAACAGACCCATCAGTTACAGTTCTATAAGTTAACTCATCACAAAGGCAACTCACATACAGAAACAATATAGTTAAAAATAAAAAATGTAATTAATATAATTAAAAAATATGACTAATTCATTTATCTTAATGCGTCAATTTGATACTCCTAAACATTTTTTATTAAATTACATGTACATTAAATACATTCCATTACTTATGTGAAATATTGTCTTCACATTAAGGTGTAATTCTTGTAAATATTTATATTATAATAGCAATTTAACTTATGGCATATGGCCAAAAACCATCCTTTTAGTTAGTACATTAACTGCTACTGCAGGTCACTATTATCATGTCCCTCAAGTGGCATGACTTTGTTAACTTTTATTAATTAAAAAAAATAACATACACTAACCTACTCATTATTAGGGTACATTTACTGTGACATCCTATCAAAGGATTTTCTAGTACTTTTTACTTTATATTATTAATTCTATATACTTTTTACCACTATAAATCTGTGTTTTACATGTAACCTCTTTGTAATAAATGTGTAATGTATTTAAATTACATTTATATCTGTAATTCCATATTACTGTTTTATGGTTAAATATGTGTAGGTTTGTAGGAAACCTGTTAACATAGTTTTATGGTCATATTTCATAGTTTTTTCTTAAATCGTAGTGTTACTCTAGTGCGTAGATGTAAAAGACAGTATAGAAAAGTGTCCTAAATCAGGTTTCTTTTCCTCTTTTTTTCCCTCTTGTCATCCACATCCTTCAGTTGAAATATTCAATTACCAGGTGTGAAGGGTCAGGTCAAACACAGGAAGCTGAGCTGATTGGTTCTACTCAGATATCGATGGGCATGTGTGACCAATCGCTGACGCACAGGGCTTCCCCAGTCTGCTGCTGCTGCTGCTGCTGCTGCTGCTGCTGCTGCTGCTGCTGCTGCTGCTGCTGCTGCTGCTGCTGCTGCTGCTGCTGCTGCTGCTGCTGCTGCTGTGTCTAATCGCTGCAGGCCCAGGCTTTCCCCCAGTTTCCACTCACCTCTTGACCATCGCTTCCTGTCAGATGTGTTAACGCTGCTTTTAATCAGTTTTACTGTCTCATGCGCACACACACACACACACACACACACACACACAGACACACACACACACACACACACACACACACACACTCGGTGGTACAGCTGGCCCTGTCCATCGCTGCTCAACAGAACATGCTTCATTAAGATTTAACCAGTCTCCTGCTCACACCCTCTGAACCTCAGTCACACACACCTGATCCTCTCCTCCCCCTTCCCTCCCACCTCTCCTCACCCCTCATCTCACCCTGTTAACCTCCCTCCACTTGACCTTCACCTCACCCCGTCACCCACCCTGATATCTCTTACAGTGAAACAACCCGTGAACACGGATGTGTAGCCTTGTCTTTTCCTCTTTATTGAGGCTGTCTGCCAGTCTTTGTGTCGACATGTTATCAGAATATGAGAGGAGCGCAGCATGTGTCCCACATTTCCTTTATCCATATTACATTAAAGTTCGTCACCTCGTGCTGGGAAGTGTTGCCTCAGGCTGAATCAAATAATTTAAAGCTGTCATTGCTTCCATGTGCAGCAAAACTGCAAAAACCCTTCATGGCTTTTCTCCTTTTCCTCTGTTTAGTTTTCTGCAGCGCTGTTTTTAATGTAGCTTGGAAGTTATTGTACATGCCTCACTGCAAGCCAAGTTTCCTGATAAATGGGCTTTAAAATAGCACAGTATATAAAAAAGCATCATAAAACCTGACATATTTATGGTATAAACACACCTTACTGCATTAGTTAAAAGTTAAAGTTGCAGGGTATTTACAGGTAGTTCAGACAATTTAATATCTTTAAGATTGTTTTTAAACAAATTCAACTTTTGAAAATAAGTCCTTTGCAGTGGTTAAGATAAAATATGATCCTGTGCAGAGATATGATTTATGGAGGAAGATGATCATTAGGGTGATGTTATTCCACACTTAATGAATAGTAAAGTACACATACAGTATTAAGTTCAGTGTATGGGGATTTTCATGCAGAAGAGCTTGACCCACACTGACAAAAAGAAATCAAAAGATTCATAAATGAAGTTAGATTTAAAAACTTGCCAAAGTATTGGCTTACCTCTGCAGCCTAATATTTATATAATTGTCATGTTGAGGGTTTTTAAGGACCTGCAGACACACTCTTAGGCATTTCTCATTTAACAGGATGTAGAAGGAATTAAATAGATCTATTAATAGGATTTGTACTTCTGGAATTACATTATCATTACACCAATGGAAATGACAGAGCCGTGTGTGCGCAGTAATCTGCCCTTACGTGTGTCTGTCTGAGTGTGTGTGGTGCATATGGTAAAACACTCTGCAAGTCTGCAGTTAGTCACAGTCCTGCGTCTCAAATTGAATTAGCGTTGACAGCGCACAGCGCCAGCCGCGTGTATGTGTGTGTGCACCAGGGGCACTAGCTGTTGGCAAGCTGTCTGCATGTGTGTGTGGAAAAGAAAAGAGAGAGAGAGGGCCTTTCCCCCCTGAAATCAATTAAGGCCAGTATAGGTCTGTGGCTGTGGGGGTGAGAGGGACACATCCTGTAGAGGGCAGTCCAGACAGACAGCACCATCTGGGGCAGCGGGCAGGTCGACCCTGGGTTGAGACATGAAAGAACCAGGGCAGGGATAAGAGGAGAGGAGAGTACAGGCCGGTGGTAAATCATTCTTTTTCCCTGCACCGTGTACCTTCACCCCAGCCCCTCATCTGCCATCCGATACATCAGCCACGGAGCATCACTCTCACTCAATCACTCCCCGTCCCCTTTTTTATTCTCCCCTCTTTCTGTATCAGTCCCAGGAGTGATAACCTGTCATACACAGGAAGCAAAAAGAGGTAAAAACGATCTATCCCTCTGTCAGAGATAGGGGGAAAGAGAAAAAGAATATCTCACATCTCTTGTTCCAAAAGGTTTGATTTATGGGATTGTATAAAACAAAACCAATACCAGAGAAGAGCTCCTGCACACACACACACACACACACACACACACACACACACACACACACACACACACACACACACACACACACACACTCAGATAGATGTTAACACACATCCATACACCTGTAGGTACAATCCCCTTAGGTCAGTCAGACATTTGGAAGGAAATGGCACACATACTGTGTTTACGTGGAGGAGGGGGGACGCCCACATGATGGACAGCCGGGGTCAGAGTGTGCGTTGTGTTTGTTGATTATAAGCTGAGTGCTGACAGGCCGCTCCCAGCCACCCTGCACCCAGAAACACAGATGACAAAACACTCCACCCAACACAAACGCATACAAATACTGTACACGAAGAGTCCAGAACACACAAACACAGTGATGGTGAGACAGTATGATAGAGTGGGAATGGATTATAATATACCTGCATGGATTTAAAGTAGACCTGGAACATTCTGCACATCAGAGGAAGCACAGACATTCATGTAAAACACAGAAGAACCAGTACAATTGCTGTTAAAGTAGAAACTAAACACTAACCTTGATGAATATTATTTTCTCCACCTTCCAGTTTTCTTGGATTTCTGTTTCTTGTTACAGTTTTGTGCAAATGTCATTCTGTTTAAAGGTGTCATTCTGCTGAAAACTAATTTTCCACGCTCACCCCAACTTACCAACACATGCTGTCTTTGCTGCGTGGTGTGTCCCCTCCACTGGCTGTATTTACCATTCAGAAGAAGCCTGTCCACTACACGTCACAGGGACATTGACGCCTGTCCCCCATTGCAGCAAATCTTTTTTTTTTTATTATTGTTATTAATTATTATTATTTTATTTCGGTCAAAATACAAAACAAAACACAAGCACATTTTCACACATAATGAATGCACTGCTTGACCGAAGGATCAAGAGAATCTGAAGTAGCATTAGCATTAGCATCTACACGAGAAGATGGTGCCACAGTAGCTGCTGCACAAACTGGGAAAAAAAATGGCGGATCAAACTGGATCATGTGATCTCTGTGGAAATAAAGGCTTGTTTTTTTTTCCTGGACGTTTTCAAATGATGGTACAAAACCTAGCTGGATGCTACTTTGGGATGCTAAACACACACAGAGCAAGAGGGGAGGGGGGAGTGTTCCTTCACGCATTCTGAGCCAATCAGAGACGCCTCATCCTGAGTCATGGTCATATATGAGGAAGTACCAGTAAACTTTGTTGTTCGACCTCCAGTCATTTTTCTACCGTGAAAAAACAGCTGGAAAACCAACACACAATGTATTCAATAACAATGGAGAACACAGTAATATTAATGAATTAACCATAGAATGACTCCTTTAATGTGTTCTCATGACATGCCAAATGATAATAAATGGATTCTGATTGGTTGCTGAGGTCTTGACATTCATTCAGTTCATTCACATACACATACAATATCCTTTACAGCTGCTATGGAAAAGTATTACAGTTATGAGACCCTGCTACTCCAAGAATCCAAACATGGAAACCCACAGCCGACCTCTTTGACCACCAGACTTATTCCATGTATTTGAACAGCCAAGGGGTGTTCCCAAGTCCCTTTGTAAAACCAGGAAGTGTAACAGGGTGAAGAGGATTAAACTTTACCAACTGTGACCATCACTGCCAATTTATCAACTTTTTTTTTTTTTGCTACAGTTAAAAACTTTTCAGACTACCCCAGCAACTTTTCTATTCCCAAAAAGCACCTCACAACAAATTTAGCTGCTTACAAAAGTTTTAAGAACTTTTGAAAAGTGACTCAAAGGCTAAAATCCATGTGATTTTCATCTAAATGACACAAAATGATCTTCTGTGTCCCAGTCAGAAAAACACACAGTCTGTCTACGTAGCTGCACAAGTGCATAGTGAGTTACAGTGTTGCATCTTACATCTGTGAAAGAACCATTAACTTCTCTTTGTAAAGGTGGGTTGTCAATCAAAATCATTGGCCCTGATTGGAGAAACCAGGTGCTTGTCATTTTGAATGACGTACTACTTCAACCAATCAAATTGAAAGCAGCATGTAACAAATTTGAGAACTCTTACCATACCTGGTGTTGGGAGAAGAGTCATAACATCCATGCCAAATTATTTCAAAACTGTTCTGTTCATCATTTGAAGAATCAATAATTAGTTTCGACAACACTGTTGAAATTGTAGAATTGACCAATTAAGTTTAATTCAGAATTATCTTTTTCAATTGGAAATTAAATGTTTAAATGATCATCTTAAAGTGGAATTAACTTTTATTTGGAATTAAACAGGAATAAAAACTCCCATGTAAACAGGCTTCATGTGTAAATACATTTTGATGATTTTGAACTTGACCTTTGACCTACATTCACCACCATTTAATGGGATCTATTCTGGACCACCTCACACCTTTCCTGAAAGTTTCAGGTCCAGTAATTTTTTTGCATAAAGTTGCTGACAGACAAACAGACAGACACACAAACAAAACCTACAAAAAAACAATACCCTCTCCTTCATGGGGAAGAGTAATAAATAAATAAATAAATAAATAAATAAATAACCAGAGTGTTTAATTTGCATCACTTTAGTCTGGATAAAGGGTGGTTGGAAATGTGACATTAAAAGAACTAAAAATTGACAGAGTCGAGTTAATTTGTAGTTCTAAACATATTTAGGCTTTTCAATTACATTAATTAGGTGATTATGTCATTTATAAATGTGTTTATGTTCATTTGTATTTCTGAAAGCATCTGTATTTTACTCAAGACCACATAGAAACTCAGTGAAAATCGTCTAATCCGACATAGACAAGAAAATGATAAACATTATGACTGAACACAGTCTCATGTCACCTCTTCTACAAATTCACATATTCACACAAAGATTTATAAAGTTCCGTTAAAAACACCTTTGATATATGTGAACATGCACTACAGAACACAAGATAACAATTAAACCATCATTAGTTAAACTTTTTTTTTCTTCTTCTAATGTAACTATAAAGGACAAGTTTTCTTTTTATAAGTGGGGCCTTAATTATGATGTCATTTGAATTGTTCTACTCACCCATGTTACCTTTTTTTTTTCGATTTTGATTCCTCTGGAAGAAATATCTACAAAACACCATGTAATGACAGTTGGTAGAGCACGGACTAGCAGACGCTAAATCAGTTATTTTGTTCAAATCAGTTAATATATCCATTGTGACACAGTAGTGTTAACTCCGTTGCAGTCTCATTTCAACTTTGAAAGACCCAGGATGAGCTAAAGCCAGGGCCGGTTCTGGTCAATGTGGTGCAATAGGTGGACACTAGGCGAACACCAGGCGAACACCCCTCTTTTCTTTTTGTGAAATTAGAAATGAGCATCTGTAAACATAGTGTCCTACAGCTGATCGAGTGTCCATCAATAATCACTGTCAGTGTTAAGTTTAATGCTTTATTTACCCAATTTTCTGCACTATAAGGCACACTGTCAATGAATGTTTTGTTTTTTTTCATATATAAGGCGCAATTACCCATTAATGCATAATTGTTCGTTAATTTTCCGATTCAATTGAAAATATTTTGCTCAGAACCTAGAACACCCCCACATTTTAAATGACTGTGACGCCCCTGTACGTGGGCATGGTACCAATCTGACATGTGACATCATCACCATCGGTCCCAAAATGCTGACACCCCCCCCCCCCGAAGCTGGAATTATAATTATACCCAACACTGGGTGCAATGGTTCATGGACTTCATACCCAGACAATATTTTCCCCAAATCTTCGACCATAGAGTGGATTTTGTGCAGCCTGTAAACACCGTCATGAGGAGGTGCAGGAGCCTTGGTTCCTGTTAAACCACTGCTGAAAGGTAATAAGGCATTTTCACACTAATGAGGAAAGAACAGTTTCAGATTGAATTTGAAGTATTTGTATTTTGCTACCACTTAGATTTCTGTTTACAGGACCCTGGCTCTGTTTCCCATAAAAATCCCCCCAAAAATGATATTTATGTTAGACATTCAGGACCTCAGTACGTCTGCACTGCTTCTCCAGTCAGAGTTTGTTGCTTGTGCCAGTATCATAATTTCCTGTAAATGTCATCAAAATCCTTCCAGAAATTTTGGAGACAAACAGACAAACGCTGATGAAAACAGAACCTCTTTGGTGGAGGTAACTCACATTTGGACATTCTTTAACTCTGATTAAACAGAGCACGCTCAGAAGAGAGAGAGAGAGAGCATGTGGGTTTGGAGAATGGAACAATACTGAGCAGAGTTCAATGATTTCAGAGTTCTTCACAAATGCATGGGGTGTCTGAAAACGTTTTTATACGATATAAACATTCACAAATGTCACATAAATGTCGAAGCTTTAATAGTCAGTGTGTGTTTGGATTACTTTTACTTTTAATGTTAGCATGTAGCATTATTCTGTAATCTGTACCTACAGCTGATGGTTCAAAGAACTTTCACTAGACCCCCCCCCTCACACACACACACACACACACACACACACAAACACTGGTTTTCATGTCTCATGGGGACCAAGTTTGTAACCATCACCTGTAGGTAAAGTGTCCATTGGATAGTTTGTGTAAACACATTTTTTTTTAAATAAATACATACATTTTCAAACTTTTTGCAAATAATTTGCATTGCACCTGTTTCCCTCATGCTTTATGGGGACTTCAAGAAAAAGCTATTTAATATATTTATGGAGCCACATCATTTGCATAAATTTGCATACTTCACAACAATGTATATTTTACTAGTGGGGACATACATTTATATTTAACTCCTTAACACCTGAATTTAAATAGAAGTGGTAAAAATGGAAATGCTAAATTAAGTTAAGTTAATTTATTTGACTATAGCACATACATTATATAGATACAGTAGGCAATAAAAGGTTAACCCTCATGGGGACCTGAATTTTGGTCCCCATGGTGTCAGAAGTCCCCATGACATGACAGTGTAAACATATCAATGTCCCCATAAAGATATGAATACACATACACACACACACACACACACACTCATTTACATGTCTCGTGAGGACCAAATTTGTAATCAAGTAGCTATTGGGTAGTGAGTGTAAACATCTTTTATTTTTAATGAAATTAATAAGAATAAAAATGCTAATACTAATAGTAATACATTAGAATTATGAATTTAATTTAATAAATGAATAAAACTGAAGGATTGAATAAAAATAATAATTTAAACAATTAATAAATAAATACATAAATAATAATATTAAAAAATAAATCAATAAAAAATTAATAAATTGTAATACATTAAAAAAACTAAAAAATTTACACTCATTTTCGCTTTGCACCAGTTTCCCCTATGCTTTATGGGGACTTCCTGAACAAAAACCAAATTAATGTATTTATAGGGCCATATCATTTCTATTTTACTAGTGGACACCTACATTTATATGTAACCTTTGTGGGGACGTGAATTTTTTGTCCCCATAATGTCAGAGGTCCCTATGGTGTGACTGTGTAAACATATCAATGTCCCCATAAAGATAGGAATACAAGCACACACACACACACACACACACACACACACACACACACACACACACACACACACACACACACACACACACACACACACACACACACACACTTGTTTAAATATCTTACGAGGACCAACTGTGTAATCAAGTAGCCATTGGGTAGTAAGTGTAAACATATTTTATTTTTAATTAAAAATACTAAAAATAAAAATACTACTAGTAATACATTAGAATTATACAGTAAATTTAAGAAATAAATAAAACTGAATGATTAAATAAAAAACCAATAATTTAAACAATAAAGAAATAAATGAAATACTAATCATATAAAAAATAAACAAATGAAAATTAAAACAATAAATAAATAAAAAAAATTTTAAAATGCATTTTCAAATATTTGAAAAATACATGTTTCACTTTGCACCTGTTTCTCCTGTGCTATATGGGGACTTCCTGAAAAAACTAACTAATGTATTTATAGGGCCAGATCATTTCTATTTTACTAGTGGGGACCTTTTATTCACATGTAACCCTCGTGGAGACGTGAATTTTGGTCCCCATAGTGTCTCCATGGTGTGGTCACAACTAGGTCCCCATGGTGTGACTGTGTAAATGTATTAATGTTCCCATAAAGATAGGAATACAAGCACACACACACACACACTTTTTCCCCTCTTCATTATTACCAAACAAGCATTGTAATTCACAGAAATGACTCAAATTTAATCATGTAAATTGGAAGAGCTGCCTTTGTCACTGACAGATCCTGAAAGGCATGAGTGTAAAGGCCCAGTTGGAGAGTGCAGAGGAAAAATCCAAACACACACACACACACACACACACACACACACAGGCCAAGTGCCAGGCCACATGTTAAAGTTGTTTGTCGTACACTCGTCTAACCTCTGCTCCTGTAAGACAGCGGGCTGTCGAGGAGCACATGCCTCTGTAATGCCCCAGTGACCTCTCTCTAAACACACTCATGGATGTTCTGCAAAAACGTACACACACACACACACACAAAGAAACATGCAAATCCACGGAGGCTCCCGGCGCTGTCATCGCTCTTGTGATCTACCACTGTGAGACTCCTCATCACAACACTGGAGACTCAGCCTGGGTTTGAAAAGTACTTTTCAGTGACGAGTAAGTGGAAAAGAAAGGAGAGGGGTGGCAGGATCTAGGAGGTAAAATATCATTTAGCTCTGTACGTCTGCTCCATAGGGCAGTAGAAGGCTGCTTAATAACTGTTAAACTGCCCTCGCTTTTCACATTACTCACTCAATGTAATTCAATTTCATCCACAGCTGGTTTCACTTTCAACTTTACAGCTGAGTTCAGTCACGTCCCATAATCTAACCTGATAAATAACCAGTTTTTATTGAGTTTGCAGAGAAAATAGCATCCAATATAAACCTTTGCAAGGGACTCACAGAGCCAAATATGAGCAAGGCTGGAGGGCATGAGGATGAGTGTGTGTGTGTGTGTGTGTGTATGAGTATATGGCAACTATTATTAAGAGATAAGTGACGTATGTGTGTTTGTGTGGTGTGTGTGCCACGTATGTTAATCTAATGAAGGCCGAGTATATTTACACGTCCTGACTCTTTGCCGAGCTTCTCTCCTGTTTCAGGATGCGATTTCACATGATTGGAAACAAATGACTTCAGGGTCAGATTTCTCTCCCTTTACTGCCTGTCAATCACTGCCGAACACCCCAGAAACTTCCCCTTCTCTTGTGTTATTACAGAGTTGAATCAGCACAGTTTCCATGTTATTCCAGCCACCGCCTTTAAGAGTATTATTGACATGTTATCAAGCGAATTAACATCATGGGTAACAAGAAGCACAGTGATCACTGACAGGATCATTAAGGGTTAACATGTATGACAAACACCTGCAGAAAAGAGCATACAAAAGCAACTAGACTTTTGAAACATAATACTTAAACAAAAATGCAAACCTCTTATCTGAAAAATGTACGAAAAAAAACATTCACCATTTGTCAAGAATATCCAACAAATAATACACTGTTTATTAAATTATATTATGACATTTGTAATAGCAGCATCCTCCCTGACTTTTATCATCCAAAGTGAAATCCACCAATTAGAAAATCTATCTATCTATCTATCTATCTATCTATCTATCTATCTATCTATCTATCTATCTATCTATCTATCTATCTATCTATCTATCTATCTGTCTGTCTGTCTGTCTGTCTGTCTGTCTGTCTGTCTGTCTGTCTGTCTGTCTGTCTGTCTGTCTGTCTGTCTATCTATCTATCTATCTATCTGTCTGTCTGTCTGTCTGTCTGTCTGTCTGTCTGTCTGTCTGTCTGTCTGTCTGTCTGTCTATCTATCTAGCTAACCCCCCCCCTCTCTCCCTCTCTCTCTCTCTCTCTCTCTCTCTGTCTCTCTCTCTCTCTCTCTCTCTCTCTCTCTCTATCTATCTATCTGAGGTCATCTTTATAAAATCCTAAGGACAGGTGCTCACATGTTTAATGTTTCCTGTGTGTGTGTGTGTGTGTGTGTGTGTGTGTGTGTGTGTGTGTGTGTGTGTGTGTGTGTGTGTGTGTGTGTGTGTGCGCGTGCATAGCAGCAGGTGCAGAGTTCAGCTCTCCTGGTATGAAAGCAATTTGTCTAATTGAAAGATCAGGAATTAGTTGGGAGTTTAAAATGATTGTCCTACATAGCCAAACATAGAAATGACAGACAGTATCAAATAACCGCCACAGATTATGTCTGTCAGAGGACAAAGGGCAGGCTGTTTGATAGCGGCACACCTGACCGCTCGCTCAAACACAGGCCATCCCCAACCACAGTTCCTCAATTAAGTCCTTCCTGCTATTTCCACGTCCAGTGCCGCATTAGCTCACTGCCACGCTCAACCATGACAAGTAAATTGCTGTTTCGTTATGACCGTTTGTCGGGAAACAGGCCATTTCCCCCCGCTTTGCCTAAACCACTGGTTCGTAGCATTGCTGAAAGGGAGGAAGGGCGGGATGGGTGGAGGGGTGCAGGGAGGGATGGTGCTAGTTTTGAGCTTGAGCTGAAGGCAGGAATTATCACATCAGCGGCTGAACGGGCGTGCCCTCTTTGGTACGGGCAAAAAAACACAGCATTACGCTCGGCCACAGTAGTGAGAGGTTTACTTTCGACATGACTCTCAGCTCACCACGGCACTCTGGGGTTTACTTTTATGAAAGCCTTGCTCATGTCTCTGAAAGCCAAGATGTCAGACACTAGTATTGATTTACTGTTTATCCTGGCATTATGTTAAACAACAGCTACAACATGGCTGATTTAGCCCATTTCAGAGGGCAAAGAGCATTCCAGTGTTGTTGTGGGCTGACCTTTATAAAGTCCTCTGCAGAATAACCCTTTGACCTCCATGCTTCTCTGATTAGTCCTATTATTGGTAATAAAGTACAGGAATGGAAACTGGCTGCTGGACTCCTGGCAGCTGTTGTTCTTCCCCTACAATCACAGGGAGACCTGATGAGCTCATGTTATTAGTCAGGGGTGGCCAAGCCTAACACTGAGTCCAGTCTCAAACTCACAAGAAAACAAAACACGCCTTTGTTCAGTTTCAGTGAATCCCGACTCAATGTAATGACTTATCTATGTAAATCTAAATAACTTTTAAGTACCTCACAGGGGATTTCTGCTAAATAACACAATAGTGGATGTGTTACTCTTACTCATATTTCAGAGGCGCCTAAACCTTTTCAACTGGAGACACAGAAAAAAAAAATCTGGACCTAAATGTAGACCATGAATTTAATTTTCAACTTCTCCCTAAAACAATGTTGATTAAATAAATGAGTTTTACTAGTTATCCAATCTGTTCGGGGAAAATGATGAGTTTTATGCATGAAATATGAGATTGAGTTTTATTTAATGTTGTCAAAATGAATGTGTTAATGCAGATTAATCCATTATATAGATTAGTTTGATTAAAAATGTTGATGTAATTAACTCATCTATAGCACAGAATGACTGTGAACATCTTTGACAACACATTTAGGGAAGTTTATCCAAGTGGTTTCTATTGCACATGTGCAAACATACTAAGTGAATATATTCCCTTCTTTCTTGATTCTGTTTGCTCATGCAAAATGAAACGCAATTAATATATATTAATAAAAATTAATGATATCTAATCATGATTAATCCAAATTAATCTACAGCAACCCTGTGACTATTCTGATTACAAATATTAATCGTATGACAGCACTAGTTTGAAGTAAAATAGTATGATTTTTTTAATAGCCATACATGCTAACACTAGCTAGCATGCTAACAGTAGTTAATATAAGTAAGAATAGTAAATTTAGCTAAGTTCAGCTATTGAGCAAGAAACAGCTTTTAACTTCAGTCAGACTGAAAATGAATTATACAAATATGAACGATTTGGAACTTTTGAGGAACCATCATGGGTGGAGCTAATTTATTTAAAACATAAATAAAATGTAGCTAATACTCTATATCATTAGAATAATGTAATATATATATAATGTGTATATATTTTTTTCAATAAGTAATAATGTAATTCTGTTTTATTGATCATAAAAGAGTAGATAAGCTTAAGTAAGGCTTGACCACATTTTATTTTAAAATACTAGGTATGTGAAGAACTATTTTCGCCACACACACAAAATAAATTGGGTTTTTCATCATTTTTTCACACTGAAAATTAATGTTAGCCAGCAACACACTGCTCATCAGCTAACAAACAGGAAACAAAAATATTAATATACATAAATAAAATACATAATAATCATAGTTTTGTGATGTAGTTTTTCTCTGCCAGGTGTGAACCATTTTGGCAAAGTCAGTTTTATATATATATATATATATATATATATATATATATATATATATATATATATATATATATATATATATATATATATATATATATATATATATATATATATATATATATATATATATATATATATATATATATAAAACTGACTATATACTGACTATATATATATATATATATATATATATATATATATATATATGAATAGCACATAATGTATGTAATCTCTTTATTACTGTATGGAATGACTTTGAATACTCTGAACACTGATGCATTTTCTACACAAGTATGAAAAATACTTTAATGGGCACTTATGGTCAGTTTAACATTCATATTTATATTATTACATACCTTAGATCCTATTGCTGAAGCTCTTTGGTAACATCATCAGGTGAATTAAATGTTTCTTTGGCGGCATTAAAAACTGTGCTTTCTGTCCCAAACGAAATCTACATCCTGTCTACATTTGTGTTCTCTCCGCCGTTCAGCATATTGATTGTGCACAGTGTGGATGAGCTGCTTCTGGATCAGTTTTTGTGGTGGTAAATCCAGCACAAGGTTAAAAAAAAAAAAAAACCCAGCTTTTTAGAACATGAGTCACAGTTCTGTCTTCATATTGACTCTTTGTTTTGTTTCTTCTGGTCTCCTACAGAGAAGCAGCCCTTTCTGTTTTGTTGTAAGTCTGAAACAAGCTTTGGCTCGTTACTCTCAATGGGCCGGAGCCTGCAAGTGCGGTCCAGCTGTCAGAGGCAGTGGTTGGTGGTCGGGTGCCACGGAGACTGGCGCAGCAGACAGTCTGTGGTATCTTCAGCTAGTTTGCTGTGCCGGGAAATAGCTGCAAGTTGGGCGTTTAGAGGGAAGCTGTAACGGTAGAGACAGTAGGGGCCGGCAGCAGCATCAGAGAGGTGGGGAAGAAGAGAAGAAGCAGACCCCTGAGGGCTGATGGGGCTGGGGAGGGGGATCAGACAAGAGGAACTCCCTGGAGACCCGTGAAGGCATGGATCTCTGCAGTGAGGAGGTTTCTTTCCCTGCAGTGCAGACAAGAGCGGGAGGTCTGTCAGAGGAGACAGCGGGGGGAGGCCTCGTAGTCTGTCGGCTCCCAGGGAGGAGAAGGCTCTGGCGGGCAGCGGGGAGGCGGGGGACACCACAGAGGTCTTTGTATAGAGGGGGAGGGCCAGGGTGTGGAGGGCGGTGGCGTCTTGGCAGGAGAACGCCGACACAGAGAAGGGATAAAGGGATGAGGAAGAGGAGAAAGGGAGCGGAGTCTTCAGAGGAGAAACACTGGAGGTTGTCGACCCCGAGCTCCCTGACGAAACACATCAGTAACATGAAACACAAAAAAAAAAAACAACAGCTCAGCCTGGACCAAGGCTGTGATGAGAAGCACAGGACAGTACCTTGGAGCTGCACGGCAAATGGCTTGAAGTCCAAACTGAGTGGACCTCTCCAGGGATAAGACTCCAGCAGGCCGTCCAACACCCCCCTGTTCATATAAACACACACTTATGGAGTCATCAAGTACATGACTTCACGGCTGTTTGTACGCTTCCACACATCTGTACTTTACATGATGACTGATCTGACATCTTTTTACTTTGACTCCATATGTTGTAAAACAAATAACCTGTATTTTTCATTTGTATGTTTTTAAAATAGGATCATTGCAGTAGTTTTAAATGACAATAACATATAGATGGTTTAGCCAATGTGTAAACAGCTATTCCAGATGTGTCTAAGCACCACCTAGTGGGCTATAAAACCTGTTACTGCCCATCAGTTAGTCATTTATATCTCTAAATGTGTCACACATAAATGTACAATTTCATTGACAGTTCCAGTTGAAGCCACAGCACATGTTGTCACTGTAGATTAACTAACATTCACTCAGATAGAATGAAACTACATTTAGTTTTTGTCATTTACCCCTGTACCAATGAAAGTGACTACCATGGAAATATGACACAGAATACACCCAATAGAGGCAGAATACTTACATATTTTACAGTTTATAGTAGCATAACATTTTCACCTTTTTTGTAATTTTTTTTTCCAAATTCACAAATTCATCAAAATCATTTTATTTTTCAATCAAAAATTTGTTTTAAGTCACGTAAAGTTGAGAAATCCACGTAAAACTGTAGCATAAAAAAGACAGGATGATGGAAAGAAGACACTGCTTGTTGCAGTATATTGTTCTTACTTTATTTGAAGTTAGAATGATTTAATAGTATCTTTTGCATTGTGTCAGTATCATGTGACTGTCAGTTACTTGTGCCCAAACACAGTCTTTGGAAATAATCTTTGTTTTACCAAAGGAAACTATGGCAGCACTGAAAATATTATTATAGGTATTAAAATATTGATTCTGAAAGGTGTGAAACTCTGCACTACACTGTTCACCTTCAATTGAAGGTTTTACATGGTGTTCAGTTTCAGTGGTTAAAACTTAAATCTCTCCTGGGTCCTTTAGTGAAGTACTTTTTCAAACAAGTGTTGATGTTCGGTGAGGTTTTCTGTACCTGTTCCTTCCTGGATCTCTGAAGCCTTTGGCAAATGGGTTCCTGTCGATCTTCAGTTTGGTGATCTTACCCGAGAGACAGAAATAGACACGGTTAGCGTGGACTTGTCAGCCATATGACGTGTTAAGCTAACAATGAGCTCAGCTTTTACAACAGTTTGGAGAGTGGTAGATCTGGCCCTAGGGGACTCCATCTCCCAGCAGCACCCAGGGCGATCGGCCATGTCAAACAGGGTTCTTAGAGGAGGGGATTCGGGTCGTGTGGTTTTATTTGGTGCTTTAATAGCTATGGACTCCAGCAGCTAGCCCAGTCACAGCTCATTACTGAGTTTCTGTAATAATACATTCACTGATCGTAAAATGAGCCCTGATGAAAAGAGCTGCCAGTCCCCATGGATGGTTCTGTTACTGGAGAAATGGTAGCCAACAGTGGGGTCAGCTCCCCTGCACAGGAACACACACCCTCTGTGAGCAGCTCGCCAGCAGAAAATCAGGGCAATGCAATCTGTGATTTAGACCACAGGGAAGTGGGCCTCCCCACCTTCATGATGTTCATGAGGTTTCAACATTTTTATGTGAGGTCAAAGAAGCCTGAGCTGCTGAATGGATCACTAGAACAATCACTGTGTTCATAACAAAGTCTGCACATCTGCTTTTACAATATCACCAGCACATACAAGATAAACGCAAAGAAATGTTTAATGTTGGATGTGAAAGAGTCTAAGATGGAAATATTTATCAGTCATGGTTTGTTAAATACTGCTTTTGATTATTGTTGGTTAGTATTTGAGGGTTCTGTACATGACCACAGTTTGGTGGAGTGTTGGTACCTGTTGGTTCTGGTAGGCTGTGACCGTGGTGAACTCAGTTTCTGGGAAGGAGAAGCTGTGCACTCCTTCAGCCGGCAGAGACTGGATCTGCGACAGGTCCATGCGAGGGTCATGTCGGATGATGTGCACACGTGGTTTGTATTTATGCATCGACTGGAGAATGATCTGAATAGAAAGATAATAGTAGTATTTTACATTTCATGACATGAATGTGATGCTTAAATATTTAACTGCACCTTAAATGCATAGTTCAATTCAAAATAAATGATTATGGATGTGTAAATATTCATTTCAAAGACTAACAACAGAGGGAAAATATAATTATACACTTTGACTGTGATTATAATATGAATCGTTAGAGAAATTAAATACATCAGGAAAAACATGGAGATTAAGTTGATAATAAAATACAAAATTGAATTTGCAACAACGTCAAGTTATTCATTGAATACTAACAGAAAGAACACATATTGGTTATTACAGTTCATCTTATTTAACTCCATTTAAAATACTTCACGGTGCTTAACACAGCAACATCCAGTAATATGATGTAAAGAGAAACAACACAAATGTGCCCATAGTAACTGAGAAAAAGATGTGCAATTCAATAACTTCAAACTAGTAATATGATATAAATACACGAACTGAAAAGAAATGCTATTTTGTTGATAGTGTATTATTGGGGGGGAGGGGTCCCCACAAATATTCTTGATTATTTTTGAATGAAAAAGCAAAAAAAAAACCAAAAAAAAAGAATATGTTAAATTACAGTTCAACACGGTTGTATGTGTTTGTGTACTGAGAGAAGAAAAACATAGAAAGAAAAAACTAATTTTTTTTTTTGTCTGCATTTGTTCTCATTGTTTAACACCACAGACATTGTTTGAAATCAATGCATTTTTTAGTCTTGCAGCCAAATATTTTAATATTTAGTGCATGTGTGTGACCATCACCGGTCCTCCCTGAAAGCCGAGCAAACATCCTTTATTGGAACTAATATTTTAAAATAAAAAAATAATCTCATCTTTTTTTCACATCATTGACAGGCTCTATGACACCGCTTCAAAAAATAAATGTGAAAATCAACATGTCTTCAACTAAAACAAGCTAAATGTGAAGCTCATCAGAGAAGCAGGTTTCATCTCTGCGGAGCAATCACCGACTTTTCATTCCTTCACGGTCTCCTCGAACACTACGACACACACTCCTCCACACAGACGACCCACTAAATTCATGTGTGGTTGAATAAACACTAGGATCAAGTCAAAAGCCCAGCACAGGCTTTGCAGTTCCCACATCTGTCACATCTGTACATCAGTGATCTTTAACAGGAAGTTTTGGAGCTGAGAAGGATTTCCACTTCCTTTATCCCATCAGGCTTTTCCTGGGTTCTGCAGAAATGGTCCAGTGTTACAGCAGACATGTGTTGGACGCCAACCCTAACATGACTGAAGCTGTCGCCATAGTTACAGACTCTTTACTCCTGTTCATGTCTGTATCATGGTGAATTAAAATTAACTAAATCTATATATCCTCCTGAGACCCAGGAAAGTGAACGTTTTAGTTTTTTTTATGTTAAATAAGTGTCTTGATTGGAAATTGCAAAATGCAAATGTTTTTTTCAGATACATTTTTAAAATGATCGTCATTAATTGATTTATTTTTTTAACAGAATGACCTTTGCAATGGACAGCAGTTTTTTAAAAGTAAAAGTCAAACTTTTGTCCCATACACACTGAAAAAGTAAAACATTGAATCAAATTTTTAAAAATCTTCAATTTTGACTTCTCAGAATTTAGATTTTTTATCTCAGATTTTTTACATTTTATCTCATCATCTCAACTTTTTATCTCATAATTTTGACTTTTTATCTTACGATTTAGATTTTTTTTATCTCATGATTTTGACTTTTTATTGCATGATTTTGATTTTTCATCAAAGATTTTGAGTTTTTATGGTCACCATAAATAAATCTAGTTGAGTGAACCAAATTAAAGTACATAGGGTTACGGTTATTTTAATTTAATTTCATTCACTCAACTAGATGTTTTTATGTGTGACCTACAGAAGAAAAATGTTTAAGTTGATTCAATGTTTTACTTTTTTCAGAAATGCATTCCTGCGTCTCAGGAGGATATATACAGGGTGTCCCATAAGTCTCCATACATAAGAGACATAATACATTCCATACATATATGATTCTAACACGTATTTCTTTATATTTCTGATAACCCAAAGAATCCATTTGAATAAATAGCAACGAATTGAAATGTCAGTCATATAGAGCATATTATATAAATAAAAATGGTTTATGTTGAGAAACATTTATTTTTCCTATGAATGGAGACTCATGGGACACCCTGTATATTAAAAAAGAAACCAAAACTTCTTCAGAATATTATTATTTCTTCAATAAATCAAAAATATTAACCAATAAAAACCCAAATATCCAAAAGTATCTACTTTTTGATACTTGTTGATCCACTAATCCTATTAATACATGTAAATAATCCTCAGATTTGACCCATTTGATGTTCAGCATACAACATTAATTTAACAGTAAAACCCATGGAGTTGGATCAATAACAGTGGGTGGACACACTGGGTTTATGTTTAAACCTTTATCAGGGAAGTGACTATTTTGGTAATTTCCACATATGTCACAAAACAGTGACAGCAACAGTTCCAGTGAAGACAGTGAGACAACATCATCAGGTCCAATGTGGTCTACAGGGTCTGCTTTATTCGGTACCATGAAGTAATGGTACTAATGTAAGGAATGATGTTCAAATGGATCATGTGGATGTAGACAGGGGTCTGGATCAACACTATTGTTGGTCTAATGTTTTTAAATGCATTACATGTGTTTTTACTTCTTGGATTTGTTTTGTACTATTAGGTAAGGAATCAAATATGGTAACTTCATCGACTTTGCTTTTCTACATAACAATGAAAAATTCTGAAAAAAAAATCCTAAAAGTAATACCAAATCTTTTTTATGTCCTCCAATAACACACTATAGTTTTTTTTCCCAGAGTATTTCTGAGTGAAATATAAAGGGCCAATGATATCTTTAGTGAAACACTCATATTTTTTTTCAGTTTTGTCTATTTTTGATATAATATACTTTGAACTTACTTTGACTTTTCATGTACATCTAAATTAAACATGGGAAAATACATAATTTACAATGAAAAATGCTAAATTCAGAGGATAATATGATAAATACTGATAATTTTCATTAAAAAAAAATTTCAATTGAGAGAAAAGGGTAATTTGAGGTGTGACACAAAACTAACACTGGGCCTATAAGGATTAAACAACTGAAAAATAAAAACTAATAACAAATAAAAACAGCTGCTTCTATTTCCCCCCGTGGGCCTCCTGTGCGCGTGCAGCCCACAGTGCTGGTCAATATAACGTCCAGGTCCACAGCTCACAGATGTGTTACCTACATGTCCCTTATCGTCCATTTCATTGTTGGTGAGTTTAACTCGGTCGAAGCTGATGACCTGACGCATCCACGTCTCCCCTGCGCACGGCGAGTCCGGGTGCACGTACAGTCTGGGAGAGATGCACGAGTGGTCCGTGTTCCCCGCAACCATCCACTGCGAACTGTGATACACATACCTACGGAGGAAGGTTTGTAAATAAATAAGAAAGAAGGTGGATTCATAGATGTTAAGTTGGATGCATTGAACACATACCTGTAGCGTTTGGAATCCACTGGCATGACGTCCATGGCGACATAATACTGTTGGCACGGGTCCAGATTGCGCACTTTTACGCGCACTGAGGGAAACATCCTCCTATAAAGAGAAACATGATAATTATAGAAAATACATATGACAGCCTTTTTTCTGCTTCATGGTATGTTTGTGCTGTTATTATGTTCGACTCAGAAACAAAAAGAAACAAGAACTCTTCTTTTCTTTTCTTTTTTAACTGTGCGTAAAATGCCTGAGGAAAAGTTAAGGGACCTCAAAGGGACGTGATCTCCACAGATTTATAGCACTGGTGTCTGTAATTGAATAAACGGAACCAATATTTCAGCAAGTTAGTAAACCCCCATAAGTCATTTTTTGAAGGAGACATCAGTTGAATTTCTTTGAAATTAGGAAATAGACATAATTGGATCAGCGTAAAACTATGTATGTCACGAGACACGTGTTGTCATCATGCAGGTCTGTGTAGTTTCAAAAAGACTGGGTTTTTCTTTTAATTTTAATAGGCTCCAACAAATGCAGTCATTTTCCGAGCTTCGCTGAAGTTCAATACATCAGGATTAAAAAAAAACTGTTTTTCATGTGTAATGGAAAACAAAACAAACTGAAACTACAGGTACACGATTGAACATAATAATATAATAAACTACTATTCCACTTACAGCCTGCGGTGTACGTCTCTATTTCACAACATAAGTTCCTCGTTCGACTGATTTGCATAAAAGAATGTTGACAGTTGCATTGCTCTTATCTGATTGACTGTTTATAATGTCCAAACACCTGATAAACTCACACCTGTGGCTGCAGGACGGTTCGTGTAAATACGGATGCGCTGATGATGCGCAAAACAGCCTGTTTTTCAAACCTTCAGTTGCTGAGAGATGAAAGAAAATGACAAACGTATGGATCCCCATGCGGAAAGTGTCTATTTATTTTTTTATTTTTTTATTTTTTTTAATTTTTTTTAAAAAGAGGGAATTACAAAGATCTTTAAGAGTCAAAAATCTTATTGGATACAATAAGATAAAGAGATTTAAAATGATTGGAAGAAAATAATTAAAATAAATGACCTATGTTTGCAGTATTATGGACTGTGACAGCACACCGGAATATGTTGGGAAATAAATTAGACACATGGGCTCAGAACAGTAAAGTCAGTAAAGGTCTCCTAAAGGCCTCATTTCCCTCCACTGCTGTGAACACTGACAGAAATGTTCCCTCATTTCATCCACACTTTATACCTGCCAGCTTTGGTGATGATCATCTCAGTGCCAATCTCATAGAATCTCTTCCACAGCTCGGAGCCCTGTAACTCTACCCGGACCTCTCTGTCCGGTACACGGTCGCTCTCCTTCGGCGTGTCCTCCTCTCCACCCGGGTCGGCCTCTGTGGACCCAGACCTGACAGCCAGTCTCTCCGGGTCACAGGAAGAGTCTGGACTGGAACCTGCTTTCTTCATCTGGCTGACCGGATATTCATTCAGGCCTAAAAGGTGCAAAAGAACTGAATGAAGACGCAGCCCGGAACCAGAAGTAAAAAAATATTTAGGACTTTACAGGAAGTTTGTATAGATATAAATAATCTATTGTTCAAAGTAAAATAAGTTTTTATATGAACACAGTGAGCGCGGAGGTTTTAAAATTAATTTATAACAGATGCCAGGGAAACTTTAAAAAACTTAGTAACTTTATCTGACACATTTTAGGGCATAATGAAGCATATGAAATAAAATAAGATAAAAGCCAATGGGTCTGGGGACTCAAAATGGCTCGGTGTTTTGGCAAATATTCTGGTCTGGTCTATTCGTCTTGTGCGTAAAATGCGAGTAAATAACGCGCTGGGTAGTAGTTGCAGATCCAGACTCAGTTTCCTTCTCACCGGTGATGATGCTCGTGTCGCTGCCGGTGTCTTCGGCTGAACTTGAGTCTGACACTTTCATCCTCTTGCAGGGTTTCCCGACCAGAGCCTCCACCGAGAACGCATGAGCGCGGGAGCTCAGACCCTGCATCCTCGAGCCCGTCTCTGCGTCTGAGTCCTATATCCTTCTGAACTTTGACTTGGTCCCGACAAGGAGGTGACGGTCACCGGCTCATTCAGAGCAGGACGGGGCAGAACAAGCACCAGCGGCAGTTTCAGCACCTCAGGGAGTCCCTCTTGTCTCGCGGCGGTTCTGTGACGCTGCGTAATTGATCCTGTTCGTTCCCATGTGTTCCCAAAGACGCGCGCCTTCATCCAAATTCTTGATTATTGGCACGCCTCCCTTCCTCACTATAATATTTCCCCTTCTCTCCCTTTACCCGTTTTAATGTCTCCACTTTCTTCTGTTGCACAGAGGACTTGTTTCTCCGTTTCCCCATGGCGCGTCACAGAGAGGGAGGGAAGAGCGCATGAGTGCATTCCTCCACATGGGCCTGCACTGCAAGAAATATCCACTCTTCCTTAAGTTTGGCTCAGAATGACATTTGTCTTCATCCAGAAGCCAAAACCATTCACTGATCTAAACTCTTTAATAACTTTTGATCCAATTATCCCGTTAATGTGTGTAAATAATTGGTATAAAATACGCTTTTTCTTCTTTTCATGGTCATCAGATGCATTTGGATATTCACAGGCTCCGTAGTTACCGTGGAAACACCGTCATCTTCTTCCACATTGATTCACCAGTAAAACCCATAGTTTGATAAATGACAGTGGATTGAGATACTGGGTTTTGATAGATTTTCTTGGAAAAGTCAAATTTTTTCCCCCAGTTTTCTGTGTTTTGGATGTAATAACCCTCAACTTTACCCCGAGCTTGTACGAACATAAACACAATCTGTGAATTAAAATAGGAAAATGCACGATTTATGAAAAAAACAAATAAACAGTGGAATACATTAATTAAATGGTGAAAAATCACTTTAGAAAAATGTTAGAGAGAAAACATTTCATTTCATTTGGGAACTACCGCAAAAATAGCACTGGATCTATATGGGTTAAATAAATGATACTAGATATGTGACTGAATAGGTTTTCATAACGAGGTGATATATTTATTTATTTGCAATAATCTAATTTGGGGCAGGTTTAATCAACAGGTTTATCAAAACTGTTCTAAGATCTTTACAAGGAAACCCCTTTACTTGTCTGGTCAAAAGTCTTAGTTTAATAAATGCTTTCTACAATTAGTCTTCTTTAGGTGACAGATATTTTTTGCAGTGTACTTGTGCCTCATTGGTCTTTAAGCATCTGGGACAGTGCGATGCGCTACTGTACAGTTATGTTAAGTCAGATGACGCCATTCAGACACTTTTTTCTCTCTCCAATATTACATTATATAATGTAATACAGGTGTAAAATATGGATTACCACAAATAAAATACAAGTTGAAAGTAACTGCAAAGAAACTGGAAGTGGCCAACAGTAGGTGTATAGACCCACAGAGCAGACGAAGTCATTTCATAAAGTGAGTTTAAGTCTCCAACGTGTTTACTTTAAGGTTAGAGGACTTTTTTTTTCTTTTGGGTTATTTTTTTTTTACTTTAGCACAAGGAAGCTGTTTGATTGACTTTCGTGTTTTCCATGTTGCTTCTATTCATTTAGACAGCACACAGATAAATACAAGGAACATTTCAAGGCGCTGGAAGTGGAGTCAAGTCCCAAATATTTAAGTCTGTTAACTCAGACCATCTGGAATCTAAAATATCTGAACTAAAGTGGCTGCATTTGTGTTAAGGCTAACATTTCCTATATTAATTTGAAGGCTTTCCTTAGAGCCGTTTGTTGTCTCCCGTTTGTCCGGTGGAAGAGGAGGTGGAGGATGATTTTTTTTTTTTTTTTTTTTGCGGTGCCCGGTGCAGGGTGTGCGCCAGTCTGGTTCTCATAAATGCGGAGATCAGATGGAGTTTTGCGCACAAGGGGAAACTGGGCCGTAATGACAGCTCGGGATTATTACATTACTGCTCGACATGAAATAGATCCGCTTTACACAAATAAAGTTCAGCAAAGGCTCTATTTAAAATGTTTTTTAATCACATGATATAATTGCTCTGAGGAGAAAACAAATGAGGGCTGTGTTTATGGAACGGTTGGTTTGGTTGGTGATGGAAATCTCTGACAACAGCCGGGAAATGGAGAACTATGACCAACCGGAATCACATGTTCTCTGTCATCATAACCTGTTTCAGAACCGCGGTCTGGATTTATGTTTATTCTTTCCTAACTTGTCGTTTTCTTTAAGTAGGGTAACCAAGTACATCCCAAACAAGGGGCCTAAGAGTTGTGAAGAAAAGCGCAACATAAATAATAGACTCTCCATGTGCGTAATTGCGTCTGCGTCTGCGCGCGCACTGGCTTCTTTTACCGAAATAAAAGACGCATAGAAACCGATAGAAATAGAAATAGCCCGGGTAGTTTCCACGAAAAGTTCGAGGGGATTATTTTTCCATGTTGTTTTCAGCAGTCAGGTCATAAATCTTCATCGTGGGATTATGGGATGTCAAGCGAGTGATGACGGGCCTGCAGTCAAGTGACCGCCTTGGCTCTGCAAAACACAACAGGAAGCTCCTTCTCGTTGTTTTATCATCTTTAATCCAGTGCAAATCTGTGTTGTCCCATTCAGGGATGTTTGGCACATATGTTTCCTCTTATTAAAGCACAAATACGCACGCTTGGCGGAAACAAGACACTCAAATCCAATTTAGCACGGGCTTCAGGTTTCCATTAATGCGGATGTTTGATGACCAGCGCAATTAGGCTTTCCGATCATTTTGCGCCTTCAGGCCTACTCCCATGCTGTTGATTTGCGCATCAGTGGCCTAATTAATAAGCATTTGCGAATAATTGGTCTGTAATTGAAACTTTAAATCAGTAAAATTGGGGATTCCACTGCAACTGCAACACATAAATCATGAAGTTTATGGGTTTTTTCTCAAGTCTGTGTCTGTTACTTTGTTTAAACACAAGCTTTTATGAATTAAATTTGGTCTTGGTTGGTTTGTGTTTTTCTACATGAAGCTATAAATGGATTGTTTATTCACTGTGTCATGTGTCTTTCACCGTGACTTGATGGTTGACACGGCTGAGTGTGTGTGTGTGTGTGTGTGTGTGTGTGTGTGTGTGTGTGTGTGTGTGTGGTGTGTGTGTGAGAGTGTGTGTGTGAGTGTGTGTGTGTGTGTGTGCAGAGCTTCAGGCTGGTGCCCAAAGAATAATCACGTCCAGCCGCACAGTCATGGTAGGCATCTGCCTTTACAGTATGTGTGCACGTGGACGTTCACAAATAAGTGTGTGTGTGTGTGTGTGTGTGTGTGTGTGTGTGTGTGTGTGTTTATAAACAGGGCCGTCTGTCTGTTGCTCAGTGCTTAGTGGATGTGACGGGGCCCCCTGATGGTTTGTTTTAAGTTGGATCCTGATGCAGAGCAGTTAGTGTGCTTTGTATGAGTGTGTGAGTGTTTGTATATATGTGTGTGTGTGTGTATGTGTGTGAGGATTATTCTGGGCATGTGCTGCTGGAGCGGATGCCCACTCACTGCCAAACGTCAAACTTTCACCAGTCCTCCTCTGTGACATATGTGGAGTGTTTGAATAGAGAACGCTGTACGCACTTACTGTGTTTTAGCACTAATGGAAAGTGAGTTCTGAGCATTGGAAGTGAATGAAAGCTCACCTGAAACACACACACACACGCACGCACACACACAATCACACACACAATCACACACACACACCACGCACACACACACACACACATACAGACACACACACACTATTACAATTATGTACTAATTGTGCACATTTCAGATTTTTTTCTAATCATAATTATTATTAATATGATTATGATGATGACGATTATATTATTATTATTATTATTATTATTATTATTATTATTATTATTATTATTATTATTATTATTATTATTATTATTATTATTATTATTATTATTATTTTGGTCAAAATGACACCAATGATTGGTATTTTTCAAAATCTTTGACATTAAAAGTACTTTTCACTTTTCTATTTTTCATATTTCAGTCAATCTTCATAAAACATATTTGTGACATGATGTTGTTAAATTGTTTTTACATACATTTTTAAGAAACTGCAGATTTTGGATGTGTATGTGTGGATGGTGTTATGGTAGTGTATGTTCATCCTCCATAGTCAAACAGACAGAGATTTTGACATTATTCATACCTGATTGATTGAATGTTTTGTGATAGAATGTGAAGCTAAAATAAGCTAAGATAAGCTAAGATAAGCTAAACTAAGCTAAGCTAAGCTAACCTAAGCTAAGCTAAGATAAACTAAGATAAGATAAGATAAGATAAGATAAGATAAGATAAGATAAGATAAGATAAGATAAGATAAGATAAGATAAGATAAGATAAGATAAGATAAGATAAGATAAGATAAGATAAGATAAGATAATCCTTTATTAGTGGGGACATTCCTATTGTTACAGCAGCAGAGTGAACAGTAGGAATGAAAGCCTAATTTACAGTAAAATGTGATAAATGAACATATTGATGATGATAAAATCTTCATCTTAAAACAACATTAAAGACAATTCTTGAGATTATTGCACAAACATATTGATTCTAATTGGAGTCCTTTTTGACCCAACTCATGGAAGACTGTAGGTGTTGGTAAGTCATTAATCCAAAATGCTTTGGCAGTCAAGCAGAAGAGCAGAATGACACAGAAAACAATAGAAAAGACAGAAGTACAACAACACAAAACATGGCTGAGGTTGAATGTGTTGTGGTAGAGAGGACAGAAATAATATACAATACCATGATGTAAAATAAAGGAATGGAATAGAACCAAAACTGGGTTAAATTCAAAAATTAAAAACATTCAAAAAAAATCAAAAGTTAAAAGAGACAACATCACATAAAAGCCAGTCTATAAAAATGTGTTTTAAGAAGTGATTTAAAAGATATCATGTCTATGTCAAGTCATCATGGTGTTCCTGACTGCACATGCTAAGAAAGACAAGCAGGGAGACCAGAGCTGAGGCGGTCAAAGCCTTTCACAACATGACTGATTATAGAGTGACAAATTCCTTTGACCCTGACATGTCATCAGTTCCATGGTGGGTGTGTATGGCTGTCACATCTGCTCCTCATAAGCCCCTTCTCGTCCCTCTCTCAGGGGGTTCAGCTGTCTGAGGTCCAGACTGTGGCGTCCCTGCAGGGGTCCTCGCTCTGCACAGCGTTAACAAAGTCTCTTCATCGTTCCTGTAATGACACACTTCCTTTAAGGTGTTAACTGACTGCATCGACCAACACTCACATCTGCCCTCCTGCTTTGAACATTCAAATATGTCTTTATTTCTATTTGACATTATGTGTCGGTAACAAACGTCTCACCTGCATTAATGACAAAAGACATGAGTGACAGGAAGTTAAAGATGTGTAAAAGTCTGCTCAACTCAACACCAGTTATATAACAGTGTGTGCACTGTAAACCTGAAGAAGTTAGTAGAACTCAAAATATTTAAGGCAATCGATCAATTATTTTAAGTTGATGAAACTTAAAAGATAAAAGTTTCCAGAACTTAAATATTTGATGTTTATTAAAGTATACTTAAATAAAAAAAAAATACTTAGTTTTCTAAGGTTGTGTCAGTCCTACTGGGAGAATAAGTCAGGGTTCAGTGTCTTTGCCCAAGGACACTTGGACATGTGGACAGACAGAGCTGGGACATGAACCTTTGACCCTTCAGTCATTGGACGACCCACTCTACCAACTGAACCACAGACGCCCCTGAATAAAATGACTGTGTTTTGTGATTGTAATTTTTATGGTGTGATAGATATTGGTGGTTATTTGGAGTGATCTGAAATTATATTTCAACATCTACGTGTGTGTGTGTGTGTGTGTGTGTGTGTGTGTGTGTGTGTGTGTGTGTGGTTCTGTTGTCTTGTTGATTCCAAAATTGTAGTCAGGTTGTTTTCTAGCACATCCATGTTTTCCTCCACAGCTTTCCCTCAAATTGTCACTGATTAGTTGTATTTATATTTTACATCTGATTACAACTGGACTCATCTACAGTTAAGTGGAAACTAGTGTGTGCAGTTACCATGGAGACAGTGTGGTGAGAGGTGTGTGCAGCTCCCAATAGGTCAGTGCAATGACAATAGAATTACAGCAGCCATATCCTTTGTAAAAAAAACAAAAAAAAGAAAACCCCCCACACAGTAGTGTTAAATAAACATAACAGTCATACATATATATGAATGTGTGTTTACATATGTATGGACTCATTTATGAGGAGAAAGGCTGGGAGTTCATAAACTATGCTTCTTCTCATTCCTTTTCAAATATGTATTATAAATGTTCTGCACTTATATAGTTCTTTTCCAACTTCATGGTGCTTAATGTGCTTTACATTAGCCTCACACACACACACACACACTCATACACCAGTATGGTCCTAAGGTTCTGTCAGTCCTACTGGGAGAATAAGTCAGGGTTCAACATGTGGACAGCCAGAGCTGGGATGTGAACTGCCAACCTTTCAGTCATTGGACGACCTGTTCTACCAACTGAGCCACAGCCGCCCCATTATTATGTGTTGTATGTTTAAGTGTTTTTGTTTATTTCTTTCTTTCTTTTTGTTTTTGTTTTGACATTCATATTTGAAATAAATCTAAATAAATGCCTGTTTCTTTCATATTTCATTACATGTCAATATTTGAAAATTGTTATAAAACCATCACATACCTGTTCAGTACAGTATTTTTCATGTGTTTTAAGAAAATAGGGATCCAATAGTTCAAAAACTTGACACGATAGAGAAAAACTGCACGTAAAATGAGTTAAAAATAGACTCAACAAAAATTATGTTCCCCAGTGTAATTACTGAAAAATCATCTACCAAATGTTCTACCAAAAACACAGTGTATTCTTTAAAGTAATGGTTCCAAACCTGTTTTGGCTTGTGTCCCTGTTTTAACATCACCAGTTTTTGGGTGCCCCAGACATTTAAAACTGATATATTTTTTGCTAAGATTAATTTAGTTTTGATCATGTAATAGTTTACTATAGTATATGTGACATTTTAGACAACATTTAGTCTATATAATGTATATTATAATGGACGGAAGCAGAAAAGCCAGGTGTAGATTATTACTACACAAATAACACATTTTATTTTCCTTGGTCAGTATATGTACAGTCAGCCCAGGTTGTTTTAACCAGACTGATAATTAATACTGAAAAAACAATAAATCAAACTATGAATTATGAAAGAACTGCTGCATCTGAAACTGACCACAGTGAACATTTGACAGATAAACAGTACAATTTGTTATTAGTATCGACTACTCGCCATATTTACCTCCACCGAGGAGGTATTAAATTCACGTCCGTTAGTCTGCCTGTCTGCCTGTCTGTCGGTTTGTTTGTCTGTCTGTCTGTCTGTCTGACTGTCTGTTTGTCTGTCTGTTTGTCTGTCAGCAGGATTATGCAAAAGGTTCGGAACAGATTATTATTATTATTATTATTATTATTATTATTATTATTATTATTATTATTATTATTATTATTATTTTTATTATTATTATTATTATTATTATTATTATTATTATTATTATTATTATTATTATTATTATTATTATTATTATTAGTTTTATTATTATTATTATTATTATTATTATTATTATTATTATTATTATTATTATTATTATTATTATTATTATTATTATCTTAAATTCTATTTCATGCATTTTTTATTGTTGACTTTTATCTTTTCTCGGTTTGTATTGTTTTATTATATTTGTCTTTTATTCATCTGTTCTTAATTATTTTATTCTTTTATCAAACCATATTGTTTTAGTGAAGTGTGGGGGAACACTGAGCACTTTCTATAAACTCGACCAAATGTACCTTAATTATATGTTGTGTGTGTTGTATGTAAGAACCAAATGATCATCTTGACTGCAAAACAAATCTACCCACGGGTACAAATAAAGTAACCTTGAACCTTCCATGTTTTCTGGACATAAGGCAGGCATGCTCAGTAGATGTTTTTAAAGCAAAGCTGAAGACCCACTTGTTCACTTTATGTTTTATGTCTTGATTTTTTTTTAATGTTTTATGTTTTTATGCTTTATTCTTTGTAATTGATTTTATTTTTTGGCTGTACAGCACTTTGTTTGAAAGTGCTTTATAAATAATAATCCATGAGGATTAAATAGAAATGTAGGTCCCCACTAGTAAAATATAAATCTTTGTGAAGAATACATTATTTTATTTTATTTTTTTCAGAAGTCCCCATAAAGCATGAGGGAACCTGGTGTAAAGTGAAAGAAAAGTTTGGAGATATGCTGACATTTTATTATTACTATCATTATTTTTCAATTATTTTTAATTGTATTTATTTATTTATATATTTTTACACTTTTTATATTTTTTTTCATTGTATTATTGTTTATTTTAATTTTATTTTAAAATGTTTCTCTCTTTCATTATTATTATTATTATTATTATTATTATTATTATTATTATTATTATTATTATTATTATTATTATTATTATTATTATTATTATTATTATTATTATTATTATTATTATTATTATTATCTTGTTCACATGATACACACAGGAGTTACTTTTTGATGACTTCAGATAACTTAGATCATTTTGTTCTGTTACAATAAATGTAGGTTTTTGAAAATAATGAAATAAGAATATGATTTTAAACATAACTGAAAAACCCTACATGGTGGTAAAAATACTGAAGTCAGAAAAAAAACCTATAAAAATATTTATAGGATGGACTTAGCTAAACAAATACAACATGTTTGTTAAATTATCCAAAAATGTGACTTCAGTACTTTTAAGACCAGGGTCTTCAATCATAGTCAGGACCAAAAGCAGCATCCAGGAACAAAGAGATCACCAGTCTGAAAATAACTGAACAGTTTGTCCTTAAAGAAATGTTGGATGATCTATCGTCCATCCATCCATTTTCTGAACTCACTTTATCCTCATGTCCCAGGGGTCTATCCCAGCTACTTAACCCTTTAAACTTCCATTGGTCACATACAGTAATGTTAAGCAAATCTAAACCTGTCCCAAATGGTCACATGACTGGAGATTCTCATACATTAGAACAGACCTGGGCAAAATAAGGCCCGTGGGCCACATGCTGGCCCCATAGCTGGCCCTGACTGGCCCACATGAGGTCACTGGCAAATTAAAAGTCAATGCAAATATATATCATACAGCTTTTATTTTGAAGAATCTGCTAAATGAAGGGTTTTTTTTCACGCTCAGCATAAGGCTTATGTACCAAATTGGTTTGTTGCTCAGTTTTTAACAAAACATGGACTTCTAAGTATTTCTTTATTGAAGTCAGAAAAGGAACTGGGATACACAAACAAATGTACAGGGGTTTTTTTATGTAAAGTTAATATGGAGCTGGTTTTCTACATTTTCACAAATGTTTTTGTGAATATTCATTAAATAGTTGTATTCTGGGCTCTATATTTTCATTGTATTGTTGCATTTACAGTTTTTAAGCGATATTGAATAGAGCTATGGGTGAATTAATCCGGCCCTTAATAACTATCAACATTTCTCATGTGGCTCCATAGGAAAATTAATTGCCCGGCCTTCCATTAGAAGCTGCTGTGGTTATTAGCAAGGGATAATACATGGAACACGAGTTACTATCAGAAAAATATTAATATTTATCAATAGTAACTCGTGTTCCATGTATTATCCTGCTTATTCTACGGGTTATTACAGTTTATTACTGTCTCTACTCTAACAGACTAGTGTTGTGAAATAGGCGGGGCAGACAGAAGGGGGTGCAGAGAGTTTTAGGCAGAGAAAAGAGAAAGACGGATGTACACAGTCAGGTCGGCGACCGGAGCAGGTGTTGTCCCGTTCTTGCAAATAAATACTGAAAACGAAGCTCACTGAAACTGCTCCTTGTTTTTTGAAAACCAGCATAGAGGAGTTAACTGATGGATAAAATACTGGAGATTGTTTATGAGATGAGGACGGATATTTCCCCTGATTTCCTGACAACGGTAAGGATAACATCAGCATAGGTTAACATTGGAAAAGCTAGCAGTTACAACCAAGCTAATATTTACTTTACAAGTGGCCGAACTACCTGCGGAGTGATATGGTACAGTGGATCTGAAGTGACACAACCCGTTGCCATGGACAGCGGGCGTTAACGGCGCAGCGGGCGGTTATCGAAAAAAAAAATCCGCCCGCTGACGTCATTCAAAGTGAACGGGACATTCTAGAGGACTGTAGAATAATATGTGAAAGTGGATATCTTCTAATATCCACTTTCACATATAATAACCACAGTAGGTACAATCAGTCATTTGTTCAAAATACAAATGTCAAACAGCTGATCTGAACGTTCATGTCTCATAATTATCCACAGAGGAACCATAGTCAAACAAACACAGTCATATTCCAACAAAAACATGCAAAACTAACAAACAAATTGTCCATATGTAGTCCAAAACATGGATAAATATCCACAGATGATTGTTGCATCCAATGTCCCAGTTTTCATTAATATTTTTATTGTTATCAAAATGGTTCAAGATCAACATTCAATTTACTTTATTAAAAAATGTCGGCAAAATTGAGTAGAAGTTTAAAGAGTTAAAGGTTGTTTTTTAAACTATATTTCTTAAAATCCCCTTCACACACCAGATTGAAAACAATTAATTAAATGCTCTAACACACAGGTGTCAAACTCCAGTCCTCGAGGGCCAGTGTCCTGCATGTTTTAGATATTTCCCTCTTCCATGTGATTCAGTTTAACCCTTTAACTCCTGAGAACTAACTAAATAATTGGTAACATGAGCAAAGTAAGACACAAATGGCAAATACTACAAAAAAAGTAGAAAAATAAACAAAACGAGCAACAAAAACTAATAAATATTTACAAAATGACAAATAATGTGGAAAATTTTGAAAAAAAAAATACTAAAGAAGAAAACTTGTATTGAAATTGGGCCCAGCAATTTTAATTTTGTCTTTAAATATTTAAACTAAATCATCCATTCATAACACATCAGCACTGACACTTAAAGAGTTAATAATCAGCTCTTCATCAGACTGACAATGATGCAATGGCCTCCAGGTGTAATAGAAGACGGAAACATCTAAAACATGCAGGACACCGGCCCTCGAGGACCGCAGTTTGACACCCCTGCACTCACACAAAAAAAGTTGTCACCTATGGAACGGCCAGGACAAAAAACACCAGCATCCAATTATTTGGAGTTCCCATTGAGAGGTGATATGAAACTAAACTGCCACTTGTCCTGCCCTCCTCTGTTCATAACATGACTCATACGTTGTCATTGGTTTGGAGCATTAGTAGAGGAAATGAAGCTAATTGTTGTGCAGTTGGTGAACGTTCAGGAACAAGCGTTGATCCTGCTGGGATATCAGAGGTGTGGTTTCAGGGGGAAGTCTGAAGGAAGGGGTTTGGACTTTTTAATAGTTTATTTTCTAAATGTAGCTGCTGGATCTGTTTTCGTAAGATCTCATAGCCCACCCTTGGGGGTAAGGGTGGACATGTCACCACACACAGACACTAGGAGAACATGCATGTTCCACACAGAACGGTTCCACAGACTGGTGGTGGAATTGAACCCAAAACCTTTTTGCTGTGATGTTATCTACTGCAGCACGCCCTGTTTATAGTGTATAAAATATTTAATATATGTAAGGAATCTGTAGATATTCCAGTGTGTATCCCAGTATTCCATCACATTCATGTAGAGCTGATAGAACCATATGGGTCAGAATTATGGAGACATTTACTGTCCTGGATAATGTCCTAAAACTAAATGATAACAATGAATTAGAATCAAAATACTTTATTAACTCATGGGGAAATGGTTATGCTACAGTTGCTCTCTCTCTCTCTCTCTCTCTCTCTCTCTCTCTCTCTCTCTCTCTCTCTCTCTCTCTCTCTCTCTCTCTACACACACACACACGCATTCCCATGTCTCATGAGGACAATGTTTTTAACCATCACTTGTAGGTAAAGTAGCCATTTGGGTAGTGAACATAAAAATGTCTTTATAATAATAATAATAATAAGAATAAGAATAAGAATAAGAATAAGAATAAGAATAAGAATAAGAATAAGAATAAGAATAAGAATAAGAATAAGAATAAGAATAAGAATAAAAGACAGAAAAATTTTGAAATGAAATTAAAATAAACAATCGTAAAATGAAAAAAATATAAAAAGTGTAAAAATATATAAATAAATAAATACAATTAAAAATAATTGAAAAATAATGATAGTAATAATAACATGTCAGCATATCTCCAAACTTTTGTTTCACTTTACACCATGCAGTTTCCCTCATGCTTTATGGGGACGTCTGAAAAAATAAAATAAAATAATGTATTCTTCACAGAGATTTATATTTTACTAATGGGGACCTACATTTATATTTAATCCTCATGGGGGCCTGAATATTGGTCCCCATAGTGTCAGAGGTCCCTATGATGTGACTGTGTAAACATATAAATGTCCCCATAGAGATAGAAATACACACACACACACACACACACACTTTCAGTCTTTGCTTTTTCATTTTTTCATTTACTTTCACTGAAATCAGTCCTTTTTTATTACATGCACTATGCACTAAGAGTGTATTTTTTTACACACATATCTACTCATCTACTTCCCTAAAGCCTGTGTATGTGTGTGTGTGTGTGTGTGTGTGTCTCCTCTCCCTCAGAGCCTCACATCTTATATTAATACAATACTAAACTGCTGGGGACACCATTTGTAAATCCTCTTTGCTTCTTCTCAGCTCCTCACTGGTGTCATCAGCACACTCCTGGATCAGTTGTTTGACTCTTTTGTTTGTTTCTAACCCACATAACACAACACTATAATGTAACCTCCCACTCAAATGCATTTATTATTCCATTTTGCTGCCAGGACTTCTCATCTCTTCTGCTCTCCACCTTCACTGGCAGCCGTTGGAAAAGCCCGGGCATGAGTCCTGCTCCTCCCTCCTTCCTCCTGCCCACAGTGTAGGAAGATTTAATGGCTCGTGTGACACGGCGTTCAGCCTTTACTGGCTCCTCGCGCCTCAACCTGGCCCTGGTGGGTAACGAGGGATGAGGGCACGAGAGACGGAAGAGCAAAGCAATGCATCGCTGCCAACACGCAGCCTCCTCCACTCACCACAAGTGTGTTGTGAATTATCTCCTCCTTCTCTCTCTCTCTCTCTCTCTCTCTCTCTCTCTCTCTCGCCCTCCCTCTTCTCCTAAACCTTCAGCCATCCCCAGCTACTCACCCTCTTCCTATTAAACACGTATAGATCTTCATCTGTCCACAACATTTTCAGGAGGCCCACTGTTAATCCAGCACATTCATCTCACTTGTTTGGATAGTTAATTCTTTTTGATGAAAATTACCTTTTCTCTCAGTGTGTGTCTCTCACTTCCTCTCTCTCTCTCACTTCCTCTCTCTCTCTCTCTCTCTCTCTCTCTCTCTCTCTCTCTCTCTCTCTCTTTGACTGCCAGTAACAGTGCGGTTAATGGCTGTGGTAAAAAGAAACAAAAACAGCCGTAATTGATAATGAGAGTCAGATTCTCCATGTGAGGCTCTCAGTGGAGCGCCGCTGCTCCCCCTTCCTCCCTCCTCCTCCTCCTCCTCCCTGTCTCCTCAGTTCCTCAGAGTGACAGCCCAGACGGGGTGAGTCCAGTTCTGCCAACAGGACTCACATTCAGTCGGGCACAGGGATCCACAGGGCCTTTGGGGAGCAGCAATTTGAGAATAAACCTCTGAGAATCTGCATTGTTCTTCTCTGAAACATGTCAGGAGGTGGAAAACTAATCCGCAGGGTGATAGAGTGTAATTTCCTAATTCTATAATGTGTAACTACCATATTATGTTGGACTGTTTGGGTAAAATAATGCAGAAAAGTGAACAATAGCAGCAGGCCAACACAAACACACTTTAGGATTGTTAGTTGGCTTAAGCCTGGAGTTTGAAAAGTGTTGACGGCTCCTTTTGCTGTTGTTAACATACATGGTTAGAGGAAGTCATAATTATCGAAGGGAAATCCATCTTTTTTGTGCGTGCATGTGGTTGGAGGTTGTTAAGGAACCCCACAGTCACACACGTCTCTATCTGTTTTTGTCCCATTGAGTGCAATCACTCTGAACACAGATATTTCTTCTTTTTTTTTTATCAAAGGCTGACCACAGTGGAGGGGAATTATTTTTAGATTGCTCTGATAAATGAGGGGTTTCATATATCTGGATGTGGTCAGAGAGAAGAAGAGTGAGATTTAGGAGAAAAGAGAGAAAAAGCTGAGAAAAAAAAGAGTCTGGCAGAGCCACAAAAGCTTTTAAAACAACATGTGAAAAATCAGCAGTTCTTTAACAGTTAGCTTGTCATTTTTATTTGCCTCTTCAGATGTTGGCAGCGGTTGTCTTTCAGGCTGTGCCAGCTGGGATTGGCTGCTGGCTGGAAGGAGCAGGCCTGGCCCCGCTTAGCACTCTTATTATCATCACCACACACTGTAATTCACATGTCAATCACAGCTCTGAGGACCGAGGGGAGAGGGGCTGGTTAGAAGGGGCCGCTGGCTGGGGTGATGGGCTGGGTGGGGCGGGGGCTGCACACACACATAGGGCTGAATATTTCCAGCAGGACCTAATCGGACCTTTCATTCCCACATCTCTGCAGGATGGGCCAGGATAGGGGTATGATTAGATACACAGCACCAGGCTGAGCTGAAGCAGGAGGCGGCGCTGGACCGACACCATGTAAGAACACAAACGACCTCTGAGGAGGGTCAAACTGTCAACGTCTGGCTGGTCCGCACTGGCTCCAGTTAGAAACCAGCTCTGGAGGCATGAAAATAGAGGAACTTCCATTAGTCCAGGAGGAATTCACACAGGTTTTAAGCCAGCATTCAGAAAGCTGCGTTTAGGCTGTCACACAAGTACTGAGCATAGTTTAAATAATGAAGGAAAAGTCACTGGATGAAACACTCTGATTAGAATGAAACATTGCATTTTACATTAACCCATACATCCACTGAGGACTAGAACCATCTGTTCCACTAATCCTATCAATACATGTGAATGATACTGTGGATTTAAATGTTTTTATTGAGGCACGTTATAAGATTGTTACAGAATTATTGCAAATTTATATCAAAGAGATCCATGTGTAGTGTATGTCCATAAAGGATTCCATACTAAATGGAATAAAGTGCCTTCATTCTTTTCTTTTTTTCAAAATTAAAGATAGAAAATACAGACAGTGAACCGTTGATATATGTAGGAAATACAAATGAAGAAAAACTAATGAAAGCAAAAAAAATTAAAATAAAATAGAACCAGAGCATACGCACCCCTAATCTCACCCACCCGATTAAATGACACTGTACAACAATATTTTATTCAAATATTTTGCACTATGCACTGATAGGTTAACTGGTTAATCTAAATTACCCATAAGTGTGAATGTGAGAGTGATTGTTTGTCTATATATGTTCAGTCCTGAGATGAACTGGAGACTCATACAGGGTGTACCCCGCCTTCATCCTGGTGGGGCGCCTGTGGCTTAGGTTAGTTGGTAGAGCAGCTCTGTCTGTCCACATGTCGAAGTGTCTTTGGGCAAGACGCAAAACCCTGCCTTAGTGTCCCAGTAGGACTGACAGAACCTTAGAAACCTACTGGTGTATGAGTGTGTGTGTGTGTGTGTGTGTGTGTGTGTGTGTGTGTGTGTGTGTGTGTGTGTGTGTGTGTGCGTGTGTGTGTGTGTGTGTGTGTGTGTGTGTGTGTGTGTGTGTGTGTGTGTGTGAATGGGTGAATGTGAGGCTAATGTAAAGTGCTTTGAGCACCAGGAAGGTGGAACAGAACTATATAAGTGGAGTCCATTTACCATTTAATTCATTAAATAATTTTTAGACATTTGTATTCCTAATTTATTTGTATTTTTTTTTAAAGAATAAAAAAGAATTCAATCACTTTTCTTTTTGTACACCTAAAGTGGAATAGAAATACTCTGAAAAAAATATCTTGACTAAGGTTGTCATAATTCATGCATGAAAGGGTTAAAGTAGCAAATAATGAGTGGAAACCAACAGAATGAAGTGAAATATTTCATTATACTGGATCTATGACTGGATGTCTGTGAATAATACACAAGGCTCCAGCAGTAGTTCAGTACACAGTACATTTTGCAGTGTTAAATCAACACTTAGAGAGTTTATTTAAATTCTTCTAGAGTGTATTTGGTCCCATTGTCTCCAAATTAACACTGCAAAATCTACAGTGTAGTAGCACTGGTGTGGGCGTTCATTTATTTATTTATTTGGCAGACACTTTTATCCAAAGCAACTTACAGGGGAAATCAAGAAACCAGGCTATCTGATAACAAAATACAAGAATAAATTAAACACAAAATTAAAAAACTGCAGTACAATTAAAAGCAAGGAGCAGAAAAAGACAGTAGATAAAAACAATAATAAAAACAAGACAGACAGATAGATAGATAGATAGATAGATAGATAGATAGATAGATAGATAGATAGATAGATAGATAGATAGATAGATAGATAGATAGAGAGAGAGAGAGAGAGAGAGAGAGAGAGAGAGATTTAAAGTAATAAAGTATATTTGTATTTGGACCAAACATCCAACTGACATCAGTTACAGTTGATGTAACTAGACTTTACATGGTTCAGCTCGTTCACTGTTTATCACAAACACTAATGGAATTGAGGATTAACAGTTTGTCACCACACCCCCTGTCCCTTTATTATTTGACTTAATGTGAAACTGTATTTGCATTATTCCTTACTCCTCACCTTATTCTGGGAAGTGCTTCAGTGTAAATAGTAACATACCAGTATATACTGGGTTAGGGTTAGCATCAGCAAAGATATATATTTGCAAAAAATAAAATGTTCATTCTTTTATTTAAATAGAATATTAACAAATACAATCTTCAAGATATTTTCCACCATTTGTGATGTAATTGTCAATGTGTTTTGTAAGTTTTAGTGACTTTAGCACATTCAGTCTTTATGCCAGAAGGGTCAAACAAACAGACCCAGTAAAACTCTAAGATTTTTTCTTTGTTTTAGTGTAACGACTTGTGTTATTATGTCTTTCTTATCCTACTGTCCTGTGTCAAAGTATCATTCTGTTATGTTTGTCCATGTGCACATTTGTCTCAGCTCCTTCTACTGTATATATGTGTTTACTAGCAAAAGATACATGACAGTATGATTGTAAAACTTGAAATTGTAAATTGTTAGCCACAAAATATAATTAAAAATAAAGAAGGGTGGTGGTGGGTAAAACAAACAAACAAACAAATATAAAACATAAAAAAATCTTCCACAGTAATATGTAAATTGTCCCCCAAAGCCCTTGTATCATCTTTAAAAAGGCTATGAGATACAAAAAAGGAAAATTGCATGAAAATATCTACATTACAAACTATAACTTAATTGAACTGAATAACATTAACAATCATGTAAAATCTGAAATTAGTTAAAGAGGTTAATTTTAAAAACAACCACAACATTCTACCTGTTACTGAATAATTTGTGTATTAGTGATGTATACGTTTTAATGCACATGTATAAACAATATGGCTGAGGCATATTATTAAAAATATCTTAATAGTTATTCATATTTTCAAAGGATATTTTATAGATGTAAATGTTTTCATAATACAGTGTTTGCAGTGTTAATTTGGAGACAATGGGACCAAATACACTCTAGAAGAAGTTAAATAAACTCTCTAAGTGTTGATTTAACACTGCAAAATTTACTGTGTACAATTTTGCTTTTTTTTCACAAGCTAAAAGAAAAGTTTGGAGTTGACATTATTTAAAGGTGATTATGTTATTATTTTACTGGTCTGGACCACTTCAGATCATATTGGACTGAATGTGGCCCCTGACCTAAAATGAGTTTGACACCCCTGCTTTATGTGATCGTTTGAGTCTGTTCTATCTGTGATTTTCATTGAGTACACTTTACCCAGAAAATTAAGTCAAGAGGGCTCAGGTCTGGTGAACAGGGAAACCACTCAGTATCTCTCTCTCTCTCTCTCTCTCTCTCTCTCTCTCTCTCTCTCTCTCTCTCTCATTTTCTGGACCTGCTTTATCCTTACTAGGGTCATGGGGGTCACTGGGGGCCTAATCCAGCTACAATGGGTACACCCTGTATGAGTCTCCAGTTCATCTCAGGACTGAACATATATAGACAAACAATCACTCTCACATTCACACCAGTCCTCCACAGTTACGGGTCATTAAAAAATATTTTTTATGATATTCGGGTTGCGGTCGGTCGGGTCGTTTGATATAAAAAAAAAAAACCTGGTAAATATGCTTCATTAACTGAATATCCATGCAAGTGACGTACAACATGGTCAGTATCCTACGGTATGAAGGGAGCAAGAGAGGAAGTCAAGTTAGGAGAGTGGAAGCTCCAGAAATATACAGACAAATAAGTAAGGTTTGGGACACATTCACTGAGCTTTTTTAAAGATGATGAGCAGCTCCCAGTGTTTTCTTTACTGTGGAAACCAGGTTCAAATGTCTCTTTGGGTGTTACAGGTTGCCGACCCCAATGAAATCAGATTTTAACACGGAAATAAATGCAGGTATGTGAGTAAGGTCATGTGATGTACATAAAGACCATTGACAATTTTTTTTTTTAAAAATGCGGGTCGGGTCCGTTCTTTTCAAATACATTTATGCGGTCCGAGCCACAGGTGGTTTAGTTAAAAAAAGCGGTCAGTTGCAGGTCGTTTATACATCGACCATCACTGATTCACACCTATGGACAATTTAGATGAACTAATTAACCTATCAGTGCATGTATTTGGATGGTGGGAGGAAAGTGGAGTACCTGGAGAAAACCTACACACTCTGTGTGTGTGTTTACCATCCAAGAGTAACAAGCTAGGTTTCGTGCCAGCGCTTGTTTTCAAAACGAGGCTTTATTTCCACAGAGAGCCCATGAACCAGTTTGTCTTGTAGATGCTAATGCTAATGCTACTTCAGATTCACTGCAATGGGGGACGGGCTTAACCCTACGTGGGCGACGCCAATGTCCTCGTGACTTGTAGTGGACAGACTTTTCTGAGTGTCTCGTTTCTCTGTAATTTTCTATGAATGGTAAATCCAGCCAGTGGAGGGGACGAGGGGACACACCACACAGTGAACGCAGCATGTGTTGGTAACTCATGGTGACCTATCTGATTCCAAAAGGAGCGTGGAAAAGTAATTTTTCAGCATAATTACACATTTAAAGTCACGACTCACTCTTTTGTTGATATCTCTGAAACTATTTGTGTGACTGACTTTAAACCCAGTCATGAACTAGGTATGCGTCACTTCATTACATCATTAATATTTGGGGACATCCAGGGACATATCTCTAGTTACTTCAGATGGTTCAAGCCTCATCATTGTAGTGTCAATGTAGAGGTCTTTGGTGAACAACTTTCTCCTCCCTGGTGGATTATCCATATATTGCATGTGTCTAATTGTATGCATCAAGTTTCTCAAGTAAAAGCCTATCACAGTGATCATGTAGAGGACTTCAAAAGTCATGCATCAAATATAATGCATTTGGTGTCATTGGGTAAATAGATATATAAACTGTTGCAGCTGTAAGACGTTAACTTAGCACTTAGATCTATATAATAGATAATACATTAATATTAATATAATATATTATATAATATAATATTAATATTATTAATATACTGTGGTATAGTGCTGTCTTTGCAGTTAGTAAAGTAAGTCTAGTCCAGTGTTCAGAGACCAGAAAAATAAACTAAAGACATAACAACAGAACTAAGATATTTAATGCTTGAACAGCTTTAATGACTTCATTCATTAAAAGTTTATAGAAAATCTCATACATTGAAAATGACTATAATGGGACTTTAACAGCTGAGAACCATAAAAAATACACTTTATATGTGTGTATACTTAAAGGAGTGAGTTAAGGTATTGGTTGTATTTGAAACATTAATTTAACATCAATCCAATATAATGAAATGAACAACATGTGGGTTTGGCTGCTCTTAAAACAGAACTCTCAGTCCTCTTTGTCTCTGACCCAGTATAAATACAGCCCATTCCAAGACACAAACAGGACCTTCAAAAAGTGGTCTTGAGATCAGTCCCAGTAGAAGAAGTGTAGTGTTGTATGCTTTCATGTAAAAATCATGTAACATAACTATTAAACCACAAGTGTCTACAAGTGCTGCCACTTAAGTGTTATTATTATTATTACTAGTACTACTAATAATAATCATAATCTCAATGTGTAAAAAAATAAATCACAACATATATTAAACAACACTGTAAACCCGAATGTTCAGAATAATTACCTCCGCCAAGGAGGTTATGTTTTTGTTTGTCTGTTTGTCTGTATGTCTGTCTGGTAGTTAT